>VZRE01009256.1:0-47142 GCA_013396775.1 Cephalopterus ornatus
GAGCTCTTTCATGGCCTCTGGCGCTTGGGGAGGATGAGATCACAGAATCATAGAATTAAGGTTGAAAAAGACCCCTAAAGATCATAAAATCCAACCGTCAACCAAGTGCCATCACCGTGTTCACCACTAAACCATGTCCTCAAGTGCCATATCCACATGTTTTTTGAACACTTCCTGGGATGGTGACTCCACCACTTCCCTGAGTAGTCTGTCCAACCAAAACAAATGAATGCAATTTATGTTTGGGGGGGAGTTGATTATGGAAACTAAAAGTTTATTCTCTTTCTGTTCTAAATTACCTCCTCATATTATCCACTAAAGAAGTGCTGCAGCTGTGGATGAGTGGCATTAATACCCCACCAGTCCTGCTCCAGGGGGTGAGCAGTGGTTGGTAAGGGTGGTCAGAGAGGTCAGTCCACCAGTTTATGCCAAAGAGTCATCAAACAGTGAGAACTTCTTGTCACAAAAACAAGTTTGAAGTGTTGGAACTACTTCAGTGACATTTCAATGTTGTTCACCACGGCCTGATATGAGTATGATGAGTACTACTTAGTATAAATAAAAAGTCAAATATGTACGTGGCCTCAAGTTGCACCAGGGCAGGTTCAGGTTGGATATTAGGAAAAAAATTCTTCAGTAAAAGAGTGGTCAGCAATTTGGAACAGGCTCCCAGGGAAGTGGTAGAGTCACCATCCCTGGAAGTATTAAAAAAATGAGTAGATGTGGCACTTCATGATAGGGTTTAGTGGAAATAAATGGTGGTGTTTGATCAAAAGGTTGGACTTGATGATCCTGGAGGTCTTTGCCAGCCTTAATGATTCCATGATTCTATATCACACTCTATGACATATCATAATATGAGCTTTGATACCTAAAGTACCTAAAGTCCTCTGTGGTGGAAGGTTATTTATTTCACCAATCTGCCTTGAATGGAAAATGAAATAAATTAGCTGCAATCTTAACAGTAACATTTTGAAGGTACATTCAGTCTGAAAACCCTCACTCAGTTCCTCCACTTCTCATCTCACAGCCTTAACTCCATCCAGCTTTCCCAGGGCTTCCCTCCTTGAGCCAGAGGCACCTGTGTGTTCCTGGGAATGAGCTGAGCCACCCCCCATTCGAGTCTAGACTCTCACCTGCCTCATTTGCAAATTGAACCAAAATTAAAACAGTCCGCTGAAAGCTGATCTGAACTGGGGGAGCACAATCTGAGCATGAGTGAATCTAAATGCTTAGAACTTTGTGACAAACTGGAGAGATGAATCCAAATCCCTCTAAATTAGCATTTCCTTGGGGAGGGGATGGTGCAGGTGGGAGCCAAGGCAGGATAACACTTCTCTGCTGGGTGACCGGTGGGTTTATAAGCACAGGAGTATCTGCTCTGCCACTGTGGATGTGCTTGATGGTTTCTAAAGGCAGCCTTTGGGACAGGGCCTGGCTTTGGTTTGCTGTTGCACACAGCTGGCAGGTGGCACGCTGCTGTCAGGATTCCCTGCTGCAGATGCTGCTGAAGGGGAGGTGCTGCTCTCTGGTCGTTATCTGTTACCATTTAATGACAGAAAGTGTCTCTGTTGCTATTGATAAGTTGGTTTAAAGCTTATTGAGCTTTACCCCTTATTTTTGTGGGCAGGGACGTTTAGCAGAGCAGGGATTTGCTGAGTTTGTCTTAACACGTGAAGGCTGAGGGAGAGGTGTGTGATTTAATCAGTTTAGTGACTCCAGCTGATGGGAAGTTTGTGGCTGAAACAGTCTGTCTCTCTCTGTTTTCAAGGGTCTGCATTGATTGCATCGAATATTAGACAAGCAGAGTTAAGAGCAATCTTTAAACATCACCAAATCCTTCTCTCGGCTCTAAGACAGGATCAACAACCCAAATCATTAACTTCTGATATGAGTGTCTTCTGTTGCAGTTTCAGTCCATGAATTTCTGTCAGATGGATGCTGGATATGGCGATCAGGTTATTCCCTTCCTGTTTGCAACAGTTTCACTTATTAGAAAGGCATTATCATGTGTGTTGTTACCCCACACACACCTTTTCTGCATTGACAAACACACTACATTCTGTTTTTCTTACCAGCTTTTTTTCTGACACCTTTGATCATTCCAATGGATTTTCTCTGAACTGTCTCCAGGTGGTCCACCTGGGAATTATTGCTCAAAATTAGACACAATAATTGATCTCACAAGTGTCCCCAGCATCCCTCAACACTTTTGCTTGGTTTTCGGTTTGCTTTTTGAGGACTTCTGCTCAGGAAGTTGCCTCCTATTCTTTCTGTGTGACTCTAGAATTTCCTATTTTGCTTATTTGACTTTACCCTTTTTTTCTAATAGTGTTCCCCCAATTTAACAAGATCACTTTGAATTCTAATTTTATCTTCTGACAGGTTCAAAATATTTCTGAGCTTCACTGCAACTTCATATTTATTAATTGTCCTTTCTACTCCCTCACCTAAACCATTACTGAAAAATATTGGTTGGTCCGGGAAAAACACAAGAACTCAGGGAATCATAAAATCATGGAATGGTTTGGATTGGAAGGAATCTTCAAGGACCATCTCATTCCAACCCTTCTGCCGTGGCACACCTTCCACTATCCCAGGTTGCTCCAAGCCCCATCCAACCTGGCCTTGGACACTTCCAGGGATGGAGCAGCCATGGCTTCTCTGGGCAACCCGTGCCAGTCCCTCACTTTTGACAAATGCATAATTTGTGCTGCTCATTCTCCTGCTGTGTTTTGTACAACAGCAAATCCTGAGTTTGATTATTTTTCCCATCATATTCCCCATGAATTTTCATTGTTTATGGAGTTGTCTCTCCTATTTCTCTAAAACTCTGAAGTTAGTGTTTATGAGTCCCAGAGAGTTTGAAAATATCTAAACCTTAATCCAAACTCCTCAAACCCTTTCTTGGTTCTCCATGGGCTCTGAAGGGAGCAAATTGCTGAGCAGTAAAAGTACATGTAGCAGACATCGCCATATAATTCACCTATTTTGCACTATAAATAACACCTCTTTCCTTTAGAGATTAAAATGACCCAGGCTTTGTTCTGTCAGAGCATCTTCCCCTTCTGCCAATGACACATAAGCAAAAGTGATGAAGCAAAATGAATGATTGATTGTTTTAATGATATCCTTTGATCAGAGAGTGAGCTGCTTGTTCTTCACAACTGGTGAAGGAGCCAACTAGGGAAGCTGTGCTGCTGGACCTGCTGGGTAGTTTTAACCAGAAATTGGAGATTTTCAACTGGATAGTAAGTACAGAGAGTTGGACAACAAAGTGAACTGTCATCTGGCCTTTAGTGCCTGCGTTAGACATTGGCACCTTTTATGTGAAAGGAAGGTGTGTGAGAAATGAGGGCATTTTGGCCTGCTTTTTCTATTAGAAATTTGGAGGTGATCCAGAAGGGAATAAATGAGGAAGAAGTATTAAGTATAATTTATGAAGAGAGATTACAGGAATTTACCAATTGCAGGCTCAGAAAGTGCAGCAGTGATTAGTTGAGCCATGATGACTGTGTAGAAATACTTGATGTGTAATAGCATTGGAAAAAAAAGGGGGGGAGAATAATTTAAAATATTAAGGGTGAAGGTAGTAACAAATTACCAAGTAGAAACTAAGGACAGATAGAAATAAATTAAACATTAAGACAAAAAATCCTTGAAGAATGAGATTAATCATTTTGGATATAATGGATATTTTTAAAATAGAAGGTCTCTCGTGTACAGAATGGAGAATAAAACCATGTGAGGGTGTTTTGGAGAGTCAACGTGCAGGAAGGAGGTGATAACCATCAACCTTTCCTTTCTAAGCCTTTTAGCTGCAGTTGTAATTAATTAGCCCTCAGATACCTTTACTCAGCATTTGTGCCTTTCAGGTAACCTGCATTATTGACTGCAAATATGTCAGAAAAGTGTCAACAGCATGTTCTGCATCCCACAGAGCCCAAACCTGGAAGAGTCTCCGAAGACCAAGGCATTTAGTTTTGAAATCAACAAGGAAATATGGGGCAGAGAGGTTTTTTGACTTGTATGGAGCAAGTATCTTCTCCTTGCCCACTTTGTATCCTTGAGGAGACCATGAACCTTGGTTAGACATTGGGTATGTAGTTCCTCGTGGAGCTGGTGATATCTGGATGTTCCTGATGACCTGGACAGCCACAGCTCATGCTTTGGCTGTGCCACTTCAGTCTCCTGAGGAAAGAGGACAAGATCTCTGCTCTTGTGAGGTCCCACCTGGAGCATCCAGCTCTGGGACCTCCAGGATAAGAGAGACTTTGACCTGTTGAAACGAGTCCAGAGGAGGCCACTGAGTTGGTCACAGGGCTGGAGCACCTCTGCTGTGGAGACAGGCTGGGAGAGTTGGGACTATTCACCCTGGAGAAGAAAAGGCTTCAGGGAGAATTTATAGCACCTTCCAGTATCTAAAAGAAAGCTGAGGAGGGACTTTTCACAGGGGCACGGAGTGACAGGATGAGGGGGAATGGCCTTAAGCTGAAGGAGGGTCGGTTTAGTTTAGATATTAGGGGGCAATCTTTACTATAAGGATGGTGAGGCACTGGAACAGGTTGTCCACAGAAGCTGTGGATGCTCCATCCCTGGAGGTGTTCAAGAGTAGGCTGGACTGGGCTCTGATTAACCTGGTCTAGTGGAGGGTGTCCCTGCCCGTGGCAAGAGGTTGGGACTAGGTGGTCCTTTAAGGTCCCTTCCAACCCAAACCATTACGCGATTTTATGATTCCAACCTTCAGTGACCTCTTTAAGAGGTTGCAGCTTCCTCTCTGCACCAAATTCATGGACTCCACTTGTAGTAAGGACTGACTTCTCTCCAAACTCTGGACAGGACTCAGTAGTTTCAGCTATTTCCAAACAGAAAATTGGCAGCAAAGCAGAGAATCGTGAAAAGATGCTGCATATTGCCCTTGTCCCTTTGTCTTTCTCCTTTCAGTTGGAGTTAGATGTTCTTTTTTAATTTGTCAAGAATAAATAGTGCACCTAAATGAATCACTCAGCTGATAGCTGCGGATCAGACTCTGCAATCAGTATTTTATTTAAGTAAAATAATTGAGTGGCAATGGATAATACATGACAGCTTAAGATTGCTCTAATTGCTTGGTTTCCCAGAACACTCCTAAAAAAGAAAATGAATTCCTCCATTGTATTTTTTTCTGGCTGCATGACCCTCATGGAAATAAATCCAGAGTGAAGAATTAATAGTGCCGCAAACAAAGTGTGGAAAGTGTTGAAGTTTGTGTCATAATCTTTGCCCAGTTTCTATTTTGGAAGATAACACACCACCTGCAATAAAGTGCTTTTCCTGGGGCTGGTATCAGTCAGGCTGATAGATTACAACTACTTCCCTCACTTCTCCTATTAGTTCATACATTGCAGCCTGGGGCAGGAAGCAGGAAGGAAGAGTCAGGGTGTAAGATACTGAGTTTGGAGTTTGCTTATGGATTTCCATATCTTTGCTGACTTAGTGCTCAGGAGACCTTTTTCTCCTGAGCATCTACAAAAAAAGTGTTGCTCTAAATATTAAATGCATTTTATTTGCTTATTTTAAAAAAGACTAAGTGTCTCCAACAAGCATTTCTATTGCATATAAAAAGTAATAACTTTTTTTTTCATAGTTTGCTGTAAGAACTTGTATATCTTACTTTTTGCTGCTGTAGAGACCAATGGCTTATTGGAGCTGTTGGAGAGGAAGATAAATGTGGAATAGAGACTGATAGTTCCTGTTGGACAGGTACCTACCACATGAAACACTCCATGACAATTGCATCTGGTCAGTGGGATTATTGCCCAGCTCTTGTAGAAAGAATTGAGGGACCTGTTTTATCTTGAACAAGGCTCTGGATTATTTTGGGTGGGCGATTCTCTGTTAGCTGTGGCTTTTAGTTTTAGCTTTTGTATTTTATTTAATTTTTGCTTTCAGGGTGTCAGACCAGCAAGTTTCACAAACTCTAAGCTACAACCTATGTTATAAATACAAATGGATATTCTCCGATGGGAGAATCTTCATCTTCAATGAGTGGTTTTATTTCTGGTCCACAAAGACCACAATGTCAGGCCTTTCATTATCTCTGTATTTATTCACTTTGGGTTTTTCATGCAATTATTTTTGTGCCATTTGAATACCCTATATGCATATATGTGAGTTAACTCAGAATGGACTCCTTAATTCTATTTCAGAAAGCTGGGATAGATGAGTTGACAAAAAAAAATCCCACAAAAATCTTTCCAACATATCAGAAAACAGAAGCAATATTTCTGGTCTGTGAGTCTCTTTCATATCCAGCCCAAGGGTTTGTTGGAAACACAAAGATATTAATCTTTCTTTAGCGGTAAAGTAGAAACTTGGTTGTTGGATAGCAAAAGGTTGGATTTGTAGTGTGAGTTCAGATACTTTCTTTTGCAACCTTGAAAAAATAAATCATAGAATCACGGAATGGTTTGGGTTGGAAGGGACCTTAAAGATCACCCGGTTCCAAAATCCCTGCCATGGATCAGGTTGCTCAGGGTTATTTCTTACGAATATGAATTATAACATCCCAGAGACTGTGTTAGCAAAGTACAGGAACATCAGACACTGAGTGAAGAAAAATAAAATTGGGGCATGTCCCCTTTTGGAGAGCGGAGCTGATGCTCACTGGGGTGAGTAATGAAATCACTTCCCTCTTCATTTGCTTAGATTAAGTGTTAGGAATAATCCACTTAGTTGTGGATGATCCACTTAGTTTGTGCATCTCCATCTTTCACTCTTTGTGGACTTGACGAGTGTCTGGTGGAAGAGGAGAGAGGTGGGCATGAAGCAAGGGCAGTGCACTGCAAAATACACGAATGAACGTGCTCTCCTCGCCCATGGATGATTTCTGAAACATATCTCTGTTTGCTCTGCCCCTTGGCTTTGTAGCACAATTCCTTTGTTCCTCACACCCCTCTGACTCTTTTCTTCAACTCTTGTGAAACCCCACCTGCGGTGCTGCTTCCAGCTCTGGGGTCCTCAGCACAGGAAGGGCATAAAAAAAAATCAGAGGATAGCAAAGATGATTAGAAGGGTGGAACACCTCTGCTGTGAGGAAAGACTGAGAGAACTGGGATTGTTCAGCCTGGAGAAGAGAAGGCTCTGGAGTGACCTTATTGCAGATTTTCAGTACCTGATGGAGGTTGCAAGAAAGGTAGAGAGGGATTTTTTACGTGGACATGAAGTGGAAAGACACAGTGAAGTGGCTTCAAATTGAAAGAGGGTAGGTTTAGATGGGATATTGGGAAGAAATTCTTCCCTATGAGGGTGGTGAGGCCCTGGCACTGGTTGCCCAGAGAAGCTGCGGCTGCCCCATCCCCTGGAAGTGTTCAAGGCCAGGTTGGACGGGGCTTGGAGCAACCTGGGGTAGTGAAAGGTGTCCCTGCCCATGGCAGGGAGCTTGGAACAAGATGATCTTGAGGGTTCTTTCCATCTCAAACCATTCTTATGACTGTACGATACACTTGTTGCCTCTCAGATTTCTCAGAGCCATTCCTGCTCTTGCTCCTGCTGTTATCAAACTCTCACAGCATTAACTTGCGGGCAAAATGCAATCGATGAATCTTTTTTTTTTCTTGTTAAAGCTAATCAAGGCAAACAAAATTTGATTTTATTTTATTTTTTATTTCCTTGCCTGTTATCAGAACATATCAGTGTTTGTGCTTATCTTATACAGGAGTGTTTAGCCAGGAGAAAGAAGCCTGAGATTTAAGGTCTGTTTTCTGCTGCTGTAGACAGAAATAGGCTGTGTTTATATCTCTGCAATCTGCTAAGCCTCAAATGCTCATTTAACACCTGGTGTATGTTGGGGGCAAGTGAGATCTTGAAATTATTATTAATATATCTATAGATACAGTTGCTGCTTATACAGGTGTGTTTGTGATACGCTGGGATACATGGATATATGTTCCTGTATAAATACTCACATGTACATACATATGTCAATTCACGTACCTTTTTACAGACTGCTAAATTTAAATGAAATTTCAGGTGTAAATTAATTTGAAGATCAAAATCAAAGCTAGTAACAGAAATGTTTTGTGTGATCTTTGATACTTTATCACATTTCCCAAATGTAAAGTGAGGATACCTACTTAAAACTGGAACTATTGATGACCTTGTTCATTAACACATCTCCTATTTCCAGATCCACAGGGTTTTAAAAAAGGGCAAACTACCTCCTCCTATTATCTATATTATTATATTTCCCTTAGACCACAACCCAGTTCTGACCTTCAGCACAGGCTTGGGAGTGATAATGCTCACCTGAAAGAAAATATCTGCCTTGAACAGTCTTCAATGCCTATAAAATCAAACTGAGGGATGTGGAAGCACGTGGGAGACAGGGGTAGCAACGCCAGTCTGATCCAGGTGTGTGGATGTGAAGCTTCAGGGAATGAGTGTAGATCAAAAGGTGGCTAAAAGACACTAACACAGCTCACAGTAACCTGCCCCCGCCTTCCCTCACACACATTTTAGGAAGTGTTGGAGATAACGACGCCTATCACTGAAATTTGCTGCCAGGACATGATTTCAAATGAGGTTTGATGACTAAGACGAGAAGAGCTTTCTGAGGGAACTGCCCATCATGCTCAGATTGCTGCTTGGGGGAAGACACATACTGGGGGTGCAGAGAAGGTGGGTTGGAAGGTGGTAGAGAAGGTGACTCTTGTGTCCAACTCTTTCAAGTAAGATCGTTAAAACAAATAGTAACCACAGCAGGTGGGTGCCAGGAAGAGGCTGTGACCCCGTGGAGAACCTGAGCTGGAGCAGGCTCCTGGTAGGACCTGTGGCCCCATGGAGAGAGGAGCCCACACTGGAGCAGGTTTACTTCCAGGACTTCTGACCCCGTGGGGGATCCAGGCTGGAGCAGCCTGTTCCTGAAGGAATGCACCCTGTGGAAGGGACCCACGCTGGAGTAGTTCGTGAAGAACTGCAGCCCATGGGAAGAACCCAGGTCAGAGAAGTTTGAGTGGGACTGTCTGCCATGAAAGGGACCCCACAGTGGAGCTGGGGAAGAGTGTGGGGGGTCCTAGCCCTGAGGAGGAAGGAGCAGCAGACGCAACATGTGATAAACTGGCTGCAGCCCCCATTCCTTGTCCCCCATGCACCTCTTTGGGGGAGGAAACTGGGGGTAAATTTAAGTCCTGGAAGAAGGGAGGAGTGGATGAAAGATGTTTTTAAGCTTTTGGTTTATTTCTCATCTCCCTGGCTCTTATTTCCTTGGTAATAAATTAAACTAATTTCCCCAAGTGCAGTCTGTTCTGTCCATGATGGTAGTTGGTGAGTGATCTCTCCCTGTCCTTATCTCAACCCACAAACCATTCATTACATTTTCTTTCCCCTCCATGTCCAGCTGAGGTGGGGGGTGAGAGAGCAGCTTTGGTGGGCACCCGACATCCAGCCGAGGTCAACCCAGCACAGGCAGAATGAATATTACTGGCTGGTTGCAGGATCTCTCTTTATTCATCCCACCCTCTGCAGTGGCCTCAGCTCTCTCCCATGAGCTCGGGGCATCTCACCTTCCACAGCCTCTCCATTTGGCTTTTGGGGGGCAGGAACACCCTTCATGAGCTGGTGCCCCCAAGTAGATGTTGGACTGGCATTCCAAAGCTTGGCACAACTATTTTAGTTATGCAGAGCAGTGCTGCAGCCTCTGAGATGACACGGACCTCTAAGACAGCAAAACAGAGAGGAGGCTGACACAAGCCAGCAAGAGGGAGAGAGAAACTCCACACACTGGCTGTTGTTGAGTCCCAGAGGAGACCTAACTCAGTCTGTAATTGCTGTTCTGGATAGCTTCTGCCCTCAGAACAATTTTCTGCTGGTCTGTTGTTGCTTAGGCTGAATCAGGTTGATTTATAGAATGTCATTTTTTTTCTCCCCAGCCATAGACAAGAGAAAAATATTTGTTGAAAGGCTGTTGCAGCAAGATTTAGTTTCTGCCCATCTCGCATCAGAGGCTTGCTCAGGTTTTATATTATTTTTTTTTCCCTTTCCCTTCTCTCAGAAAAGAACGAGGACAGAAAAACACCGTGCTTTGATTAGTCTTTCCTTGTCCACACATGCTGGACCACAGGGTAGGAGACACCCCAAGGGGGTTGCAGGTGGGACAGCACACAAGGAACATCTCAGCATCTCTTTGGTAAAACATGATAGACACTACAAAGGGTTGTTGGTTTGCTTTTCTTGTTTCTTTTTTTTGTTGGTTTTTTCCCCCCCCAAAGGTAACAAGCACCAGGGTTTTGTTTTGCTTTATTTTGTCTTGAAGTGCTTCCCTTATAGAGAAGTACACACATGGATGTTATATTACATCTTTCAGAATCACCTCCAGGTTGATTTTACAGCTCTCCTGGCTGCTTGTTGCAGAGCAGAACATGGGAAAGGACGAAACCTCATTGTAGAACTCAGCATCTCCTGAATATCCAGTCATCAATTAATTTAAATGCTAATTTACAGTCCTTTAAAAAAAAAAAAATGGCTGACGGGTTTGTGAGTAAACACAAAACCACCTGTGCTAAATAGGATAGACCACTGATACTTTTGATCCCATTTTTATACAAACCTAAGGCAAACATTCCTAGAAATAAATGTGACTCTTCCCTTGAGGACCTGGGCTGACACTGATAAAGGAGTCTGGGATGTGGCTGCATGTGAGAGAGGAATTACTGACAACACAGGCTTGTTCTGTGTCCTTTTTGAGGAGAACAAGCTCCCCTCTCTGGTTTATTTAACACCATTCCCATGGCTGGAATACAGAAGTGTCCTTAGGACATAATTAAGGTTGAGGTTATGTTAGAAGTTTTCAGTGTGAATAAATCTTCACCCCACAAAGCAGGAGAGTGGAAGAGAGAGGCTGTTTACTTATTTGCTGTCTTGGCAAATGCTCCAGTAATGCTCATTCCATGGGGAAATGGGCTGCTGGGATTTATTATAAGGTTGTTCTCGCATTGGTGACAATTTCTGGGTTTTATAACCCGACTTGCTCACAGATTATTTTCAAAAGTATAGAAATTGTGGCCTTGTTAAAGTAAAAAATGGGAAATTGAAATTGTAGTTGGTCTACAAAATCATATTTCCAACCCCTTTTCTGCCTGAGTTGGAAATTCAGATTTTTTCCCAAAATATCTGTATTTTGCAGTGACATCATTCACTTACTGAGTCAGGTTAAATGACTCAAACAGTCCTGCCATTTTAACAGTATTTTCTCTTAGGAAGTTTCCAAACTAACTTTGCCTAGTGAGAGTTGATCCCCCAGATCTTTAGGGCCCCAAACTTTTTCATTTCTCTGGTTTTCTCACCTGGCACTTCTCTGCTTTTTTTGGTCATCTTGAGCTACTGCTATTTCATTTTACTGTTGACTAGTTTAATTCTTTTTGTTCCAGCATGGGCAACATTAAATCCTGTCTAATCTGAACAATGGATTTCTCCTTTTGTGGGAGGGGGAAATCATTAAAATAAAAAAGTAAAAAAAAATGAAAGAAAAAAAATAAGAAAAGAGGATTTAGATGAAAGAGTTTAAACCTGTCTCCCTCTTGCTGCAGAATGTAGTGAATGACTTGATGGCAGGTTGGTGTTAATTAAAAACCGAGAAGCCCCAGCCTGGTGAGCTGGCAGCATTTTTGGGATGGTCCTGGCTGTTGTACTCCTGCTTTCTGTGGAGTCAAAGAGATTTATGAGGAGCTGTATTTCACTGTGAATTCTGCAGAGTGTGTGCAAACATGGGAAACCAAAGGGAATCTGATTTTGCTAAACAAACCCTGATGCCTGGCAAGTTCAGAGCTACTTGGGGATGGAGCCAAGCTGGCACGAAGGAACAGGAGTGTAGCTCCAAGGGATATTCCGTTCTGGAAGGTCTTTATATCTGGCTATTTTTCTTTCTTGTACTCCTGCTTTTGTTTCGCTTACACATATCAGGGACTCTGAAACTTCACGTTGCCAGGTTAAATTATTCAGCAGATTCTTTGCTTCAGGTCAGGTTGCTTTGTGCTCTGTGCTTTATAACTCACTCCTGTTTGGTTTTCCTTAAGTACAGGAGCCACAGTTTTTCCTTCCTAAGCACTCAGTGCTGGCTCTAACTAATGTATATTTGCTCAACAATAATTTTAAGTGTTGTTGCAATGTTATGAGAAGGATCTGTACTGAGCAGCAGCAGATGGCTGGTTCATTCCAAGCACCTGAATATAAATGGCAAAGCTGAACCAGCGCTGAATTTCCTTTCCCATTCTTCCCTTCTTCCCTTAATATCTGGGGACCGGAACACAGACAGCCCAACTCCTCGTGGTTAAATCAGCTGAGAAGAACGTTATAGGAAATCAGTGTATCATCTGATCTGTCTTAGACTGAATTGCCCTCTTGTTTTATTCCAATGGTAATGCTTGGGGTGGGTGGGGGGTGTGTATGATTCAATATATTGCAATAAGCTCTATATAACCAAATTTATGTGCAAAAACATATTCAGAAGGTTTAAGCCACATTCACTCAAAATGCTGGGAAAAAAGCAGAACAAAATAAAACAGGCTGAAGTGTAGAGAGAATTGTGTTTATATTGCAAGGAACAGAAACCAACAACTGATGTCAGTGGCAATTTAACCAAGAGAGTCAAATGAGCATTCTGGGCTTTTTAAGTATTATTTGTTTGTTTATTTTTTCCTTAATCATCTTTTGCTAAGTGGTTAAATGAGAGCAGAACAACACATTAAAGTTAATTCTCAGTTCTTCACATTTTGCTAAACTTTAGGTTTCTCCTTTGAAAGATTCTTGCAAAAAGCTCAGAAAACTTCCCCACCCCAAAAAAATCACAACTAATTTCTCCTCGTTTCCTGGCAATGATTTACTACCACAGTGCTCGAGTGCAATCTCAAGTTACTTGAACTTCATTGTTTTTCAAAATATTCTGCAGTATTTACAAGTTAGGAATAACACCATCCATAATTAAAGCTTCATTGTACTTGACAAGTGAAGGAATGAAGTACATTTTGTGGTGCATTGCTCAGTCTTTGGTTGGGAGGGTTGATCATTTTTGCTTTACTATGATTTCTCAGCTTTTTAAACCTTTTGTTTTCCCTACATCTTCAGTTATTGAACAGTTTGGTGTATTTTAGAATTTACAGTGGGGCTCCCAGTGGGGCTCACTGCAAATTGACACAATTCTGTTATTAAATGTTATGCCGGTTATATTCTCACAGCAAACTTCAGTAGAAGGACAAGGATTCATTTTGCACCATTTTCTAAATTTGCCAGTAGGGAAAATGAGTTCTTTGAAAGTGGAGTTGGAAGCAGCCAGACCCTTTGGCACAATCATGGAATCACAGAATGGGTGAGGTTGGAAGGGACCACAGTGGGTCATCTGGTCCAACCTCCTTGCTCGAGAAAGGAGCACATGGCACAGGGTTGTGTCCTGATGGTTCTGGAATTTCTCCACGGAGGGAGACTCCACACCTTCTCCGGGTAACCTGTTCCAGTGCTTGGTCACTGCACAGCAAAGTTCTTCCTCATGTCCAGGTGGAACTTCCTGGGCATCAGTTCCTGCCCGTTCCTCCTGTCCCGTTGCTGGGCCCCCCCTGAGTAGAGCCTGGTCCATCCTCTGCCCCCTCCCTGCAGACACGGACAGACATGGGGGAGGTCCCCTCTCAGTGTCTCTCCTCGAGGCTGAACAGCCCCAGCTCCCTCAGCCTTTCCTTGTCCCAGAGATGCTCCAGTCCCTCCAGCATCTTTGTAGCCTCCACTGGACCTGCTCCAGGAGCTCCATGTCTCTCTTGTCCTGAGGAGCCCAGAACTGGACACAGCTCTACAGATGTGTCTCACCAGGGCTGAGTGGAGGGGCAGGATCACCCCCCTCAACCTGCTGGCAATGCTCTTCCCAATGCGTCCCAGGATACCATTGACCTTCTTGTCCCCCAGGACACACTGCTGGTCATGGGCAGCTTGTTGTCCACCAGAACTCCCAGGTCCTTCTCCACGGACGTGCTCTCCAACATCTCCAGCCAGGTGGACTTACTGTGCAATTGGTGTCAGGAGAAGCAGATTCTTGGGAAACGTCTTCAGTGCTTCAGAAAGCGCCCAGTGCTGGATTGCCCACTACAAGGGTTACATGGGCACACTGTTCACCAGACAGTCTGTGGAGTCTCCATCCTTGGAAACAGCCAAAACCAAGTGAACATGGCCCTGAGCAACCTGCTTTAATTGTCTGCTCTGAGAAGGAGTGTTGAACTAAATGATTTCCAGAGGTTCCTGCCAATTTCGATGTTTCTGTGATTGTCTGATTTATACAGCTTAAAAAAAAAAAAACAACAAAACAAAACAAGACATCCTCTTTAAGTAGCTGTTTTTCTGCTCTGGTAATGTTGCCATGCTGGTGGTGCGTTTAGCAGTGTCTTTATTATTATGTCTATTATTGCTAAATTAATTCTTTTTGTAAGAGACGGTGTGGTATGAAGTCAACATATGCTCACACTTGCTCTTTTATATGATAAGTGTTCGCAAAGGAAGGAAACAAACTCACGGGCAATTTGCTGTGTTTTCACTGAGAAAATTTCAGTGCTGAATCCAGTTACCAATTTTTTTTTTTTTTACTTTTTTTTTGCTACTTGAACACATATAAATGAATCTGTTCATCAAACAGCTCTTTTCTTATTGCCTCACCAACGAGAAGATTTCAGACTCTGAGTTTTTGGAGGTATCCCCATCAGTTTATGAATAGCATCTTATCAGATGGATGGTGTGCTGAAACATGGCCTTTTCCTGTGTAAGAATCCACACTCTGGGATGAATGGCTCTTTTTTAGAAAGGGAAGCATTTTCTGCTGGTTTTTTTATTGTTGTTTTTCCTTAGTCCTCCACAATTCTGAAAAGCAGCCATAAAATGTGATCATTCTACTTGTTTCCTTCACAAAGCTGGAGTCAGCTGGTTGACTTGGATCCAGCAAACCATGGCTCCAAGGGACTCTTTTATTTACTGTTGGGAGTGTTATAACTTTCTCTTTTACTTCCACAAGAATGAAGATTTCTGGATTTGTGTTTTCCTTTGCAGAGCTGGACTGTGGAACGTGCCTTTTATGCTTGGATATTCCCCATTGCTTGTTAATATTGGACTTTCTGTCTTTTCAGAGTGACATGTTGGATGTGAACCAGATTATTAAAGACCTGGCTTCCATGGTGCACGAGCAAGGAGACGCAATAGGTAGGTGTCACATTTAAATTATGGGCTTTATTACCCTCTTCCACCACTCCAGTGTGATATTGTCCCTCGGGAGCAGCTCTTTGTTGATGTAATGATTATTTTCCCTGGGTTTTGGGGCATTTTGTACATCCAGAGATGTTTTGATCTGACAAAACTGCCCTGTGCAATAGGGTTCATGTGTTAAGGATAATTTGCTGGTATATTTAGCATAAAATACAATTCACAGGGAGATGAATCCGTTCCTTTTTGACTGTAATAAGGAAGCTGAAGAATATGTAACATTAACTGGAAAGGGATCCAATTCTTCCTTTCTACCTGGAACTGTAATTAAAAAGCAATAGCAGTAGCAATTATTGTTATGATTGTTGATGATGGCAGAGAAAATTAAGCAGCTTGATTTTCCCAAATAGAATTTTCATTCCACGTTGCAGGGTGTGTCTAATTAAATTTACAGAAGCCTGACATCATGATGTGCTCATATGCATCGTCTGAAGTTGCTGCCCATTAGTTGCCCTCCTCTTGTTCTCCACCTACCAGTGACAAGGAGAAAACTGGGAAAAGAGAAGAGAGGAACCCTCTTTAAGAGCAGACCATCACTGACAGCCACCAATTTTTGTGAAAGGAGAGATAAGACACAGTAGATCAGCTCCCTCTGACCTTCGTCACTGCTCTCTTCTGATTAAGTTAACAAAAAATCAGACTTTTTTCTGTATTTCTAACTTTATGTATGTGCTTCTGAAGCAACTGCCCCCCCTCCAAATTTGAGAGCGAGTAGTCCTAAAGGCTGGTTGGGAGACCTAAACTCCAGAGCAGCAAGATTTGTGGGGATGTTTCTAACCTGCAGCGTTCAGCTGGAGTTCTCGCTGGTGCTCCTGGGAACAGGATCAAGTCCTGAGATGGCCAGACGTAGATCATAAAAGAAACTCTTCTCTGCTGTTTATTAATCACTCCGGGTTTCTTTGCCACGCTCATACCTTTGCAAGTCTCCATTAGCGTAAGATACTTCCTTTCACACTGAAATGAGGTAGTTTACACCCCTCTGAGAAACTCAGTTCACAGGGGCAGAAAAAAAATAATCAAAATTATATTTAAAACCCATTTTTAATATTTTTTTTTATTTTTATGCTGCTTTCAAGGCTTATTTTTGTACATGTATAACTTTGGAGCCTGATTCATCTCTAAAAGCACATCAGATGCTAATACCCTGAGGGACATGACAACATACATCAGCTAGCTTCAAGATCCTCATAACTCCTTTTCTTGAGGCAATATTTATTATTTTAAGATGTTGCCCATGCATAGAAGACACCCCAGTATTAACTTTCCTGTGAGAAGCTGTTAGACTAAGTAGGACATTTTGTCTTTGAGACAGCAAAGGTTTTTGTTGCTCATTTCTTGTTGTTCTTCTCTTTCTTACACTGCAGCAGATTTTTAATAGTTTCTTTAGGACTGTCTTTTAATCCTGACAGCCAGTCAGGGCATCTTCCCAACCAGTTGCTGAAGGGTCCCACTGTTTATCTTTTGACATTCGTGTAACACAAAAGTGAGATTAAGAATCAGGAGGCAAAGGGAGTTGAAACCCTCACAGTGAAAATTCAATGATGACAAGAGGCAATTCTTTTGGCACTTGGTTCATTTTTTAATGCATCCCTCTTACATACATGAAATGAAAGCTCTGTATGTGCTTGTTTAGAAAACCCAGGGGAGATACATAACCAGGGAATGTGGGATGTGCATCTCAGCAAAATGCTCCCAGGGCTGTGGAGCAAACGCTTCCCAGGTTCACCTGAGCAGGGGAGAGATGTGCGAAGAGCTTGTCTGGTCTGTGCATGGCCCAGGCAGAGCAATCCATGCTTCTTACAGAAACCTAAAAGGAGTTTTTCCAGCGTATGGGCCAGTTCCCGAATTAACACATTGATAGCACTCTCTTGGGGAGAGAGCAATTTCTGCCATGCAGGGAAGAAATAGAGCGCAGGCTTGGGGCAGCACATCTCTGTTATTTTGTGTCTTCAGCAAATAAACTCTGGGCCTGTGTTCGTGGTCATGGCATCTCTTTGCCACAAATATTTAGTTAAGCATTGCCCTATCAGTGAATCCAAGCCCTCAAAGCCAAAATAAGTTAATGGATTGGGTTACCTATGAGAAAACAGAGTCCTTCCAACACAATCTGACAGGAGTTCTTGGCAAAAACATCCCTGTGCAGCTTCATCACATGGGGTGCTGGTGAGGGGAAGGGGTGCAAAGAGGAGGACGCTAATGAGAGATATCAATAATTGGCTATAAATTGGTGGTGGTTACACGGGTGTTGGTTCCATGGGATCCTGTTTGGAGATTAGCAGCTGCTTGGGAGAGATGGGATCTGCCTCATAAGGAGGACTTTAAACTTGTAATGATGGGGGAGGGAGGGGTGACCAACAGACAGGATCGCTGGAAAAGGGACATGGGGTGGTGTGGCAGGAAGGGTTCACAAGGTCATCCAAATGGGGTTGTGGCAGGGTCACCTCGAGCACTTCATGTGAGCAGGGAAGTGCCTGCGAGGCACCACTGTCATAGACGAATATCCCAAATCCTCTCCAGGAACTGAACATGCTGGAGCTCACCTCTAAAGTGCCTGGATGCTAATTCACACAGCATGGGGAATAAACTTGAGGAGTTAGAGATCTGGGGGAAGTTACATGGCTACAGTTTCGTTGGGATCATGGAGGTGGAGTAGGTTGACTCCCAGGTGTTGAATTGGAGGGATACAGGCTCTTCAGGAAGGACAGGACAGGAAGATGAGGAGGAAGAGTTGCCCTTTATGTGAGAAAGCAGCTGGAGTGCACAGGATGCTGCCTGGGAATGGACAAGGAGCTGATGGAGAGCTTGTAGTCAGGATTAAAAAGAGGACAGGCAAAGTGGAAGAGGCCCTCTGCAGTCACATAGGAACAGCCTCACATTTACCGAGTCTGGTCCTCATGGGGGATTTCATCCACCCCAGTATCTGTTGGAAGGACAACACAGCAGGGCATAAATATTGCAGGAGGTTCTGGAGTGCATTGATGACAACTTTGGGGACCTGATGTACAAATGTCAGGATCTCCAGATGGCCAGAAGAGGGCCTGTCCACTAAGCTTTACTGCCATGGCAGCAGGAGGATTCTACAGCCAAAGCATCCAAGGATTAAGGATTTGGGACTGTGAGAAGTAAATTATGTTGGAGGGGATTGTTACAGCAACAATCACTAGTTTCCATATTCATAGATGGCCACTCGACTGAACTGTAAGTTCATCAGAAGTCTGAAACATACCCAGTATTTTCGTACTGAACATGACTATTTCGCATGTGCAAGCTTTTATTTTCATTTTCCATGCTGGGATATGTAGACACAGTTCCATGGAATCAGTTTTGTAACTGATTTTAGCTGGAAGAGAATCCTTAAATCCCCAGTTCCTCTGAAGAAAGCCTCAACAACACAGCTGCCAATACTTTTATTGGTACCTGATGAAGTGCATATTTGTCCTTTTGTTGTAGGCTCCTGTTTGTCTTGTAAGAGAGAATAAAGAGGACCTGAATAACACAGTTATTGATTTCTTTGTGCCCATAATAAAAGGAAATGCTGTTTTGTGTTTTAGAAGAGCTATTTTTCCATCCTATCTGTGTACTAACTGTACTAGTTATGCCAAAATAAGCAGCTAGACCTCCATGCCTTATCTAAACTGCTCTAATTCAACTTTCACCACTTATATCACTGTTTGCAGCTCCATCATATTTCTTAAAGCCACAAGGAAAGACCCACATTGTGCTGAAAACATTTCAAACTTTTGGAAGAGTCACGTTTCTTCCTCTTTTGAACACTTTTGGAACCAAAATTTTGTTGGTGTGTCTGTAACCTCCTCAACTCCCCACAATGGGAAGAAATCCCAAGATCACATACCAGGCACTTATTTTAAGAGTACAACAGCAGAGACACAGAAAATATTTTACCAATCCTCTCCCTCTTTGTCCAGACTAATGTAGACAAATCTACCTTTACACAGCAAATCCCACTGGCTGAAAGAATCATAGAATCATAGATCGGTTTGGGTTGGAAGGGACCTTAAAGACCATCTTATTCCAACTCCCTGCCATGGGCAGGGACACCTTCCATATCCCAGGTTGCTCAGGGCTCCATCCAACCTGGCCCTGGACACTTCCAGGGAGGGGGCAGCCACAGCTTCTCTGGGCAACCACAATTAAGTTACCCCAAAGCCTTCTCTTCTCCAGGCTGAATCCAAATTCTCTCAGCCTTTCCTCACAGCAGAGCTGCTCCATGCCTCTAATCAACTTGGTGGCCTCCTCTGGACTTGCTGAACCAGACCAATATCCTGCTGTGTCAAGCTAAAGACTTCTTCAGACTTTCTTTTTCTACCAATACTTATCCAGACTTAGATCTTGGTGCTACTAAGATTTCACTTTACTCCTGAAGTCTGGGCATTTTATATTTGAAAATAACAGGGCAAAGAAACTTCTTAATGTGATCTAAAGTTGATGTTCCCTCACTTAATCATCTCCACGTGGCCTCTGTCAGGCAGGAGCCCACAGACCTGACAGGAGAAGTATAGGCATGGCAGTCTCAGAGGAACTTCCTTCAGTCTCAGAGGCACTTCTTGATGGGGTCAATATATTCTGTCCTTGAGCAGTGCTGATATTCACTGATGGGCCACATTGTCACTTGTTGTCCAGTGACGTCAATAATAACAATAAACTTCCTTCAGAGTAAAAGATATTTGCATGAATGCAAACGTGTTGCTTATTTTGGTAGCTTTGGAATACAGGGAGGGTTTTTCAGTTTTGGGTTGGATTTTTTGTTTGGTTGGTTTTTTGTTTGTTTTTGTTTGTGTGTTTGTTTGTTTTTGTTTTGGTTTTGGTTTGTTTTCCTTTTTTTTTTTCCCTGTGAAATCAGGTCCACTTTGTTGCCTGTTTCATCCTTGTTGCCTTTCTTGACCTGAGGGCTGGTTTAGTAAACACTGTCAGGAGGGCCCATCAGCACATCCTCCTCCAGTCTGGCTGCCTGGATGGCACAGCCAAGAGTCTGCTGTCAGACACACAAACTGCAAACCAGGCTGGGAAATCACTCAGCTGGATCCTTAACTAAACCCTCCCGAGTTATGTGTCTCAGTTGGGATATCTGCAGAAAATTAACACTTCCTGAGAATAGTCCCCAAATACCCAAATGGAACAGCTTTAATATCTATGTTCAGTTGAATGGGGTCTGCAAAGTCTCTCATTTGGTGAAGTTCCCTAAGTAATCTCAGAGGAGGCTGTTACGGGAATGGCTACATTTATGGTCTTAGTGGTTCCTGATGAATTTGGAAGTCTTGGCTGTCTTCCTTTCAGCCACTTATGAAGACATGGAGTTCCACGTCAGTACAGAGCACAGCCCATGCAGGAAGGGTACACTGGGGTATTTCTGAACCAGGGCTGATCTACTCCACTTCCCAAGAAACATCCAATTTCTTTGTTCATCTTCATCATATTCCCTGTCATCACTTTGTTGTTCTGCCTTCTAAGTCTAACAAAGCTTTATTGCAAACCACCTCAGCTGCTGAAATTGGGCGGTATTACTGCCCTAAATTGCCTTGTAGGCAACAATTTGAAGGTCATTGTCACTGTGTCACTGGCACAGATTTCCCAGAGAAGCTGTGGCTGCCCCATCCCTGGAAGTGTTCAAGGCCGGGTTGGATGGGGCTCTGAGCACCTTGGTTTAGTGAAAGGTGTCCCTGCCCATGGCAGGGAGTTGGAATGAGATGATCTTTAAGATCCCTTCCAACCCAAACCATCCTGTGATTCTCTGATTCTGTGGTGGTTTTTGCACCACTGGCCTTGCTCTCCCAGTTTATCTGGACTGCAGCAGTTGTGGCCTCCACAACTTTTCACGTGTCCTTGGTTTTGGACAGTTCTGAATAGCCTGTAAGGGGCTCAGTTTTGTGTAAGGCACATTTGATGACCACTACTGTGACTGAGTAGTTGGAGTCGGGTTTGGACTGCTGTAATCTCTGACCAACTCATTTTATTTGAAATAACAGGCAACACACAAAAAAAAAAAAAAAAAAAAAAAAAAAAAACACAAANATGAGCTTTTGTGTTTCTCTCCTGTTCCTGCTCTCTGTTTGTGTGACTTTTTGTGTCATCCCTTGTGTGAAGACTTCAACATTTGGCAGTGCATTTGGTGCATCAGCACGTGCTGCTTTATCAGGCGAAGAATAATGGGTGACTCTACACTTGCAAATTCACTATTGCCTAAAGATTCTGTCTGCTGTGTTTGTTTCTGTGTTTGACCCTCATAATGTGATTGGGCTGGGATAATTACAGTTAATGAGCCAGCTAATTTAGTACAAGAAACAAGGCTCTTCCTTTTGCGAGGTTTATTGCCACCAGTAGGATTCTTCTCGCACCAATTTATACCCAGAGTAATTTTTGGGAAGTTCAAACTGAAGATGCTCACAGTTTCTAATAATGCTGCAACCGAGCAGTAAATGTCATAAATGCAGAAGCTGCCCAGGTGGTTGCTTTACTTGTGCTGGGAGGTGAATACTCTGCCAAAACCAGACTATTTGGGAAGCAGAACTTGAGTGGGTTTAGTAAATCAAATGAGCCGTGGAAAGCAAAAGAGGTCAAGCAAGTTGGAAATATCAGTGACCTTTCTTTCTAGGTAAAAAGAGATGATCTTTCCAAGACAGTAAGCAGAAATAAAATATATTTATTTCTATCAAATTTATTCCTGTGACAAACTCAGATTGAGACTTCATCAGTTGACTGAGCTGTGGGACTTGATAACTTATGCACTCAGCGATGTGATGGGAAGTGAGTTTTGTGTTAATTGCAGGCAGAATTGGACTTCTAAAAAATACTGCATGCAAATGAAATTAAGGAATTTGTCTAAACTGTGTTCATTCATGAGCTGGATTTGGAAAAAAATATATAATTTTGATCTTTACTTCCTTTTTTATTTCTAAGTTTAAAGAAACATATTTTATTGCCGTTTGAAATAGTCTTTAATTTGGATATTTTATGGAATTAAAAAAAAAAATATGTTGAGTGTAAATCACAAGGAAAAGGTTGCCCAGAGAGCTCGTGGATTCCCCATCCCTGGAAGTGTTCAAAGCCAGGTTGGATGGGGTTTGGAGCAACCTGGGATAGTGGAAGGTGTCCTTGCCCATGGCAGGGGGGTGGAATGATATGATCTTTAATGTCCTTTTCAACCCAAACCATTCCATGATTCTATGAAAAGAAAGGGTATGTTACAGACAAGTATCTGGAATTTCCAAAGCAAAGCTATTTTAGCTCTTTTGCTCTGTACTTTCAGAGATTATTTTGGGGAAAAAATAAATCTGGCACACCCGTAAATTTCTTCATCAAAAAAAAAATCTCTTTTTGAAATACCTTTTTTTGAAGCAGAAATAGAAGGAAATGGAAAAAATACAAGTGAATTATGTCTGTTGCCATGATACAATATCCTCACATGTGCGAATTTCGTGGGTTTAAAACTAGAGCCTTGGATTAGCCAAAACCATAAGGGAACTATAAACACCTTGGGTAGGGATCTGCAAGTGAGCACTGGTCAGTGAGGGCAGGGTCCATACCCACACCCCCAGGATAGTCTTCCCACACCCTCAGGATACTCTTCTCCCGTGGTAAATATCAGGAATTTGAGGCCAGTTGTCCCTGTAAGAAAGAACAGTAAATCGCTTTGCATCTGCTTAAGGCCACGGTATTTCTGCACTGTGCCGTTTAGCACAGAGCAGGTGATGTGAGGTGCCTTGCTCCCTGACAGGACGTGCTATTTTCCAACAGATCCACACAGGGCACTGTTCGAATTTGAAATCCCTGGGAGACACGTCCTGGCAGTCATGGCAAGCCCCTGGCAGGGCAGTACCATTTTTCAGTGCATACATATGTAGCAGATACTTGACATTTCCGAGATGCGTCTCAAGGACAGTATAAATTATTCAGAAGGAAAAAAAAAAAACAAAAGTGTTGTAAATTTATGCTGGTGTTCGGCCACTGCCTTGGAGCCACTTTTTATTCATACAGGCTGGGGGCTTTGGGCTTTTGGCTGAAGAAAACCAACAGCAAGAGCTGGTTATGACATTTTAGGGTGGTTTAAACAGCCTTTCCAAGCCTGCTTGGGGAAATGATGGTGCGAGGTTGTTCAGTGCCTCAGTCCTTCCCTCCGAGGGTCGTGGTGTGTGGCTGGGTGGCAAAATTAAAGCTCTGCTGAAATCAAATAGGAACTTGGGTTCTGTCTGCCTTCTGTTGGAAGCAATAACCACAGCTCCTGAATGACTCACAGAGCTGAAAATTGTATTTCATTGCACCAATCTAAGCCAGTGTGACCCATTTAGCCAAAGTTTAACATAGGAGCACAATTATTTTATGAATCCTCTCGTGTGCAGAATTTCTAACTCGATGTTTACATTGAAGTTTGCAAATGACTAACCCTAAGCCATTTTTAACTTCACTCTGGAAGAATTGTCATAGTTTTCCCTCCCCTTAACATCCAAAGTTCTGCCTGTGCTCAGCCTGAGGGTCTTTTGTTCGTGGAATGAAACTCACTTAAAACTTTCCAAGTACACGGCAATTCGAATGGGCAAAATTCATTTTCACACTGAAAGCAATTCCCCTTCAAACTTGGCTTTTAATTAAGAAAGAAACCTTTATGCATTACCAAAATACTCCTTTTCACCCCCCTCTTCTTTTTATTGTGCTTCTCAGCGTGTTATATTGATTATTTTTAGCCAGAAGTTGTAGCGATAAAAGAGGGTTAAGCTTATTAAAGTGCTAAAAATAAAAAGCCTACTATGAAACCTGAAGGGGCCCATTTTGGTTACTGCCGAGTGGGAGCATTTTAAAAGTCTCGTTCACGAGCTCACTTTCCTGTCTTTCAAGTGGTTTTACTGAAGCTCTGCCTTGTGGAACCAATCCATTGTTGCTGCTGTAGAGACTCAGGTGTTGGGGGTGATTCCTTGAGAAATCAGGGCAAAACCCCCACTCCAGCCAAGGTCACTCCAGTAATTTCATATATAAGACTCCAGCTGCTGGTCATTAGAAGGGTTGATCTCAGGAGACAGGTAAATAGCCGGGGATTGAAAGATACTTCTTGGAGTCATCATTCTTTCTGTCTCTGTGTGACAGGCGTGTCATAAAATCAAATCAAAGCGCATCTAAAAGCTGGGTGGCTCTGTTGCCTTCACTCCTCCTATTGCAAGATCGTGGTTTAGATGAAAAATTGTAGATATTTTCCTAATTCCTTGGTGTATTTGTTTGCAACCACCATCTGCTTTGGTGCAGCCCTGTCCTCCAGTTTCCTAAAATGGTGATCACAACCCCTTGAGGTTTTTGCTCTCAAACCATACCATAAATTCGTCATCACAGTCTGAGGACAGAAAATTGTCATGGGATTCAGTTTCTTTGAGAAATCCCAGACCCAGGGGTGGATTATCATATTTATTTGGGAACAAAGTCACTGTCCCTTCATACTAAAGCCAAAGAGAAAGAAAAAGGCAGATCCTTCCAACAGTTTTTTTTCAGTCTACCAAGGGTCCTCCCACCCTTGCCTCTCCATCCCCAAGCAAAGTTCCTTGGAAGGAACCTCCAAGTGGCCAAGGTGAAGCTGTGAAGCATCAGCAGTTCAGCAAAAATTCACTGAAATAGCTGTCAGTGCCACATTGATCATTGACTTATTAACATCACTGATTTACTGCTTATTTCTTTGTGATTTCACACAAATTCTCTTCCCCTCCCTTGCCTCCCTGTGTTAATCAGCAGATAGATCTCATTAAATTGCTTTACATATTTATATCTCAATTTTGTGTGGTTTTAGAGCTGGTTTTGTGGGGGTTTTGTTTGTTTTAATTTCCCCCCTGTGCCTCAGGACTACAACTTGCTTCAAAAATAGAACTTAAATGGGAGGTTTGCTTATTCCAAGGCTGGTATTCCCCCACTGGGAGAACAAGTGAGCAGAGGCAGGGCCACCAGGGTCCAGCCTCTCCCTGTAGCATCCCATCAGCTCATAAACAACATGAAATACACGTCCATCCTACTTGGAAAAGCCTGTGCTGGGAAAACATCGATGATATTTGCAAAACACAGTGCACAAGATCTGATTATCCCGTTCCAGGCAGCACTAAGGGGGCGTTCACAGTGTTTAATTTTATCTGAGGAAGGCAAATCTCCTCAGGCCTCCCTACAGGCAGCAGAAAGCGTTGGGTTCCTCTGGAGGGCCTTTTAAGGAAGCTAAATTAAGCTGCTCCTGTGATTTCCTCCTGCCCCAAGAGAAGCACAGACAGATTACTCTTCTTTTAGAAGGATATATATCACAAATTTCTCCTCTGTAGCTCCTCTGTGCCTGAATGATTAATTTTCTGAGGCCAATCAGCTTTTAAGAGACACTGAGCAGTGAAGGGTGTCTGCACTTAGATCCTGGGAAATATTATACACTTGCAAGTCCTGTTAATTTGTTTAGGCAGTTGTTAAGATGTTCAGCACATTTCCCATACCACTTCCAAATTTCCCCAATCCATCCCTTCCAAACCACAACAAAAAATATGTTAAAACATGTAGATGCTTTCCTACATAAAGTTCTATTTTGTGACCCTAACCCATGGTCAGACTTTGTGCTTTTGGCATTAACAAGTGTTCCATCGGGATATATTCTTAATTTTGGATGGAGAGGGACTTTTTACAAGAGCCAGGCAGTGATGAGACAGGTTGAAATCTCTCTGCCACGTTTCGAAAAACACCTGGTTTTTCATGCACGGCTCTTTGTGGTAGTTGACCTTGGGGCAATTCCGAGCACAAGGACAGGTTGGGAAGAGGATGGATCAAGACTAGCCCTGGGGAGAAAGACTTGGAGGTGTCTGTGGACAAAAAGCTCCACATGACCCAGCAATGTGCACTCACAGCCCAGAAAGCCAGTTGTGTCCTGGGCTGCATCAAAGGCAGAGTGGGCAGCAGGTCGAGGGAGGGGATTCTCCCCCTCTACTCTGCTCCTGTGAGACCCCACCCGCAGTGCTGCTACCCAGGAAAGGCATGGACCTGTTGGAATGAGTCCAGAGGAGGCCACCAAGATGATCACAGAGCTGGAGCACCTCTCCTATGAAGAAAGGCTGAGAGAGTTGGGGATGTTCAGCCTGGAGAAGAGAAACTTCAAGTATGTAAAGGGGTTTTACAAGAAGGCTGGAGAGGGGCTTTTGCAAGGTCAGGTAGTGATAGGACAAGGGGGAATGGCCTTAAGTTAAAGGAGGGTAGATGTTACATTAGGTATTAGGAAGAAATTCCTCCCTATGAGGGTGGTGAGGCCCTGGCACAGGTTTCCCAGAGAAGCTGTGGCTGCCCCATCCCTGGAAGTGTTCAAGGTCAGGTTGGACGGGGCTTGGAGCAACCTGGTCCAGTGGAAGGTGGCCCTGCCCATCGCAGGGGGGTGGGACTTGATAATCTTTAAGGTCCCTTCCAACCCAAACCGTTCCATGATTCCACGACCTGGTACCATTTGTGATTTTGTTCATCATTTTAATAATTCAGAACATCTTCTGTTTGGATTTTTTGTTTGTTTGTTTGTTTGAGTTTTTTGGTTTGGTTTGTTTTTTCTGGCATTGGAAAGAAAAATCAGATACTTTCCTAGAAATGCCTTCAGCTCAGTGCAATACTGGAAGCTCTTCAAGGCTGTCACACTGGTGTCTGCACGTGTGTGGATGTAGCTCTTCCAAGGCTCTGTAGAAGAGGGTTTTAATATCTTTATAGACAGAGGGTGAATTCCTTAGAGGCCTTTTGATCCCTTCCCGCTGAATCCTGACTGTGAGGAAAGCATTTGAGTAGAGGTCAGTGACGCCAACCAAAGACTATGGTGTTAAAGTCTTAATAAAAGTGTTTTTAGAAGCATTGGATATAGCAAATAAAATTATGTTAAATCGATCTATAAAAGGGTACGACCACATAGATTTTTTCTTGTGCGCTGCAGTGTACATAATCTAAAATAAAAGGATCGGGAAACCATCTCTCCCAGGTCTTATAAAAGACTTTTATCAGGTTTCCAAGTGTCAGGATTAAAGTTGTTAATTCCATGTTTCTGTTTTGCTGGGGTTTTGCTGCTTTTCTTCTTTTTGTTTTTCTCTTCTTTGTTTGTTTGAAGGTTTTTTATATTATTTGGAGTTATCACAAATGCATAATTACATTAACAGACTTTAACATTGTTTGAGTCAAAATTGTCAAAACCTGAATGGAACCATTTTCCACAGTTTATCTGCAAGCCCTCATTTCTTTGTCCATCACAAAAGTGGCCACATTAATTCATGTTCTTTCCATTAGACCCAAAGAATAAATTCCTTGAATCTTTTGTACCATGTCTTAATTCAACTCCTAACACTATTAATTGAATAATTTTCCCTAGCTTTATTAAGGATTAGAGTTTATTTTCAAATGTTTACCTGTGGCTGAGTTCCTCCTGGTCACGTCCATGTACTCCATGGTGTATTTTCTGCTCAACACCCCTCAGAAGAAGACTCAGGGCAAATACTCTTCCATTGTGGCCAGAAATTATTGGCTGCACTTCTCTTAGGGGACAAACTGGTCTAGATTTCCAAGATTTCTTCCGGAAACACAAGCCCTTTTTTGCAGGTTTTATACCACAGGTGTCTTGCTTTCTAAGCACAGCTGGGAGTCGAAGTTACAGTTTGGTTTTGATGGCAGTGGGGGGCTGTGGGCTGCACTGTTCAATGCTAATCATTCTTTTCCAGTGTCATTTTGATTCCTCGTGGTTCCTCCAGCTTCCCCAGTGCCAGACCTAGCAGTGTAGGGTGAGATTTTTCTGCCTTGGTTTTAGGCAGTGTGTCTCCATCTGAGCCATCTATAAAGACCTCCCTTGCAGCTTGGGAATGTGGTCCAGGAGTTTGGGTTGTGATTTGTTTAGTCTGATCAACTGCTGTAGTTTGGGATGAACTGCACACCACAGACTTGCTCTCTGTGGACTGGGATATTGTCCAAGGTGACTTGATCAAGTCCAGACACCTGGGGGATGGTCAATAACCCACGTGTACCCAGAGAAATCTTACCCTGAGCTATAATGTCGATATAATTCCAGGTACAATCTTCCATGTCCCTTCTATGATTTAATCTAGTAGATTTATCAGGCTTGAGCTGCTTTCCTTCGGATTCCCTGTTGCTCTTCCCATTGATCTCAGTGGGAATGGGATGAGAGGTAACCTCCATCCTGCCAGGGGGCACATGGAGAGCTGTCAGTCCTCCTGCCCGACCGATGGGTTGGGTGTTCACCAAAAAGGGTGTTGTCCCTACTCCCCTGCAGTGCTGCAGTTCCCAAACGAGAGGCTGCTCCTCCCTTTATGCCCAGGAGTGAGTTGCTGAATTGCTGTTGGTATAAAGTCTTTGTTTGAGGTTTGCACCCTGTGATTATCTTCTGTTATCTTGATTTGCAGATAGCATTGAAGCCAACATTGAGACGGCATCTTCTAACGTAGACTCAGCCAACGAGCAGTTGGCAAAAGCCAGTCAGCACCAAGTAAGTGGGTCTAAAAAAGCCCTGTGGATACTTTCAGTAATAATATTTAAATTGATCTTTAATATATCTATGACATTATATTTTGTACAGATATATATATTTCAGTAATAACATTTAAAATAAAGAGAACACTCGGCAGCCTGTGAACCACATGGAGCATTGGCTGCGCCGGGTTTGTGCTACCTGGAAAGATGATAAAGCATATTCTAAGCGAGAGCTAAACTTTTTATATGTATATAAATATATAAGATTAAATTACAGTAGCGTAGACAATTTGACTTTACAGTAGTCATTAGGAGATCTGCATATTAAACAGACATTTCCCAGTAGGAAAGTCAACAATTAGCTGCCGTTGTTCTTGGAAAGATGTCATAAAAAGCACGTCATTTCAGTGTAGATGTGCTTCTCTTTGGAGTGTTTCCCTATAATTAGGCAACAGTCCTTTACAAAAACAACTGAGTTGTCAAACAACATGATGTGGTAGGAGAATAATGGCTGTGGGGATGGTGTTCAGCACTTTTTAAAGGCAATTGGAGGGTTTTTTTGGAGTAAGAATAAAACACACCCACAAACATTAATCTTTTTGAAAATGACTTGACCAGAAAGAGCTCTTGGATGGTTACAGTTAGTGCTTTCTAGGGATAAAAAGGGGTGGGGGAGTGAACAAAGAAGAAAACGTTATAGCCTAGATTGGATTGATGGAACAAAAACTGTGAGTTTCCTTTTTTTCCTCAACCATCAATTGATGTTTTTCATGTGTCTGGAGTCTCGTTTTGACAAAATATAGCTGAGGTTCATGAGAGTACACAGTGCCTCCTTGTTGGTCCTTGGATACAATTCTGAAGGTCTGGGGCAAACATCCAGACCAAAAGGAGTGAGAGCCAAAGGCATTTTACTCTGATGTAAAGGAGTTACGTGATTTTAAAATTATCTACAGCTCATTTTCTAGTGAAATGCATTTTGGAAATTGTGTGTGATGAGCAACTTTGTAGAACTTTGATAGTGCAGAAAGTAAGTGTGGTCTTCAGCTCCACTTTGGTTTTAAATGTATATGTATTCAAGATAATGTGTGTCACCCTGAATGTAATCCTGCATTTGCTTTGAAAATAACTTGTTATGTACCACATGAAGTCTAAAATGAGACCAGAATGAATTTAATACTTGACTTGACTGTAGAGCTGATCGCAGAGCTGCAAATGACTTAATGATGACTTTGGCTGAGAAGGTCAAAGAGTAGTCAGGCAGAAAATGAAAGCAGCGCAGTCTAAAGGAGCTGCTTTCTTCAGCCAGCAGGAGATGCTGAAATAGCCTGCCCACTTAGGAGGCTCTTTATTCCTCAGATATGTTGATCAAAGTGAAGATAAAGCCAGTTTTAGTGAGTCAACTCCTGCTAAGGGCATAAATATGTACTGGCTGGTATGTGTGGGAAAACACTTCGGAGTCTCTCTTGCCCTTGAAAGAAGCCCATATAGACAAATATTACTTAGGAAAATTCAGCTGGTAAAGAAAATGTGCAATTCAGACCTCCCGTAGAGCACAGGTAAGCGCCCTGTACACTACTGGGTGAGGATCACGAGACAAATGCGTAAACCCAACTCACTCTCTGTCACCTCTTTCACGAGGCTCCTTGAGATTTGAACAGAAAAGGAGGTGAAGCTTTTGTGACTTCGATTCCTGGCCTGCTGCCTGGGGTTGGTCAAATTGCATATGATGCCTCATCTTTTATGTGCCATGATATCTGCTCATCTTACATCCAGAAGGACGCTGATCTCACAGCCCTCAGGGGCTTCCGTGGGAATTAACGTTGATGGCACTTGCATCCCTATGGATAATGCAGCGTGACTACAGGTCACCCTTCTGGGTGGTGTGTCTGGTTTTGGCTGCTTTGGAAGTATCCAGGATGGGTTTGGGAGTATGGTCAGCCAGATGGGTGAACTGCTTTTAAGGGAGCTGCCATAGCTTTACACACTGGAAATTCCCCCTGGGAATCGTCAGGGATGAAAAGCACAGGCTGGTTTTCAAATCTTACCAGGTTTTTCTTCTTTTATTAAACCTAATTCATTAGTGTATTTAGCTGTTACTTATGCTACAATGTGATTATGTTGTAAATGCAGCCTGGCTGACATACGTTTGTTATTTATTCCTATTCATATGTATATAAATGTGTGTGTGTGTGTAAGTAGTATTTTTATGAGTCTATCAACAAATATATACATAAATTGAGAAATCAGAAATGTCAACATTGCTGAGACATTCAAGCTTAAGGCCTGCTGTAGACCTTAATGAAGGGATCTCTGCCAGGAGTAAAAATTAAGTGGCTTGTTATTTAACATAATTTTTTGCATATAATTCATGCAGTCACTTCAACAATACAACTTGGAGCACCAGTCCCAACCTGTACATTATTGTAACAAAGCATCAGTAAATAATTTTTCCTTAACTAGTACAAAATAAGGCATTTAAATTTCCTGAAATGATAGAAATGTTTAAATAAATGTCAAGATCTCCTTGCTGAGTACCTTTCTTCTGTGTGCTAACAGTAGTGATTTATTGCTTTATTATTTATTGGTTTGAACTCCAAAAGGTTTAATGGGAGCTGTCAGAGCCTTGGAATATTTTTTTTTTTTAATTATTATTAGCAGATTTTTTTTTTCCCTTCATTTTAAATTATCATCACGGAATAGTTGTCTGTGATTAAACTTAATTTTACTGTAGTAACAATCAAGCTGGGCCACTGCGTTATCTGTAGGAACACACAGAGTCAAAATGCAGATTAAAGAGTAAGTGTTGGATATTGATATCAGGAACAGGGGAACAAAGTCCTTGTTCCATATGAAAACCCTTTTGGTCACAGAAACTTGGCAATTTGACTTTGCTGTGCTACTTCCACTGGAAAATTTGAGTTTGAGAAATGACTGAGAAGCAAACAAATCTGGCAGGGAGAAGGCAGGAGAAATAATCTCCTGCACTAGACTTGCTTCAATGCCTTTCCTTTCAGTGAGGGTCTCATGTCTCCTGGGCCCTGAGCAGAAATGGTGACCCTTTCTATTAAATCCCAGTGGCCCAGATTTGTCTCGTGAAATGTCCCTGTCCGTGCCCCAGAGAAAATGATTTGTCCCACCCATCCTAAAACACCAATGTTAACATGGGTCAAATTGCTCTCTGGGAGATAGGGATTTATGGGAGCAAATATGAGTGTGTTTGGTGGAGAAATGTGTGTCCTCTTTACCAGGAGGAGGAATTGCTTTCAGCACATGACTTGTCTCATCTCACAGGAGATGTCTGACATAGATAGGTCTGGCGGCTGTTTCTCTGGACATCCTGCTCTCTCCTTTGTCTAAAAAGTGCAAATAATAGTAATTACACCACAAATATTTCAAGGGGAAATTAATCCCGTGCCTATCACCTACCTCTTTATTGGAAAAAAGGGAATATCTAGACACCCACCCAACAGTCTCAGTACCTGCCTTAGGGGTCAGTTTAGGTGGGCTGAACATCACACTAAAGCAGTGTCACTTTGGTGTCTCAAAACTTCCTGCAGATGGATTGTGAGGAAGAAAAAGAAACCAGCGCAGACTCCATGCAGAATTATTAAATCAGTTATTCTTTTTTATGCAAAGTTTGGCCTAAATTCAGCTTGGCCATACTGACTGAAGGACTCTGTGCTGACTGTTGAAGCTAATTTGTTTTGGAAGAAATGCTTGTGTTGTTTTGGTTAATGCTGGGTGCTTTCTTTCCCTATATCCGTGGAAGTGAAGCTGATTTGTGTTCCCTGGCATGGCAAAGACAGCAGTTCAGTGACCCAGTTGTGTGGTCTAAGAACAATTAGGGTTTTTTTCCTGTAAAGAAGCAGTTCCTGGGTCTGGCTTTCATGAATGTGCAGAGGGGTGCTTTGAAGGCTGGAGCTTTAAGGAAAAAAGCATTATAAATCTGTGAGATTTACAGGGATCTTATCTCCTGGGGACCACCAAGAAAGGCTTGACTTCAGTTTTTGCACAAATAACTCATTGCTGTTTTAAAAAACAAAAGAAAATTTTCGTTCCAAAAATCACCTTCTCATAGCCTTTGAAATTTTCTGACATGGCAGCCTCTAAAAGCACTTGTTATAAATATTGTGATAATGAAAATTTTCTTCTCCTTTTTGCTGTGGATATGCCCTAAGTCCACGTCTTTCACTGCCATTAAGTTGTTTTAAAGCCTAGTTTTAAAATTAACAGCCAATTAGCACCACAATGTGATGGGATTGCACCCTGACGTGTGCGGGACTCATCCAACATGCTGCAAAGCCACGGTGGACCAACGTGATTGGAATATCTTGATGCAAATACAGCTACTTAATCTGGGCTCCTGACTTCAGGAAACACACTGAGGTGCTGGAGCGTGTCCAGAGAAGGGCAATGGAGATGGAGAAGGGTCTGGAGGGTAAATCATGTGAGAAGAGGCTGAGGGAAAACCTCTTCACAGAAAGGGGTGTCAAACATTGGAACAGGCTGCCCAGTGAGGTGGTGGAGTCACCATACCTGGAGATATTAAAGAAGTGACTGGACGTGGCACTTGGTGTTATGTTTTGAGTGACAAGGTGGCGATCAGTCAAAGGTTGGAGTTGGTGATCTCAGAGGTCTTTTCCAACTAAATGTTTCTGTGGTTCTGTAATTCTGTGATCTCCAAGGACAAGAAGAGGCTGGATGCTCAACTGGCGCATTCATGACAGAGGTGAAATGACAGTCTAAGGTGCAGCTCATACAACCAACCTCATGTTGCTGTTGCTTGCCGGTGTCTGTCACCACTGACAGCATGGCTGAGTTTGTTCCTTCTTTGGATAATCAGCACTTGGAAGTTTTATTTGGGAGATCATGAAGCTATTCTTTCTTCTGGCAGTTTCTGCCTGTGAAAGTGATGGGAGCTGAATTAAAGCTGCAACAGGAACCTGGAGCTCTGTAAGGACTCCAAGCAAAAGCCATCACTGAAGCGACTGTTAAATTTCACGACTGAGCCTTAATCCCCCTCTTCAGCAGCAGAAGGAAACTTTGCTGCCATCCAGAGTCCTCCTGATTCTGTACCATGAACTCCAGTTGGGAAAAGAAGACCCACCCAAATTTCTTTAATCTCTCAAAACCCAATCAATTTGCAGACCCTTTCTTTGTGTTTCTGAGCAACGCACCAGCTCAGCTAAGGGACATCTCTGTCTGCTTCCCCCTCAGATGGAATTTCTTCAGCTTCAAAGCAATTCCTCCTCCATAGCACTTGTTTTTATCCCCCACTTCCCTCTCCCATTTTTTTTCATTTCTACTCCCTATTGCAACTTCCCACTCCTCCCCTTTTGAAGAATGATTTCGAGCATCACTGTTGACTCAAATAGTCCATTTGCTTATAATGATCTCACTAATTCCCATGCCCAGGTTGCTCAAAACTAACCACAGAAGAATGTTTTCCTGTATTTCCTATCAAACATGTCCACATATGGTCTGTATTGCTACAGAGCCTTGAAGCAACTGTTTCTACATATCTGCCCCTTCTTTCAGGCTCCGTTTATCTTAGCAGCATGGTCTGGGCAGAAAACAAGGCTGTTTGGGGCGATGCTTTCAACAGTTCAATTGAATCGTTGAACCATTTAGGCTGAACAAGGCCTCTAAGATTATCCAGTCCAATCATTAACCCAGCACTGCCAAGCCCACCAGTAAACCATGTTACTATGCGCCACATCTTGACGTTTTTTAAATGCCTCCAGGGATGGTGACTCCACCAATTCCCTGGGCAGCCTTTTCCAGTGCTAAGCAACCCTGTCAGTGATGAATCTTTTTCTATTTATCCAATCCAAACCTCCACTGGTGCAACTTGAGGCCATTTGCTCTGAACCTGTCACTTGTTGCCTGGGAGAAGAGGCCGATTCCCCACCTGGCTACAACCTCCTGTCAGGGAGTTGTAGAGAGCAACAAGGTCCCCCCTGATCCTCCTTTTCCCCCAGCTGAGCCCCCCCCAGCTCCCTCAGATACTCCTCATGAGACCTGTGCTCCAGACACTTCACCAGCAGCACGTGGTTGGAATAAAACGTATTTCTTTTTCCCTTGCTCCCTGGCTCCCTGTGAAAAGCAGGCTGAGTTTTCAGATTTAAGAGTGCTTTATTTTGAAGCAACTTCTGTTTGTGCATGGTTTTTTTACTGTATTTTAATGCAGCCCATTTACAAAACAGCTGCTTACTGTGGGAAGTGATGTTCAAGTCAGCGCCAGTCCAAGTGATAAATGAACTGTGTGAGCGCAGCAACTTAACCTCACCAAGGTCTGAGCCACAACATTTATTTAAACCTCTCTTTGTTTTCTGTAAATAATGGATCTGTGTGATCAAATATTTATTAAGAAAGGGTTTGTTTAGAGCTTTTGGATGTCATGCAGCTAGGTGTTCTCCTGTGTAAAGGTAAAAATCTTTCAGGCCGTTTTTAATCACAACTGAACATCTCTTCATTTTTATCATCCAAAAGGGATGCCTCATGCAGGTGGTGGATTAGTCTTTTTTTACTTTATTATAAACCATGCCCTGTAGGATTTTGGGGAGGGGAAAAAAAAATATCTATTGTGAGCTCACTTTTTATTTAAGCACAAATCACCCAAGGAGGAAGGGGAAGGGGCATGAGTGGAGGAGAAGGGAAGGATTCCAGAAGAAACCATGGACATGATTTGAGGGATGGAGAATCTCTCCCATGAGGAAAGGCTGAGAGAATTGGGACTGTTCGGCCTGGAGAAGAGAAGGTTCTGGAGTCCCCTTATTGCAGCCTTTCAGTACCTGAAGGGGGCACAAGAAATCTGGAGAGGGACTTTTACGAGGGCTTGGAGTGACAGAACAAGGGGGAATGGCTTCAAACTGACAGAGGTGAGGTTTAGATCAGATATTAGGGGTAAACTCTTCACAATGAGAGTAGTGTGGTAATTGAAGAGTTTGCCCAGAGAAGCTGGGGATAACCCATCCCTGGAAGTGTTCAAGGCCAGGTTGGATGGGGCTTGGAGCAACCTGGTCCAGTGGAAGGTGTCCCTGCCCATAGGGTTTGGGAGTAGATGAGCTTTAAGGTCCCTTCCAACCCAAGCCATTCCATGATTCTGTGATTCTGTGGTACAATGAAGGGGTTTGGAACACATTGAGTGCTGAGCTGTTGCCCATCAATCTGCTTTCTCTGGTGAGAAGATGGGTGGGTAAGACACAGACTTCACTGACTGCTCACTTTGTGGAGTGCAGCACTGGGACTGTTCCAAGGGAGGATTTAAGAATATCAGTTACATTAATTATGGTAGTCTGCATTCAGTGTTTCAAAGGCAAGAATTCTGTATTTGAAAGCTGAACAAGTGTCTGATCCGTGACAATTCAGAGATGGCAGAAGGAAATCACAGACTGTCTTTTGTTTTTCTAATTCATTTGTTTAACAAAATCTCTTTCCAGGGTACAATTTCATTTTGAGGGGTCAGAGATTAAAAAGCAATTTTCCCTTGCTAGCAGCAGGATAAACTAGTGAGTTACATTTCTCTTAATGGCCTCATTTAACAGAGGAGTGAATGGAAATCCTTGGTTACTGAGTGGAAAACCACACTTAGAGTCATCTTTGTGCCCAGTGGCAGCATATATAATAAATTGCACTGCCCAAAGGTCAAAGCTTTGAGAAATTGTATTAAACTTACCTCTTAATGGGCTAGGAATACCAAGAAGTTAGGAATATTAGCACTGGAGATGTATACCTAACTAGAATCCGTGAAAATGAGGAACAGAAGTTAAGTATCCTGGTTTGAGTCCCAGCTGTGTAGCCTGAAGTGGAATTGCACTGGGCTGTGAGCTTGTCACATCTCATCAAGTAGCAAAATGGTCGGGCTTGGGCAGGTCAGACTGGAAAACCTCTGCTGAAAATCTGCACATGAGGCAGCAGTGCTTTGCTGTTTAATTTTCCTTCCTGGCACAGGGACACTGTCCAAGCAGTGCCACCATTCCTCAAGTATTCCATGTAAAGTCACTGAAGTGTCAGTGAGTCCATCCACGAAGATGCTCAAGGGGCTGGAGCCTCTCTGCTCTGGAGACAGTTTGAGAGAGCTGGGGGTGTTCAGCCTGGAGAAGAGAAGGCTCCAGGGAGACCTCAGAGCCCCTTCCAGTGCCTGAAGGGGACCAACAGGAAAGCTGGAAAGGGAATTTTAACGAGGGCATGGAGTGACAGAACAAGGGACAATGGCTTTAATCTGACAAAGGATCAATTTAGACTAGATATAAGGAAGGAATTCTTTGCTGTGAGGGTGGTGAGGCCCTGGCACAGGTTGCCCAGAGAAGCTGTGGATGCCCCATCCCTGGAAGTGTTCCAGACCAGGCTGGATGGGGCTCTGAGCAACCTGGGATAGTGGAAGGTGTCCCTGCCCGTGGCAAGGGGTTGGGACGAGATGATCTTGAAGGTCCCTTCCAACCCAAACCATTCCATCATTCTAAATGTGCCACGTGGGTTTTCAAAGCCACAGTGAGACTAATGATTGAACTGAATTCTAATATGGGGATTTACATTTTTGTTTCCCTGTACTGAATTTTTACTTGATTTCCTTTAAAAACATCAGTTTATCAGAGCACCTTTTCATAGGGACAGTGTAGGGACCTCCAGTCTGTATAGTGTCACCTCATCTGACTTGGTACTTAAAATTTAGGCAGCTAGAACAAGACAATCTAATCTTCCTTTCACGTGCCTCTGGAAGACAGCTCATCCTTGCTTCTCTTGGATGTTGTACCTCAGTCTGTGATGCGCCCAGGAGGGGAACATCTTGCTTTCACACCGATAGACAAGTCCCTTCAAAAAAGCACTTAACTACCAGGCAGCCTGGGTTTGATGTCTTTGCCTAAAAACTAATATTTAGCATACTTTTGTGCTGAGTAGAGAATCCTGCTGTGCTTCTGGCTTCTGCTATGGGAGGCTGTTGTTCCTCCCAAAATCACACGTCACCTGCGCCAGCTGTGTTTAAATGCTACAGAGAACCTGGGGCACCTCCAGTGGTCAGAAGCAGCTGAAAAGTAAATGCTTATTCCCCTGTTGAGCTTTAATAACTATATTGATCATGAAGGGAAAATGAGATGTGAGGAGAAATGAGTTACAGAAAATGAAATTGCTTTTATTTCCATTTTGATAAAGGCTGGAAGCACTTTAATCAAAGGTCTTTTCCATATTCCTGAAAGAAATCCCAGTCCTGGTAGGACACCTTTGTAGCACAGCTCTCAGGTCATGGCCTGGCACCATCAGAAGTGGAAAATGGGAATTGTTAAGTCCAACTAATGCTCAAGAGGAGAAAAGAGAGCCAATTATAGTCTTGCTAAATCTGACTTCAGCAGCGTGCAAAGCTCTTGAAAACATTTTGAAATGTGGAATTGAAAGCAAAGAGTTCTGTTCAGGGTGGGGCAATGTGGGATTTCATTTTACTTTCAAAGAGTACTTGCATATCTATCTTTGTGAGGGGAAGGGATTTCCTTAGACAAAGGTGACTTGACTTCCTGGTCTTCAGAGAAATGTTTTCTGCAGTTCTACCACTTGTCCTTATTTAGAAGATTCATGGCTGCAGAGGTGCTGCTGGGCCACAGCTTGTTCTTGTGCAGCCAACTCTGAGGTCTCGTCATTTTGTTCTCCGTCACACGGTGTTCCAAGTTCAGGATCAACAGCTCGACCCTTTGGCAATATTCAGTCACTCCTATATTCCCTACTGGGGGATTAGGGATTAAGGTCTTCTCTGGGATCTTCTTAGAAGACTAGGAATCATTTAAAGGAACCAGGTCTTCTTCATAAAGATCAACTTCCTCATTACTTTCTTTTTTTTAAGATGACTCTGGGAAAAAACAATTTGCATGGTGGGTCAGAAGTTCATTATCTTTTTAATGTCACAGTAAGTACTGAATTAGATCAATTTTTAGTGAGTTTGTGTGTATTCCTCATAACTTGCTTTTTTTATCCAGTGAGCCACAACATACCATTCTTTCTTTTTTTATTTATTTACAGACAACAGTGCTGTCCATTTACAAGAAACAATTCTTGTATCAGTTCTTTTTACTGTAGAAGACATTTTTCTTACATAGACCTGAAACGTATAAAAACTCAGTTTGTATTTATCTTTCTTCTTTGGAGTCTGTCCCAGTGGATATTAGCGTTTTCTTAGAGCATTTTTTTTCTGGTTAAGAGTTTAAAGAAAAGGAAATAATCTGTAACTTCAGGCTTTCACTGATGTCAAAGGCACATTTCTCCTTGTCATTAATGGAAGGAGAATAGACCTTTATCCACTATACAGGTTGTATTTGCTGATTTAATAGGACTGGGGAGAGTTCATGAGCATGCAGGTAAGTTTATTTTTTTCTAAGCAGAGTAATCTTAAATTCTACTCAGTCTCCAAGCTTTCCCTGTCTTCCCAGTTGTGTCTTAAAAAGGGGATATTATTATTGAGGAGTATAAGGATGCAATAACAACTGATTTCAGCCATCACCAATAAAATATGCCATGATTTTTCTCTAAGTTTCAATTTCTTTGACCCAAAAGGAATATGATTGTCACGTATTCATACAACTGAATAAACCTTGCTGTCTTCTTTCACCCTTTTTGCTGGGAAGCACTCGATGCACCTAAGGCTCAGAAACCACAAATGAGACCCTCCCGTCTTTACTTCTAAGTCCCACATTTCCAAGGCATTCTGTCACCTTCATCTGGGGGCTGAACCGTTGTCTGGAGGTTCCTGTTTCACTCTGCTGCTTTTGGAGGCTGTGTAGGACAGCTGGGTTCCGTTTCTGAGCTACTGAATTAGACATCTGAAGTTCAGAGATTCATAGAATATCCTGAGTTGGAAGGGACCCACAGGGATCATCCGAGTCCAACTCCTGGCCCTGCCCAGGCACACCCCAAGAATCCCATCATGGGCCTGAGAGCATTATCCAAGTTCAGTGGGAAAAGTGTGAGCACAAATATTTCAGAGAAAGGTGTCAGAAACCTTCAAGTAGGCAGAGGTATAGTACCATGAAGTTCCTTCCAGTTACTTTCATTTCAGATTCAAAGACTCAGGTTTCTCTTTCAGCTCTTCCTCGGTAAGATCCGTGGATGTGCAGCCAGGGACATAAAACAAAGGCTGTCCACTTCTTCTTACAAATCAACTCAACCTTATCCATATGTCAAATAATATGTTGCCTAAATATATTTTAGCTAATTTTTTTCTCTTAATGAATCAACTTTCTGCTTCAGAACACCCTATTCTTTTGTGTTACAGCTTCCTTCGTGTCTCTATTTTATACTGTTATCTGCACCGTCTGATTTGAGGGACTGAGGTCTTGGTGATACCAGGCAATGTTTCTCCCTGTCCATTCAAGACTTACATAGATCTGAAACTAGTGGAGAAACAATTACACTTATTTTTTGGTGACTGTTGACGTGGCTTCCTTACATCTTAAGCAGAAGAAAATTTAAGAACTGCTTCTCATTGCCACAGGCAAAGAACATGAACATAAAGTTCATTACAGCTCAGCTGATGCATGAGATGGGAGTCATCTCAGCTAATTTTGGGTGTATCCAAATTAGGAATTCATCACTGGGTATGTGGTGTAGGTACCCTACGTGTTCTCCAGAGATCTAGGAAGCATTGGGGTTCCTGTCTGTGGCTACTCAAAGGTGCCACTGATGGTGGGGTCTGTTATGGCCTCAAACACGACCTGTGCTGTATCACTCAGGTCTGTGTGGATTCATGGAATGCCACGGGGCATCTCGTATCCAGATGTTTGTGTTTGGGTACCTGGATTAGGAGAGATCCCACTGCAGGGCAGTTTATTTTGCCATGTTATTGTTCGAGTCTGAGTTCCTACCTCAGTGAAAGGTGGGGACTGGGTTGAGATGATATGCTTTAGTTTCCTTAAAAAATAATTTTTTAATTAATTTGACTTTGATGGGGCTTTAATTAATTTAATTCTTTAATGTGGCTTCAGTGTGAGTCTTCACCACATTGGACCAGGCCCATTTAATCTGCTGTCTGGTGTTGGGCACTCATTTTGAGACATGGGGAGGTTCTAAGAGTTTATGGGAAAGGAGAAGGAGTGATCCAGGCCTGACTGCAGAGGAGAGAGTACAAGATGAGTTGGTTAAGCTAAAAAAAAAAAAAAAAAGAAGGTGGATTTGAAGATAGCAGTCTCTTGGTAGATAAAAGTCTGCTGCAAAGGGGAAAGGAATAATCACTTTTTTGTTTATTACAGTTGAGAAGAACAAGAAGTGATAGACTTAAACTGCAGCAAGAAAGAACCAGGGTAGATATTAAGAAAAGCTGTTCAGTGATAAGGACAAACACTTTGTGGGGAGATTTGAGAGTCTCCAGCACTGCATATCTTGTAACAGTATCTAGTGAAACATATTTCAGGAAGGGTGTTTGTATAATTGCTTTTCCTGTTGCCTGTCAGATCACGCTGGAAGGTGCAATGTAAACAGGATATGTTCATATTGTATCACCAACCATCATTATCTAATCAGAAAATGTTGCAGCCATGAATCATTCTTTGATTTTCATTCCCATCCTCTCCTCCTCCCCTGCCTCCTTCCCTCAAAAGAAAACTCCTTTAGGGACCAAAATCACTGATTTAATTTGACAAAGGTGATGAGACTCAGTGTTTTCTGTCAGCTTTGGTAGGACTGGCTGTTGGGTGCAAATCACAGAATCATAGAATGGTTTGGGTTGGATGGGACTTTAAAGGTTATCTTGTTCCAACCCCCTGCCATGGGCAGGGACACCTTCCACTAGCCCAGGTTGCTCCAAGCCCCATCCAACTTGGCCTTGAACACTTCCAGGAATGGGGCAGCCACAACTTTTCTGGGCGACCTGTGCCAGTGTCTCACCACCCTCACAGAGACACATTTCTTCCTAAACAGATCTAAATCTGTCCTCCTTCATCTTAAAGCCATTAAAATCACATTACTTTATCCAAATACTTTCTACCTGGCTTTCCGGTGAGCCAGACTTGGTTTGCAATTACCCTTTGTTCTGCAAATTACTTCCACAAAGGAGGAGTCACTAAAATTATGGGGCATGTCCTCAGTAGTCCTTTGGATGAGGTAGCTGAGCCACACAGGCATTGATGTGGTGCATGTGGGAGCTGGGCTGGCATTGTCCTCTCCTTCAAGTGTAACAGATAACCATCACATTTCACTTTAACAAGCTGTTGGGTTTCTGAGCCCTGGTTATATTTGATTAACATCAGGGTTGGAAATGAGGAGGATTTTTAGGAAGAGGGAAAATGATTGTGATGGTAGAATTCAGGAGGGAATGTATCCATGCTGCTGAATAAAATAAGGCCAGGGGCTGTCCTGCGCATGCAAGGCCTGGTTTTGTCCCCGTGATTAAATTATAAAATAGAAACATAGAATAGTTTGAGTTGAAAGTGACCTTTAAACATCACCTTGTCCAACCCCTTGGCAATAACAGCAGGAACATGTCACATGCAGAAAGAGGGTGACAGCATTCAAACTCTCCACTGCGAATGGTCACTGACATGTTCTGCTGGAACCGGATCATTCTTTGGGACAACAGGACAGAACTGCATCCAAAAGTAGGCATGGATGTTGGAGAGCCACCATTTGCGCCTGTGCCTCATCCCTCTTTGAGTTATTGAGTATAGGACTAGCTGCTTTGTGCCGAAGTTTGTGCTTGGACACTCTCAGCCTATCTTCTCCTTGCCCCTGGGGTTTGCCTGACTGTGATTTAGGCCAGCTCTGGTGCACACCACCCTTTATCCATGGATTACACAGCTGTGAGATGCCTCCATGGGAGCAGCACCACTTTTCTTGGGAGCCCCTGTTGGTGAAGGCACTGCCCCAGCTCACCTTCCTGTCACCCCCTCTCCTGGTTTGCCCTTCCCAGGAGAGAACCCTGCTCTTGCAGCTCCCTGACAGTTCCAGGGTCTCTAATAAAATAAAAGTTCTCACAGGGATGCATAAATTTATTCAGCACTTGGAATGATTTTTAGGAAAGCTGAGCCCAGTGTTCCCCAGCTCTGGGAGTTGTGCTGCGAGTCACGTATTTATTCCTGATGGTCCAGTTGGAGAAGAACTTTGTGTGTTCTTCGGGGTCTTGTTTGATTTGGTGCTTCTTGTGTTGGCTTTTTTTTTTCCCCCTGTTGATTTTTGGGATGTATTTATAAACATAGAAATAGTTTTTTGAACGATAGATTTTGAAATAACTTCAGTGTGATCAGTAGGGATATCTCATAGTTGTTTTACTAGTGATGTTACTTTTCCGTGGCCTGAAAGGAATTCTTGATTTGATAAGACGGGGGTTTTTTTTCAGTGCTAAAAGAGATAATAGAGTCAGCATGAAGAGGTGACTGAGGAGGTACTCGGACCCTTGGGCTCTGATAGAGACTAATCCCAAATAACACATGGAAACAAATCTTTTCCACCATGATCATAAAGGTGATGGTCATTAATTGCCTGTAAGCATCTATAAATGGCAATTAGAAATCACAGTCTTTGGGAATAGATGTGCTGGAGAACAGATGAAGGAGGACATGTTTCTGTATCTACCTGGGAATTCATTTTAGAGAGGAAAAGAATGCTGAATATAGGTCCTGCTTGTGTAAAGCCAAACTGTGTTGGCAGGGAGGACATTGAATTCTGGGTGTTGCACTTAGAGAGGATTTAAACATAGCACAGGATAAGCAGCATAAAATGAAGTAAGACCTGAAAGTCCAAGGATTTGGAAATGAGAGCAGAGTTGCAAAGACCAGGCAGCAGATTGATCTGAGCAGTAGGAAATGAGACCACAGGGCAACACAAAGCAGCAGAAGGATGTGAGAGACAAAGTCGAGCAGATCAGGGCCTAATTCAAATTATTTATTATAATTATAGTAATTTTTATAATTATATATTATTTATATTTTTACTATAATTATTTATTATATTTATCTAAACTTATTTGAATGTAAATTTCTCTCTAATTACTTAGAGTTCTTTCCCTTATGCAGCAAAAGAGCCACAAACTCTGATTCTGCTCTTGGTGTCACCATCATGAATCTGGAGGATGATTGTGGAATTAGGACAGAAATAATCTGGTATAAAGAAGGCAGAATATGTCCCACACTGACCATTAGCTTTTGGATTAGATTACTTCTCCAACATGTATTCCAGTGTTCTTCAGCAACCTTACCCTCAGTGACAGGCAGTGTGGGTATTGTTTTATTGCTTTCCTCTGGTCCTTCTTGCATTTCAGGATCCAAAGCTAATTAGAATTGAACTATAGAAGGAGGTTGTTGAATGAATGTTCTCAAACAGATCATGAAATTCCGGGGTACCTGCTTTGTTTGGACAACTGGATAAAATGTTGGCCCCCGTGTAGCCACCCACAGGTGGTTCTTCAGTGAGGAACAGGCACAAACTTGTAGAGGGAAACTTTGGGGTTTTTCTGGAACATCTTCTAAATGGGGTTCCAATCCCTAAAGACCTCGTAAGGAGCCAACAGAATTTGCCCGTAATAATTCCAGAAGGCAAAACAAGGATCATTTCAGATGTATTGATGGAGAACATTAAGAAAAGAACTCATCACCAGAAGGTGGAAGGGAAGATCATCAAGATTATCCAAGATCATTAAGTCCAACCTTTGACCAGTCACCACCTTGTCACCCAGACCAGAGCACTGAGTGCCACGTCCAGTCGTTTCATGGACACCTCCAGGGATGGGGACTCCCCCACTTCCCTGGGTAGCCCCTTCCAAAGCTCGTCAAGCCCTTCAGGGAAGAAATTCTTCCTGATGTCCAACCTCAACCTCCCCTGGTTCAACTTGAGGCCGTTTCCTCTTATCCTGTTGCTGGTTGCCTCGGAAAAGAGGTTGACCCCCATCTGGCTACAACCTCGTTTCAGGGAGTTGTAAAGAGTGATAATGTCAACCCTGAGCCTCCTCTTCTTTAGGCTAAGACCTCAGTGGCCCCTTTTCACTGCAGGTTCTTTAGGTCTGTCAGCAAAATGAATACATTTATGTGTAGTTAAGCTGCAAGCTCTGCAGTTGAGCTGGGTCTGGTTTGACACTTCTGCTAACAAAATGTGCTGGTGCTTGAAAACACCATCAGATGTCAACCTGGAAAAAGCTGCAGATCGATTCAACTCTGCTGTGCCAGTGTAATACATTATTTTTCCCAGTGGAGATGCCTCCCCTGGCAGTCACTGCGGGCAGAGCAGGAGGAAATGGATAAATGGATGTCTACGCCCCAAAGGTGACAGGAAGTTCCTACTGCTCCTGTGTTGCTGAATGTCCATGCTGGATGTGACTGGCAGTCAAGGCACAGCACTTTTAACCAAAACCAAGATTTACTTTATTTTTCCCAGTTTCCTTTCAATCGCTGAAAACATTTAATTTCAGAGTCCCCGAGACTTTCCTTGCGATAGTCATAGAATCATGGAATGGTTTATGTTGGAAGGAACCTTAAAGATCATTTAATTCCAACCCCCCTGCCATGAGCAGTGGCTTAATCACTCATTTTTAGATTGTATTTGTTGTATAGATGGATTCAAAAGGCATCCAGATAATACATAATTTTCTTAACATATCTGCCCCTTAGAACTGATGCTCAGAAGAAGCATTGGAACACCTTATACACTTCAGATTTTAGAAGGGTAAAGGCATTAGGCACATCTCATAAATATTTCAGTTCTGCAGCCAGTTGAGGACTGTGTTGCAAAACCCATCACCCATCCCACCGAAATGTGGGAAAGCCCTGTGTCCCCTCGAGCTGGGAACGTTCCAGCAGTACTCGAGTTTATTAGTTGGTGCCATTCTCCTTTCATTTTACTTGATTTGGTTTTCTCTATGTTTCAAATAAAAATATGAGAAGTTTATGTACTCCCATGAAAATGATTCTTCACTCCTCTCTGTCAGACTGATCAATTGGTTGAATGGCTTCCTGAGTGTGTTTTTTTTTTGTGAGGCATTAAATATTCCTTGCCACGATGTTGGTCTAACACACTTGGTTTGACTTCACTAATTACTGAAACAAACATCTCTTTATTTACAGGCTTTTTTGGTTGTTGTTTATAGGCAATTAACCTGTCTCCTTAGGCCATATTTTCTCCCAGTTTTTGTCTAAGCTTTCCATCTGTAGAAGTTCTTGTTTACCACCCTTTTCATGTGTGGGTGGTCCCCTCCAAACTCATTTGCCTACATGCAAAGCAAGTCAATCTGTGACCTATTGATGCTCAAAAAGAAAGCAGAAGAAACCAGCAAGTCCTTCAGGCCTTTTTTGTGTGAAGGCAGCAGGTGCAGAACAAACATTATCATGGCATGGGACACAATCCCACCACACTCACCAGGTGAAACAGGATTGGTTACTGATGCACAAACACGGGCAGATCTGAGCAGTGTGGTAGATAATTCTCCAAATCTGAAATTGCCGTGCCACGCAAACGTTGAATTATGTTTTCTTTCTTGCACTTACATCAATTTTGACCATCAAGGTTTGGCCATCTTACCTTCACCAGGACAGGGGAGGAGAGGATGACCAACACTGTGAACTCTTCCTTTGAGCAGAAGTTTGCCCTGCTCAGCTGTCATTTAGGCTGCCTAAAATGAACAAATACACTCAACTCCTTTATGGAATTCTTTTCTTTTTCCTGCACAAATGCGTGGAAATGCAGTGAGGTTCAGCTGCACACATCCATGCCCTGTGGTGGCGATGTCTCCCTGACCTCAGCTGGTGAATATTTGGTACCCAGGAGCACTGAGTGTGAGGTAGCCCTTGTAATTCTTGCTCTGCTTGCACAGCAGCAGATGCTGCTCTTGACAACAAGCCAATCTTCCATTGAAGCTCACTCCTGTTTGTTTGTTTGTTTTCTATTATTCTTTTTCTCCTCCACAGCACTCTCCATCAGAGCACATCAGTGGCTCATTTCAAATTTTTCATTCCCAGGTCTGTGGGGTCTCTTGGCATGAACTTTTACATTGCTTTATTTCTCACTTTTCTTTCTTTTTTTTCTTTTTTTTTCCTTTTTCCCCAGCCAAACAGAAAATTGCTTTTCAGGGTGAAAAGCTGCCTTCCCCTTGTGCTTTTACTCTCAATCTTCCTCAAACTGAGAAATGAACAGGATGAATCAGTGGCAAAATGTATCTTTTTGAAGCACTTAGGAAGAAGGGAGTACCTTGATATTTCATCACTTAAGGTTTTTTTTCCCTCTCATTCACAATCAATATTTCCTGGCTTTAGTTTAATGAAGTTCTTCGGGTGTTTACCCCAAATTCAGGGACAGTTCAGGGGTGATAATGTGAGAGTCAATATGTTTCACATTTGAAACCCCATTTTTAACTGGTTCAGGAGCTTGCCGTCCTCCTTACAGTCATGAAAAATTAAGGACATCCTTTACCAGATGATTTCCAGGGTGCCTGCCCACACAGAAGTAGCTCTGCAACGTTTAACATCC
>VZRE01009256.1:47198-66148 GCA_013396775.1 Cephalopterus ornatus
TCCAGGGTGCCAAACTTAATTAGCAATGGAAAAGGTGTTTTCTAGGAGTGTGTGGTGTTTTCTGAGTCTTAGTGAACACGGGGTTAATCCAGGATGAATTATTCCCTCTCCTTGACCAGTTGCCGCATTTTTTTGTAGTCTGAGATTTTTCAATGAGCTTCGCAAATAATGCAACAAAATTATTTGTATTTTATATTTGTATTTCCCCCCCGACACCTTCCTGAGTGTTTCACTGAGCAAAACATGCAGCTGGCTCCTCTTCTTTAAGTCGGGTGCCCTCTGCCCCTCCTGCCCACCAACACCAATCCTTGCCACAGCCACGATCCGCCAGCATGACTCTGGCTTATCAAGGCTGGGTTTTGAGCCTTAGCAAATCTTTCTTTCTCTTTCTGGGAAAAGGAACTCGTAATCCCTCTCTTCCCAAAGAGGAAACCAAAAGTTATTCCTGTGTTTTCTTTTCAAGCCTCCTTAACAAAAGAACACCGACGGCATGTGTTTTTCTTCCTCCTGAAGTGAAGAAATCTGAACTTGTGATCTATCCTACCTATACCCCTATTCTACATTTCTAAATCCTTTAGGCCCAAATTATTAAAATTATGAAAAAAAATAAATTAATTCATGCTGGATAAATGGGACAGAAAGTCTGTACTACCAGTGCCAAAATCCATGTCATATCTCGTCTGCTAAAGGGTGGTACCACAGGGAGAAGTGCTTTTGAGTAAATCAGCTTGAAACATGGCCTAATTGAAATATGTTTCTTTAATTGCATTAATTGGGCTCTTAATAGGATTAAAACAATTGCTCCTTTCTCTTTTATCCTTCAGCTCCTTTCTCTCCTCACGCAAATTCCATATTTATAGCTGTTTCTGCTCATTTGCATTTACAATCGTATCTTAAAAACAAAGTCTTGTTTCCAGCTGAGCTCATCTCCTACCAAAGACTGGTCTAGAAAATCCAAGTTTAGAACAGGTTTCTTTCTCTTTATTTGAAGAGGTATTTGCTGTTGTGTGCCCAGATCCAGCGACCAAGCCAAACTACAGGTGGTTTCTGCAATTAAATATAGAACTGAAAAAGGGAAATTTTGTCTTAGGTTTCCCTATTCCAATCTGGGATAAATCCAAGCAACAAGAATACTTCATTCATTGGTTTTGCTTTGCTCCTCTTTTTTTAATTTTTATTTCTTTTTCTGTTGATAGTGGATTCCTGGAGGAAAGGGTGACTGAAGAAAAAGAGGAGATTTAAATTACAGTTACACAGTAAAAAATTGACTCCAACTTAATCCACTTTAAGCTGGACTAAGTGCTGAAATCAGTACTTACTCCAAGTGCATCTTCAGGGCAGTGAAAACAGAACTTCACCTATTATTACTTTTAACAGCCACCCCCAGAAAGTGCTTGCACTTTTAATTTTCAGGTGCATCAAACTAAATTATAAAGAACTGTGTTTCATTAGAATCTGCAATGGTCTTTAACAAATCAGAACTCCCCTGAGGGCAGCATTCTTGCAAATGTCATTCAGTTGATCAGATTTTTATAAATTTCTTTTTCCGTGGCATTATGTACCACCCCTGCTTTTCTCCTGAGAACTGTACATTCAATTGTTGATTTTTTTTTCCCCTTCAGACAGACGGAAAACTGGCACACAAAGGTGGGGTTCACCTTAGTCCATTTATTTTGTAGAGGAAGAATAGCACTAACCTAGCCAAAGGCAGACGTGTGTCTCCATCTGAAACAGTCACCTATTCTTGCTTTTTAATGAGGGAACAGAAATAGGCCCGTTCACCCCCAGTTTTTAGGAAATCAGTGCGAAAACACCATAAAAGTGATGTTTGTTTTAAAGAACGCCGCTCTCAGTGATGCGTTCTCGCTCATCCTCACTGTCTCATAGATTGTCCTCACACTCACACCCCTACATACCACGATCCACACAACCATAACACCGTAGTCACCGGGATGTTTGCGGCGAGTAGCGTGGCCAGAAGCAGCTTGCGTGGGACAAGACAAACAGCCCTGTCTCGAGTCCTTGCTGTGTCTCATGTTCCTCTGCAAAACATTGTTCAGGCAAGTCTTTTTTGGGTGTAAAGACACATTCACTGTTTTTCATCACCTAAAGGCTTTTCCGTTGGGTCACTGGTTATGGATGTGGGCCATTTGACAGGGAGGAGACTATGAGCAGTGACAGGACAAGGGGGAATGGCCTCAAACTGACAGAGTAGGTTTAAATTTGATAGTAGGAAGAAATTCTTTCCTCAGAAGGTGGGGAGGCCCTGGCACAGGTTGCCCAGAGAAGTTGTGGCTGCCCCCTCCCTGGAAGTGTCCAAGGCCAGGTTGGATTGGGCTTGGAGCAACGTGGGCTAGTGGAGGGTGTCCCTGTCCATGTTAGAGGGGTTGGAATTTGATGATCTTTAAGGTCCCTTCCAACACAAAACCTGTGGTTCTATGTTCTGTGGTTCCATGTTTTCCATAATTCTTCTTCTAAAGTTTTTTCTGATGGTTTCAATCACAGAAATTTCCATTCAAACACCTTTCAAAATACTCTTAATATTTCTTGTACAAAACTCTAAAACAGTCGCATCATCCGACAGTACAGACAGCTGAAATTTAAAAACAAGCAAACACTCTCCTGTTTTCTAAGGAGAGTGAAGATGGTGAAGTTGGCTAAATGTATCTCACTCTGAACCTGTGCTAAACCAGTTCTCAAGCTCTGCTTCATAACCACTTGAGAAAGATCAGTGCCTATAGAATTTCTGACCCCATTTAAAAAGATCTACTTCAGGATTTAATTAATTACCCTCTTTGATGAATTGCTTGGGGTTTATGTTTCTAACGTCAAGTGAGCTGAATTCACACCATGAACCTGTGGGTTTGCCATAGCCCAAATTGCACTCTGTGACACAAGACAGTCCATGATGAGACCAAACAAATTTGGGTTTAGCCTTGGAGATTTATGTCCTGAAGGTGTGAGATAGGAGATGGTGGGAAATGGAGGAGTGTTATAAATGTACTTCTCTCCTCATGGCCTAAGAGGAACCAGGTGCACAAGTGTTTAAAAATTTCCTCTTTCAGAACAGGGTCATAAGTATGGTCAAGACTGATAACTAGTGAATTTATTTGTCATGGATTTACTGGTATAATTACTGACAAACTTTAGGAAAATACAGGTTTTAATAGTGACTACCAGAGTACTTTTGTTTCCCAGTCTTCCCTGGGTCTTACATTAGATGAATAGCCCTGGCTTCTGTCCTAAGATTTCCATAGAAATCGATCGGACTTTTAATTTTCAAGAGCTTTGAGCTGATGAATGTTGAGTTTTGCTGATGACCACTGAGTTTTTATAATTAGTCTCAGGTTTTTTATTTTTTTTTTCTTTTTATACGTATAGTTAGTCCCAGCCAAACTCCCAGTTTGCTCCAAGCAATTAGAACATTGACAAAAGACTGTGTCCTCTGATCCCTTAAAATTCCTGCCAATGGACTCTGGGTTTAAACACTGATACAAAAAATGTCAATTTTTTAGCCTTGTCCTGAGGGGGGGAAAAAATCAAAATATTCTTTTGTTCATAGATACCTTCACTTGTAACAGTTGCCACTACCCTGTTTTCCATTGTTTACCTCAATTTGTAATATCTACAAGGGCCAAAAGAGTGATTTTTTTAGAACTGAGGAATAAGGAAAAGCAGAAAACTTGTGAGTTTTGGAGATTTCATTACATAATTTCTATGCTACAGATTTTTTTACATTAGTGTCATGAGGCAGATCTTCACTGGAAAAAGATTTATCTATAAAGTTGATGGGTTATGTTTATACTTTTTGAAGAAAGGCAAATAAACGTGGAGGGATTGGTGGTTATATATTTTTTTTTCATTAAATTCATCTCATAGGCACAGAGAATATCTAGTGGTTTCACAAATGAAGTTATTTAATAACAAGTTACAGTTAATTTGGGGGGTTTTCTTGTTTATTTTTTTTTTTTCTATTACTACAAACCGATGTATCTGCAGAAGGGCATTCACTGGTGTCTCCGCAGCCTCAAGAATAATGACCCTACGCGGCATTATTTTACTGAAAAACTATTTAAACACAGATCAGGTCTACATTCCTAAGGATAAATGTACCCGCCAGTTCCCCCAAAAAGCTTGTGAGGAGAATTAAATTCAAAAAATAATACACTTGTGAGCAGTTTAGGTGTTCTAGGAGGAGGATTCATAGAAGTATGTTAGATCGACTACCATGTCCTTCCCCTCTTGGGAGGTGTTTGTGCCTCACTTTCAAGAAATAAATGCCATGATGTATAAAAGTGCTTTTGCAAAATCTCTTTCCTTTTGATGTATGTGAAATCATAGTATCATAGGGGTCTTTTCTGTGATACAGCTGCTGCAGGAGATGTTTAGTTCTTTTTATGTAACTGGCTTGCAGAGGGAAATGTATGTATCTATTCCACTACAAATGGATGTTTCAGCAGGTGTCAGGTCATAAAATCACTTTATACCAGTCCTTGGAGCAGTTTATGATTACTGGATATTGTATCTTTGGTCCATGATATGGGGCATTGCCATATTGATTAAATGCCTTAAGCTGTTACAGGGGGGAAAAATAAGGATATTTAATCAATAGACCTGCACTTTAGTTACTGCTCCTGTCAGGCTGCAACAGAAATAGCTCAAGAAAGGGGGAACTTCTCATACAATTTGAGGGAGTTAAAGTTTGAAGGAAGCTAAATAATGCCTTTCCAGACCTGTGAGGGAAGATAATCAACTTAGCAATTGCAAGTGTGGAGATTGAGTTACCAAATCAATCTTGCTTAAGGGTTCAAAAGGGTTGAGAAAGGGACTTTGGGACTTAGAAGGAGCCCCAAAGAAACAGTGGCTTAAACATGAATGGAATAAATGCAGTTGGCTGCCATTGAAATGTCCTGATCCTGAATGTTATATGTGTGAGTATTAATTACTGTTCAACTAAAGCAACTCGGTGAGATAGTTCAGGGATGAATCTCTCCGCATCTGTGATGTAGTGAAATGGAAACAGCAGTTTTCCCAAGAATTCCTAACATTCTTATCGAATGTCATGGCTTTGATGTTTTCTTGCCATTGTTTACCTGTTATTGTATTACTGTAAATTAAGTGTATCCTTCGATAGACTCCCTTGAGTGCTGCCAAGTGGCCATTCCATCCAGTACAAATCTAGGATAACTGAGTCCTCCTTGGGATGCAGGAGGAGGTTTTAATTCTGCACTGAATGGTCAAGAATAGGCACCTCCTTCTGCTACACTTTAAATGAGGTATGGAACGAATCCAAGTCGAAAAGAATACCTTATATGAAAAAATTAGAAGTGCCTACAGATTATCTGAATGAAGACTTAGAGGAAACTTTATTACACTGTGCTTGTACTGTGCTTGCAGGAAAACACAGAGCATTCAGGGTTCTCAATTGCAGCAGAGAGAAAACATAACAAGAATCAGTGCCTGGAAGCTGGAGCCAGACACTTTCTTCTTTACTGCATTATTTTTAACAGGAAGGGTAAGAGAAAACTGGTGGAAATTACTGAAGGAGCAGAAGGTTTTCCTGCTCTATCCCAGTCCAGGGTGATTGTCTTACTCAGTGATGGCTTTCTCCAAGGAAATGATTTGTACCTGAGACATAGGAAACACGTGGTGCAGAGGCAGACAGCCTGAATTAATGAAGGTGACATAATTGTTCTTCTCACCCCCAATCTGTGGGAATTCACTGAATGAAAACCTTGGTATTTGCTGCCTGCCTTTGTCTGTTTTGCTAGAGCCTAAGGAAGGAATTGGCTCTTAAGTCGGGCTCTTGGACTTGGTACACTGAGTCATTACTGCTTGGGGTGGAAAGGACTGATGTCTGGATTCCAGAACAAACACAGCTTGACAGCATACAAGCTGTTAAGACAACCTGACCTTTGTGTGTCTACTCCAAGAACAGTAAGTTCAATTAGCTGTAATGCTTCCAGGTCCTGTACCACTATTAGGAAATGCCTTATTCAGCTAAAACTCTGATCTTATTAATTTTTTTCCCTTTTTTTTTTTTTTTTTTTTGGTGGTTGTAAAAAGCATTAAAAGATCCATTGTAAGCACTGCCAGCAATAAAGGGAAGAGTCTCATATTCAGCAAGGTCTAAAAATTAATTAGCTTTATTCCTTAAATACAAAATAAATGCATTCTGTCATAGCCAAAAGCTTTGGGGCTGAGTTTTAGCCAGTTGGGTGCGAGCCAAGATGACAGCTCTGGCAGCTGGTGGAAACATTTTGCTGTAGAGTTTGGGCTGGTACCTGTCAGTTTAGAGAACAGCTGAACTCACCAAGTCTTTCTGCAAAGAAAAGAAAAGAAAGGCCAACATGTAGGATAGTGAACAGTGAATCCATACTATTCATGGTCATATCATATGTGATTTAAATGCCTCACTCTACCCCCTCTGAAGGGATGTTGTGATCCCTTGTGATCTCTTTGTGAGGTATGTGAAGGATTTAGTGAGGTCCTTCATGTCATTACAGCGTTTCCGGAGGATTCCGGTATCTGAGGGACAAGGAGCAAAGATAATGTTGCTTTTTTTTTTTTTGGAGCAGAATGGAGGAGCACCACAGTGAAAATGAAATTGTTTTGTGTGAGTGGTTTCTCAGGTTTTGAGGAATTGAGAAAGGAACTTGCTTAGATATTGGAGTTCTGAGGCTTGCTGGAGTCAGAGTCCATGGAAAGGTTCCCATGATTTTGATGCAGAAGGATGTTTTTGAGATTCACGGGTGCTATGTACTTTTGAGAGGCTGGAGAAACGTCACAGTTTTCATGCAGAATCACACAGAATACAAGAAATGCCTCTTTTTCTCTCACTTTCTGACATAACATCATGTGTTAATGCCTCTGAAACTAAGCCAGACCTCCATCAGGGTAGACATATCACAAGAGAAAATCTGCTCGTGTGGGAATTCACAGTTCAAATAGGCCAAACTCTCCAGGACACAGATCACTGAAGATCGATTCAACAAAACTTCTAGGGCTGCTGGTGACATTTCAGTGCTTTCAAGAAACCCCAAATTAAATCTGTGTCAGGTGAGACACAGGACCTGGGACAGACTCCTGGTTTCTGGATCAGCAATTGAAGACCACGTGGGATGCCCTAAAGTCTTTGGAGTGGCAGTAGACTCCCAGGCATCTGAACTGAGGCTCCAAATTCAAATCCTGCTCCTTTTCCTCTTGCTCCTGCCTGAGGAGCTACTGCCTGACACTCTCCAGGTGTGTGCTCTTCCCTGCCACTTCTTAGCCAAGACCTTCCTAAGGAAACACTGTGGATACCTTGCCCTGATGCTCTGGTGTCCCAGTTTTCAATGGCATAGATAGCTACTTTCTCTACATTCCAGAGGTTTAGGATTGTGTTCCCTGTATCCATCATACATTTCCCGATGCTTAATTTTCTTCACTTGGCACTCAAATCCCTTTTGAAGTCTTGGCTTAGGTTGGCATCACAGTAGGAGAAAGAGAAGACACATTAATCCAGTTTTAAGAGCTGTTCCTCAGTCTCTCTCTCTGCTTTGATTTCTGTGGAACTAACCTTTTAACTCTGTTTTCCATCTGACTTCTCATTGCCTTCTGCTGAAAGCCAGTCCAAAAGTGCAGGGGTGGATTTACATCGATTATTCCCTTTGTTGTCTTTCTATGACCCCTCTTGAACCATGAACTCGGTGTTGTGGCTTGGTTGGGAAGGGCTTTTATTCCTATCCCACTGACTATAAATATGGATTAAACGGTTGAATGTGACAGGCATTTGAGCTTGCTGTTGTGCAAACAAGGGAAAAAAACCTTCCCACTCTACTGTGTTAAACTGCAGTTTGTTTCTAAACAAGAATAAAAAAACCCAAAACAACCAACCAAACAAAAAGACAAACCCCAAAACAAAACAAAAATTAAAAAAAGGCAAAAAAAATAAAAACCAAACAAACAAACAAACAAAAAAAAAACCCAACCAAACCAAAAAGAAAAAAAAAACACATACAAAAAATCACCCCAACACTCCTCCCAGAAAAAAGCCCAGCATCAAACTCTGCATTTAGAGGCTGTGGGATGAGCAAAAAATGCATGTGTTTGTTTGACACAGTTTGGGCGATTGCGTAGGCAAAAGCAAATATCTGCAAACCCATTATTCTGGGTAAATCAGCGCTGCCATACAGAAACATTTGCTGCCGTGTGTGTTGTAAAGCTGTTGTGTTTCATTTCGAGGGGAGAATGGGTGGTAAGCACTCCTGTGTTCCACTTCAGCAGTGGACACTTTGCAGGTGATTGGTAACGGCGTGGATTTACCAAGGGTCAATCCTGCCCAACCGACCTGGTTGTCTGCTACGACCAAATAACTGGATTTGGGGGTCAGGGGGGAGCAGTGGATGCCATTTGCCCCAAATCTTGCAAGGTTTTCTTGGATACCCTCTCTCTGTGTCCAGTTTAGGATGTTACTGTCTGGACAGGTAGACAAAGTACGAGGGTCCGAAACTAAACGATCCCGGCTTTTGGGGGTGCAAAACCAGAATCTTTTACTGAACACACAATTTGCCATATATTGGTTGGGGGGGCGGGACATGTTAATTGAGAGGGCGGGTTATGTTAATTAAGGGACAGCTTGTGTTTATTAGATGATTGCACAATTCTCGGTTACAGTTACACAAACTAGTTAATTATTCTCCTGCAGGAAGGAAACACCTGGGGGGAGAGAACAAAAGGGGCTTCTACACCTTTGACAGCATCACCAAAAGGTCTTTCCATATCTTGCTGAAGGAGACAGGAGGAATAAACACAGATAAACATTAACAGGTCTTGTGAGGCTTTAGGCTCTCAAGCAAAAGTTCCCTCAGCCCGCACTGTCCGTGGCTTTCCGTTTAATCCTGTCAGCTCTCCTGCTGCTGATAGCTAAGTTTGGGATTCCAACAACAAAGAATCATAGGATCATTAAGGTTATAAAAGGCCTCCAAGATGATCAAGTCCAACTTTTGACCAATGACCACCTTGTCAACTAGACCAGAGCACTGAGTGGCATGTCCAGTCGTTTCTTGAACACCTCCAGAGTTGGTGACTCCACTGCCTCCCTGGGCAGTCCGTTCCAGTGCTTGATCACATTTTCAGTGATGAAATTCTTCCTGATGTCCAACCTGAACCTCCCCTGATGCATGTTGAGGCTGTCCCATTTTGTCCTGCCACTATTTGCCTGGAGAAAACACCAACCCCCCACCTGGCTACAACCCTCCTTTCAGGGTATTGTAGAGAACCACAATGTCTCTCCTGAACCTCCTTTTCTCCAGGCTGAGCCCCTCCAGCTCCCTCAGCTGCTCCTCATCAGACTTGTGCTCCAGACCCTTCCCCACCTCCTTTCCCTACTCTGGATACGCTCCAGCTCCTCAGTGTCTTCTTGTCCTGAGGGGCCCAGAGCTGGATACAGGATTTGAGGTGTGGCCTCACCAGTGCTGAGTACAGAGGGACAATCACTGCCCCGGTCCTGCTGGCCACACTATTCTTGATAAAATCCAGGTGCCCTTGACCTTGGCCACATGGGCATACACTGGCCTCATGGATTAAAGCTGCCTGAATGACTGTATCCAGAGTGTCAAAGTATCCCTGAGACCTGTAACAAGGACATCAGTCCGAGAGGACTTCGCTCTCATGACCAGTGACAGGACTCGAGGAAATGGCATGAAATTGTGTCGGGGAGGTTTAGGTTGGATATCAGGAAAAGGTTTTTAATCCAGAGCATGGTTGAGCGCTGGAACAGGCTCCCCAGGGCAATGGTCACAGCACCAAGGCTGACAGAGCTCAAGAAGTGCTGGGACAACACTCTCAGGCACATGGTAGCATTGTTTGTTGGGGTTGTCCTGTGCAGAGCCAGGAGTTGAACTCCATGATTCTTCTGTGTTCATTCCAACTGCATATATTCTATGATTTTATGATCAATGAGGGGAATTCCCTTGCAGAAGAGAAGGTAATCTGGGCTGTGTGTGCAGCATCACAGTCAAAAAAGTGAAGGAGATTATTATCTCCCTCTACTGCACACTTGTTAGCCTCTATCTAGATAGTCCATCCAGTTTTGAGACCCTCAGTGCAAGACACTGATCAAATGGATCAAGTTTTGGAGAGACTGCTGAGACGGTCAGGTCTGGAGCACCTGTCTGGTGCTTGGTGTGGGACGGGGATTCTTCAGTCTGGAGAAGGGATGGCTTTGGAGGCACCTAATATGGGGAAGATCACCAAGATCATCAGTATTGGAAGAGGTTTCCCAGAGATGTGCAGGTTCCGCTCTCAGAGGGTTTCAAAACCCAAATGGAAAAAGCCCTGAGCAACCTCTTCTGGCCCCGTAGGTGACCCTACTTTCAGTGCAATGTTGGGCTACAAACTCAAAACCCCCAGAGGTCTTTTCCAGCCTGAATTATTCTGTGATCCTATGAATGGCTCCTGCATGAGTGAACTTCACAGGGTGCTCTGCAGTGATACAAGTGTGAAGCACCACACAAAAGAAAAATGACACCATTAGGCTTTGTGAAGTTAATCTGGAGAACAATTTCAATTAGCTTTGTTGTCTTAGTAAGTACCTTGTTCATCTGTTTAATACATTTTTGGAAGATACACAAAGTGTTAATTTATCTATTAATCCTATTTCTTTGGAACACAAACAGTAAGTACTAATAATGTTGCCTAAATGCAATTACAGCTAATAAATCAAGGACTACTTTCTCCAGATTTTATATACTTTTCTCCTGGTTTTGTTTGTTTGTTTCTCTCTTTCTTTTTCTTTGTGTGTCTCCTCACATATACATGTTTGCTGGCTACCCCAGAAATCTTTGGAAATTTCCACTTTGAATAAATTACATCTTTCTGTATACCAGCAACAAACCCAGATACAGCACGTAATTCCAGTTTTCAACAGTAGCAAGTGGAAGTTATCAGGTTATAGAAAAAACAATCCTTATCTACTCTTCTTAGCAGCAGAATAATTCATATGTGTCATTTACTAAATCTTTGGAAGACCAGCAGGATGCAGTCAGGACTGTATTGTATGACCTTCATCAGTAAACAAAGACAATAGGTGTATTTATTTGGTATTAACTGTTTCTGTTAATTAACTGTTTCTGTTTAATCCAGACTGTCAGGGCTTTTTTTTTTTCGGTAGGGAAAAAAGGAAAATTGAGATAATTATACTTTTGTATCATAATTGAGTACCCAATCCAGCCTTTGTTCCCTTTGATCTTTAGGAGTGACATATCATCCCACAAGGGTCTGAGCCAGGGTCTTGGTTCCATGTGACAGTCACTCTTTGGAGAGCTTTGGATCTGAAATGTTCCCTGCTCTGTCATCCACTGGTATCATATTATTGATTCAAACTCAGACAGGCTCCAGGAAAACAAAAAATAAATGCAGGTATAAACACAGCAGATTGACAACTCTGCTGTTTGTCATTATTGTCTCTTACATCCTATGAAATGCATGATGCCATCTGTGCAACCACGGGCTGTTTGGAAAGGTATGCCAAGAAAATCCCAATCATTTCCCCCAACTCCTCCTCACTTGGACCTCACTGCTCTGAGAATTATTTTCTGTGGCCATCAAAAGGACTGTTGGACTGGTGCCACAATATCCAATTTGTGCCAGCCAGTGAGGATGGACTGTGGAGTTGTGGTGTGGTTGTTGCAGCTGCTGGAACTCCTCCTTCCTGCACAAAGTCCTGTCCATCTGCCAGACCCCATCCCATTTCGAGTTCCAATGCCTCTCTCACCCTCTGGACAGCAGAGAAATGGGAGAGAGAGCTGAGGACCTGGAAAGTCTCCGAAGTCGTGGGTGCTGCATGGAATTGTCACTGGCATGTGGTGCTTTTGGAAACTAATGATCATGGAATCGTTTTGGTTGGAAAACACTTCTAAGATCAAGTCCAACCATTAACCCAGCACTGTCAAAGCCACCACTGAACTATGTCCCCAAGTGCCACATCTACATGTCTTTTAAATCCCTCCGGGGATGGTGACTCCACCACTTCCCTGGGCACACTCTTCTAATGCCTGACCATCCTTTCCATGATGACATTCTTCCTAATATCCAATTTAAACCTTCCCTGGTGAAACTTGAGACTGTTTCCCCTTCTCATGTCACTTGTTACTTGGAAAAAGAAACTTATCCCCACTTGGCTACACCCTTCTTTCATGGACGTGTAGAGAGTGAGATGGTCCCCCCTGAGCCCCCTTTTCTCCAGGCTGAACACCCACAGCTCCCTCAGCTGCTCCTCGTCACACTGGTGCTCCAGACCCTTCCCCAGCTCTGTTGCTCTTACCTGGACACGCTCCAGCCCCTCAAAGTCTTTCTTGTTGTGAGGGGCCCTGAACTGGACATAGGATTTGAGGTGTGGCCTCACCAGTGCCCAGCACAGAGGGACAGTCACTGCCCAGGTCCTGCTGCCACACTATTGCTGATACAGCCCTTGGCCTTCTTGCCCACCTGGGCACATCCTGGCTCATGTTCAGCTGCAGTTGACCAGCACCCCCAGGTCCTTTTCCACCAAGCAACTTTCCAACCCCTCTACCCGAGCCTGGAGCATTGCATGGGGTTGTTGTGACCTAAGCACAGGGCCCTGCACTTTGCCGTGTCAATCTTTGGTCCCTCTGCAGAGCCTTCCTACCCTCCAGCAGATCAACAGTCTCACCCAAATTGGTGTTTTCTGCAAACTGACTGAGGGTGCCCTCAGTCTCCTTGTCCAGATCACCCATAAAGATATTAAACAGAAGTGGCCTCAATACTGAGCTGGGGGTACAAACCTACCCAGGTGGCTTTCTGAGAGAGACCCAGGGGGACAGGAGCTTGTGCTGTTTGCCAGCAGACTTCTGCCTCTTGATGTTACTGGGATCAAAGGAATTCTTTTCTCTCACTTAGAAAGTTGGGTGTTTTTTTCCCTTGTTAACCTTTCCCCCCTCCCAAGTGCTGTTTACCTGTGTCCTTCTGAAACTTGAAGCTGCAGCAGTTCCAGCACAGGGACTGCAAAGCTGAGAAACCACAAGTGGATATAACTGTGAACAGGATGGAGCAATGATTTCAGTGATTCCTTCTGGTCGGTGCTGAGGGAAGTGAAAATATAAGTATACCATAAATAGTATATGTGCACTATAGAATACAGACGTATAAAATGCCTGCCTGTATTTTGATCAGTTGGTAACAGTTATGCTTTAAAAATATATAAGTAACATATGGTGATTATGGCAATGTTGTTTTAATGGAGCTTTAATTGAAGCGATTTGCTGTGCTGTGAGGAGAAAGGCTAACAAGGAAGATCAAATGAGCACAAAGGGAAAGCAGAGTTACTGAAGCTGAGATCTGTATTTTCCCAGTAAAGTTAGAGACACCAGAAGAGTTTTCAAAGACAGGTTTAATTTTCAAAGAAAAGTAGGTCTGAGATTTCCAACTTTTCAAATAGATTTAAGCAAATGAAGAAGAGCCTCAGATTGGACATCCTCGGCCCTGTCCCTTCAAACTTAATGAAGTGTCACTGGAGTCTGTAAGATAAAGCAATATTTAATCCCATATCTGCAGTTTCCTCCCCTTGGACTGTGTTTTCAGCTGCAAAAGCTGGCAAAAATTCAGCCTGTGGCACCACATGAACTTCCACCCCTCGATGGTCTGGTCCTTTGTGACGTTGACTCTGATGGATTTCACTGAAATGCATCAGTTTTCCTCCCTCTCTGTTTTCAGCACTGATGGAGCTACACTACAGCAGAGGGCATGTCGTGGTTTTCTGCCTGGTGAATCAACAACAACAGTGTCATTTCATACTTTTCTATAATCTCTGTGAATGATGAGGGTGCTCGAAGGAGAAAGGACGGACATCTTGATAATCAAATCCCTGGTGAAGTTTAAAACGGTGGCTCTTAGAAAAAAAAAAACAACAAACAACTTTTGCCTTGTACAGTGGTAGAATCCAGACTAGATGAAGGAAGAAATATGAAGAGAAAAATGATTAATATTCATGGTCACTTTTCTGATTGCAACAGCAATGAGAGAGAGAGAAAACTACTAAAAATAACCTTCTGCATAGGAAATTAGTCTAACCAGAGCCAAATGTGTGATGCATTGTTTTTTCAAACACACTGAACAGGCACTTTAGTCCATCAGGTATGAAATGAATTTCTTAATGATTTGCCATGACCACAGTTCAGTCTGTGTAGCAATAACTTTAAGTTGTCCCCTAAAGCATTCCCATTTTGTGGAAGGGAAAAGGGAATAATCACAGAATCATAGAAAGACTTGGTTGGGAAGGGAACTTGAAGCTCATCCAGTTCCAACTCCCTGCCATGGGCAGGGACATCTTCCACTATCCCAGGTTGCTCCAAGCCACATCCAATCTGGCCTTGGACACTTCCAGGGATGGGGCAGCCACAGCTTTTCTGGGCAACCTGTGCCAGGGCCTCCTCACCCTCTGAGTAAAGAATTCCTTCCTAATGTCTCGTCTAAATCTCTCCTCTTTCAGTTTTAAACCATTCCCCCTTGTCCTATCACTATCTGGCCGTGGAAAGAGCTGCTCTCCCCGTTTTTCATAAGCCTCCCTCCAGTACTGGAGGGTCACAACGAGGTCTCCCCAGGGACTTCTCTTCTCCAGGCTGAACAAACCCCCCACCCCCAATAATCATCACCCTCATCACCTAATCGTCATCTCAGTGTAAATAAAACAGGTATGAAACATTCCTCAATTCTAACATCAAGTCTGATCTCAAATACCTAGTCCCAGATTAGAGAATATTTTTGGACTGTCAAAAAACCCCTTCAAAACAACGAAACATTGTTAATTCTCATATTTAATCTCCCAGGTATTGGGAAAATAAAGCTTCTTCCAAACGTTTTCATTCATGAGACACGACTGGAAAGCTGTTATACCTGTGTAAGAGTTAACTGTGTTGTCCTAAGGTAATTCCCTAAGGAATTATGGCAAAGTAAACATCCTCAGAGAGGTGAAAGGAAGATCAGCCTTTCATCATTTCTTTGAGGAATGACCACAGCAGTTTGTTTGCCTGTTTTCCACTGAATCTGAAATGAAACTCCCTCCACAGGTCCACAGAACCCATTGGATAAAGATCCCTTAAATCCCTGTGGCCAATAGAGTTTCAAAGGAGTGAGGGCAGATGGAAATACCTCTCTGCCAATTTGTTTTCCAAAAAGTTTGGCTTTGGATTTGAACTCACAGAAATCAGGATGGTTCTTTTTCTTATAAATCATCCTTCTTCCCCTTTCCACTCTGTCTCCAGACGTTTCCTTTATGCCATTTGTGGGTCTTCCCATCTCTGTGTCCTCCCTGCATTGTATAGATTTAAAACCATTTTGCAGATTTCTGGCAAAATGGCCAAAACAGGGAATCTTCAGCTTTACATTCCTGCAAAGTTTTGCAAAAACCTGCAACCAGGTAGAGGAGAAATACCATTAACACCCCCACCAAGGGAAGGGCTATAGGGCAAGTTCATTCTCTGTTAGAGGAGAAATAACCCACACAACAGAAGGCTTGCAAAAACCAGCTTTGCTGCTGCTGGTGCTCTCTGAGTCATGACATTTTGAATTGAGCTTCAAAATGAACCACAAAATGGAACAAATGGACTGACTGTGCACACCTGATTCTGCACCACATCTAGTGTTGTGGTTGTGGTGCTCTGAGATAAAAGCCTAACGGGATTTTTAATGAAGACTGTATTTTTTATTAGGCTGACACATAAATCTGGGGAGAAAAAAAGCGGGGACTCTTTTAGGAGAACAGACCCTTGGAGTGGCCTGAAGAACAGCTCGTATCCCTCAAAGCTTTCTGCCTCTTCCCTCAATTATTTCCATCTCTCTGATAAAAGATTTATGCTCCTCCTACAAAGCTTGTTTGACTGACATCACACTAATGTAAATCAGTTCCAACCCCTTCATGGCAGAGAGGTTGGAACTAGATGATCTCTAAGGTCCCTTCCAACCCAAACCGTTCTCTGATTCTATAAAGTGAAAAAATAGTGTCCAGACAATTAAAAAAAAAATACAAAAAAAGAAGAAGAAGAAGAAAATAAAAAGTTTTTTGGTTATTACAGAATCAAGCCCTGAAAATCTGTTTGTTTGGTTTTTTTTTTTTTAGTATTTAAATCTCAGATTAGGATGATGTCTCATTCAGCATCGACAGACACAGCCAGGATTTAGCTCAAAACCAGTAATTTTTACGGCTGTAATTATCCCCCTCACTTGCAAAAAGTCCACTGCTCTCTGACTGAGCACACATGCAAATAAAAACTGGACAAATGAGGAGGCTGCAAATGTGTAGGTACCAAGAGATTATCCATTTAATAGAGCCCAACACCTGGCTATTTAATGGAGGTCACTGGCTAAATCAGTTCGGAACGGCTTAGGCAGGCATGTGGAGCCAGGGCTGAATTAGAAATAAGTGAATCCTTGCTTTGGCCACAAATGTGTGGAAAATGAAACTAAATTAAGTTGCTTCAGCCCTTTCACTGGCACAAACTGATATAAATTGGTTTCATTAAAAAACCCTAACATATTTTAAGGCTGCAGTCCTAACCTATTAGGTTCAGTGTGGTTGCCGAGAGCGAGTGACTTAGTGGTATTTTATGTAGCAAATGAACGGGGGGACAAATAGAATTTTATTGCTTTCTAAATGAAAAGGCTGGGAAGTTTTAGAATAAAATTGATTTTCACATCTGGAAAAGTTTGCCTTATCATTAGCGCTGTGTTTGCTCTCTCTCTCCCTCTCACTCCACTTATTTTTCACTCCATTGTTTTCCACTTATTTTGCAAGGCAGCCGTGTAATTTCCATTCTCATTCATTCACGTTCCCAAACTGTGTTTTTCTTTTCGAAGTGCAACATTTGAAAATGTTTGCACAGGGGCTGCTCAGCTGAACTGTTACTTGGAAGAGGTGGGATGCACCTTGGTCTCTGCTTTTTTTTTTCATTTCATGCCTTTGGAGATCATATTTTCAAAGGTGTTTTTTGGAGCATTTTCAGAAAACATGACTGCATTTAATGGAATTCTTATAAACTGCACAATCCACTGATCTTCCCAATATTTCCGTGTGTCATGAGGAAAATGCACCCATGGTGTGGTACAGAATTATATACAACTACAGGAGCTTACATGGCACCTGAACTTGTGTGGGAACACCATGAATATCTGGAAGGCTTTATAGATCAGGTTACACACCTTCCTGCAGTTTTTGGAAGAGCTGGGTGGCTTGGAATCTCTTTATGGAATTTACACAATAGTGATTTTTGCCACTTGCATGAGACACTTCATACACTCACGCAAAGATCACAGTTTCCCCCACATTTAACCTAGAAACCACATGTGCTCTATTTGGTGGTGCCAGTTAGGCTCCAAATGTATAGAACGTTGTATCATTATGCCAAACTCCATTCCTTGTAAACTCACAAGTGCCAGTTTAATGAGGAAAGGGATAGCGTGCAACCTGTTGTGCTCTGTGACACATAATGATGCAGTTTTCCATTTCCTGGCACAGAAACTTTGTGCCCTGAGCTCTGTGTGCCTTAGGGAAGGGCCAGCTCATCGGAGGGTCTCTGGAAAATGTCAAGCACCTGTGGCTGCTGCAACACCTGCACTGTAAAGACAAGAGGAGCTTTTGAACCAGCTGCTCTTCAGCTCCTGTGCTCCCTGGGGATGTCTTGTCTCCCAGAGACAGCCCAAGGTTGCTGGATGTATGTCATGCTTTTTTTACATAGAATTATAGAATTGTTTACATTAGAAAAGACCCCTAAGATAATCAAATCAAACTGTTAACCCAGCACCACCATCACGTTCAGCACTAAACTGTGCCTCCAAGCACCACATCTACAGGTTTTATGTGCACTTCCAGGGATGGTGACTCCACCACATCCCTGGGAAGCCTGTTTCAAAGCTTGACAACCCTTTTCCTGAAGAAATTTTCCCTAATGTCCAATCTAAACCTCCCCTGATGCAACTTGAGACCATTTCCTCTCATCCAGTCACTTGTTACCTGGGAGAAGAGACTGACACTCACCTGGCTACAACCTCCTCTGAGGTGGTTGTGGAGAGCAATAAGATCATCCCTGAGCCTCCTTTTCTCCAGGCTAAATACCCTCAATTCCTTCATGTGCTCCTCATCATGCTCCAGACCCTTCATATCTTTTTTTCCCCTCTTCTGACACCACCGCAGCACCTCAATACCTTTCTTATAGTAAGGGTGCCAGATTTATTTAGCAAAAAGTGGGGTAATATGTCCAGCAGATATTACTGGTGTGTGATATTCAGATCTAAGGATGTCCCTCAGGCATATTCTGGGATCAAATCCTTCTCCCAGGGGGTACTCACTGTGATGCCTACATGAGGTAGGACCTTTGGAAATCAAGTGATGGACCCTGGAAGGTTAGAAGGTCATGGACAGAAGTCACTTACTGAGCCATGTTAAACCAGCTAGAGCTTGATTTCTCAGCAGTTCCCATGTCTCTTGGAAACTGAGGGAAAGCAAACTGCAAGCAGAGATCCATGTTAATAAGAAAACATCACTCTTAATGGCTTTCCTTGGCAATGACAGAGTGCTGGAGCATCTCTCCTGTGAAAATAGGCTGAGAGAGCTGGGGTTGTTTCGCCTGGAGAAGAGAAGGATCCACAGAGACCTTAGAGCACCTTCCAGGACGTAAAGGGACTCCAGGAGAGCTGGAGGAGGATTTTGACAGGGGCATGTAGTGATAGGACAAGGGGGAATGGCTTCACACTGACAAAGGGCAGGTTTAGATTGGATATTAGGGAGAAATTCTTTACTGTGAGGGTGGTGAGGCCCTGGCACAGGTTGCCCAGAGAAGCTGTGGATGCCCCATCCCTGGCAGTGTCCAAGGCCAGGCTGGATTGGGGTTTGAGCAACCTGGGATAGTGGAAGGTTTCCTTGCCCTTGGAAAGAGGGTTGGAACGAGGTGATCTTTAAG
>VZRE01009257.1:22174-42883 GCA_013396775.1 Cephalopterus ornatus
CGCCCCTCCACCCTCACCACCACCACTTCTTCCAGCGCTGCCTCTCCTCCTTTTTTTTAATCTCCCCCCCCACCCCCAAAAATCCGTCGCGCGGAGTAATTTACGGGGGAAAGGCTCCCAGGACCCATCGGTTCCGTGTGAGGGAGCCGGCACAAGAGTTGCAATCTGGAGCCACTGAAGAGAGTGAGAACCCTGCCGTGACTCCAAGCTGTGTCCCCGAGCTGGCAGTGGATGGGACACACACACACACACACACACACACACGTGGGTCACCCGTGGTGTCACCCCGTGGATAAACAAGGAGATGGGCTGGGGGTGTGGGGTTCAGTGCCCCCCAGAGCACTTCAGCCCCGCCCCAGCGGGCAGCAAGTCGCTAAATGCTGCCGTAAAAGCGCTCCGAGATCCACAGATGGGGAATTCTCGGCCTTCCAGGAAGGGCTGGTGAAGCCCAGGCTCGGAGCGGCTTCCAGGGGCGCAGCTGCCTCCTCGCAGGGAGGTGTCAGAGCCGGCCCCAAATGCTCCTCTCAGAGCTAAAAATGTCTGTCCATGCTGGCTGGGAACCCCCAGGGAGGCGGAGGAGCAATAGTGGGGCAGCTTGTGGGGTGCAAAGGGCATGGCAAAACGCCACCAAATAAAAGCAGCCCCCCAAGTTCATCGCTCCTCTCGTGCCGCATCAGGGGGCAAGGGACATTGGGAAACACCCGCAAAAATGGGACCCCCCCCAAAGTTCACTGCTCTTCCCATGTCATCCTGGGGTTCAAAGCACATTGCAGAACACCACAAACAAAGCCCAGTCCCCTCAAACCCACCCCTGTTCCTGTGCCAGATCAGGGCGCGAAGGGCACTGCAAAACATCCCCCATAAAATACGACCCCCACGGTCACCTCTGCTGGCCAGGGCCACCACGGACCAGCAGGGACCAGCTGGGAACAGGGACAGAGCCCTGCAAGGGACACGCAGGGCAGCAGAGGGGTCACAGGCCCCTCTTGCCCCCCTCAAACCCGTTAATACAAACCCTTAATTTATTCACCCCCGCGCTCTGGCCGAAGGGAGCCCTGGTCACACCTGGCTGAGCAACCCAATTACCCCTGGAATACCTGAGCAACAGCACGTCCTGAGTCCATTCCCGGGCGAAAAACCATCTAAAAATAAAATAATCTGGCTCTGGGGCATTTGAAATGTCTTGTGGGGTATGGGTATGGGCATGTAGGGAGGAGGGAGTGGGATGCCCGGGTCCGGTTCCTTCCCCCACCTGCTAATTTAACTCTACTTCAAACCTTAATTTTGACCGATTTCCTCATGATTTGACCTTGAAATTGAGCCCCAGCCCCAAAATGATGGGGGTGTCCTACCTTGCTGAGGATGTAGATGAGGTCTCCGCGGTGGAAGGAGAGCTCGTCGGGGTGGTCCCCGTTGCAATCCCAAAGGCCGTGGTAATAATTAGCGTAATCTCGTTTGGGGTCTCCTGGGGGTAAAACCAAAACCAGGGGTCAGGGTGACAGGGAATGACATTTGGTTGTTGGGGGAGAAGGGGTGGTGTTTGTTTAGGAAAGGAAGGAGACGTTGGGGTTATTCATTTTGCATTTTAATTGAAAGACGACAGAGGGGGTGCTGCAAGAGAAAGGGGCTGATCAGTAAATAAATGCAACATTTATCAATAAATACATATGTGAACAGATTGATAAACGTTTCAGAAGACCCTAAATCAAGCCACAACAGGAATCAAAGATGCTTTCCACCCCTGTTCCCAGCACGGAAGGTCCCAAACCTGGGGATGATACACCCTGATGGCTCAGGTCTCCCTCTTCCCATCGGGCTGGGAGTTTGGGAAGGCAGAATGCCTGTGCGAGGGGAAGGGAATGTGATCCAGCAACTTTATTTTCCCGTATTTTTTACTGTGGAGAGGCAGATGTGTGCTGAAAGCCCAGGGTTTGGGCTGATGGGGCTGGGGGAAGCGGTGCCAAGGCTGGGGGGGGACTGCCCTGGGCTAAACCTGGGGTTCCTGGAAAACTCCGCGGCGGCATTTCCAGAACGGAACATCTCCACCTTTGCCATCTCAGAATGGCGCTTCCCGCCCCAGAAATGAAACATCTCCACCTTTGCCATCTCAGAATGGCGCTTCCTGCCCCAAAAACCAGCTCAGAGACCAGGGGCACCGTGAAAGGTGTGGGGTAGGCATCATCCCACCCCGTGACGGAACCAGAGGAGCCGGTGCCGAGCTCTTCCACGGCTGCAGGAGATGCTGCTCCAGCCCAGTGACTTATCCCAGCACAAAAACACCCCAAAACCCCCGAGGTTCCCAGTTTTCAAGCCCCACAACTGTTAAAAGATGCTCCTGGACCAAAGGCTCGAGGCAGGAGAGTGCCCTGATGGCACAGCACCGAGGTGGGGGGCGAATCCAGATGTCACGACACGGACACATCCGTGATGTGACCCCTATGGCTAATTAAAGCCGGTAAAACCAGGGTTTTAGGGGGGGAGGATTTGAGCACGGGGGCTGTTCCAGCGGGTTGTGCTGCTCTGAACCAAGCCCAGAAAGCATAAATAGAAAATATTGAGCACATGTTGGAGGGAAATGTTGCTAATGTGGTCTCGGGGACGGAGCGATAAGGGTGCAGCTGGAATGCTGTGCCCAGATTGGATCACCTAAATATGAAAAAGGACATTACAGAGATGGGTAATGGCACAGCAGGGAGCAACTGGAATGACTCAGGGACTCGGGGAACTTAAATAGAAAGGCTGGGCAGGAAAAAAAAAGTAGGTCTGCATCCTTTGGAAAGTATTAAAGGGGGAGAACGCAGTGGCGAGGAAAAGATTGGGAAGGGAATAGAAGGAGTAGGAGCTACTGAGTTATTTAAGCTGGTGGTAAGGGCAGGAATCAGGGGTTATGAGCTGGGAGCAGAGGAAATACTGGGGAGCTGAGCCGGAGGATGAGGCCAGTGCAGCTCTGGGAAGAGCCAGAAAATTGTGTAATTAACACAAAAGGTCGTTAAGGGAGGGTGTGAGGACAATGTCACACAGCAGAGAACAATCTGGGATGGGGGGACGGCCTTGGCATCCCCCTGTGAGACAAGGATGGGGAAAGGCTCGAAAGACAGCAGGAATATTGAAATATTCCACGGAACATCATAATTAACTTGCTGGCAAAGAGATTTAAACAGAACGGTAGAAAACACACAGTGAAATAGCAAATATATCTTCCTACAGGATGTTTCCAGAGCCACAAGTGCCCCTGGAGATCCCCTGGGATGAGGGCTTGAGGATGCTGCTGGGAAGCTGGAGTCCCAGTTTCCCCTCCTTTACCAGGAATTAGGAGATGCTTCCTTATCCCACATCTGCTCTTTCCTGCTTATCAGAGGAACAGGAGGACCTCGGAGCCATCGTGCCACCTCATCCAGGAGGAAGGGTAAGCATCAGCCTGGATGTGACACCCTCTGACTACAAAGGGAGACAATTTGGCAGCCCACAGGAAGAAGGTTCGTGCCCCCAAAAGTGTTTTTCCAACCGTGTCAGCCGCCGGGATGGAAGATCCCACCCCTCCCTCCAACCCTGCCTTCCAAAGGTCAGGATTTGTTGTGCCAGAAGGAGGAAGATGCTCCCGAGGAGAGCGTGGCACTTCCTTCCCAGCACCAGCTTCCAAACCCATGGGGGATGTTTGTGTCAGCGACCAGGGATATTGTGCTACAATAAATTAAAATTAAAAGTCATTAAGATTGGGTGTTTGGAGGAAAAGGTGTCCCATTTTAACATTCCAAGGCCAGGCAAGGGGATGGTGGGTGTCCGTGATCCTCCTGATCCAGCTCCAGGCTGGGTGGGATGTGGAATCCAAACAAGCCACCCCAGGACTCCTGCGATACCCTGCATTGACTCTGCTCCCTTTTACAGATAAAAGGGTCTGTTTAAAAAGCCCCAAACGCCCCGTCCAGACAGTAAATCCATGATCTCCCTGCGCTGATTTATCCCGATGGAACCCCCTGCACGGCCTGGGGGTCGCGAAGGAAACCAGCCAAATGTGACAAGTGCTCCAATCCCCTCTTGCAGCCCTGGGATGAGGCTGTGGGGGAGGCACGATCCATCCCAGTAATGCCTTTCCCTTGGGCTCGTTGCTTCTCCTGTTGACGCTGAACCCTCCTGACAAACCGTCTGCGGCTCCGGGGTGTCACTGCTGGGTGCGACGGGGCTGTGACAGGGGACAGGGGCTGTGACAGGGGACAGGGGCCGTGGCAGGGGACAGGGGCCGTGACAGGGGACAGGGGCCGTGGCAGGGGACAGCCCGGGAGGCGGTTTTGTTTTCCAAAGGAAGGGATTTTTGCTCTGTTTGTGCTCAGCTCCCGTTTTTCCGGCGCAGGGCGGGGGGGATTCCAGAGCCCCGAGCGGAGCAAATGGGACGACTCCTGGCAGGAGCAGGCCCCCCTCCAGCTCTCAGCTGGATTGTCGGGCTGCTCCGGAACCCTGGCATCCTCGCGGTTCTTTAGAAACGACAAACAATAGTTCTCTACGAGCCAAGCGCCGCGTGATTTAATCAGGAACTCGCCGCTTCCCTCCCTCCCTCCCTGAGCACATCCCTCCGCTCAAGGATCTGGCAGCTCCTGGTCCAGTGGGACGGGAGCACGAAGGCAAAAGGCACGAAGGGTTTGGAGCTCCCGGGGCTGCCGTAACCTTTCCCTCTTGAAACGCAGCTCGGTTTTCCGGAGGCAGGAGCCTAATGTGTTACGGAGTGTCAAAACAGCGCCAGGGCTCGGAGCAATCCTGACACCGCCAGTAACAAACCAGTTAGAACCATTAACAGCAATTAGAGCCGGCGGCAGACGCTAATGAGGCTGAGCAGGGTGTTAAAGGGCTGTGACAGGCGAGAGCCAAAATCCTCGGGAATCCCCGGGGTGCGGGATCAGCAGCACCGCCGGGGCCAGGCTGTCACAAAGCCAGTGCTCTGATCCCCACATCCAGCTGGGAAAGCCCCGGGGAGCTGCTCTCCTGCCGCCTTTGCTCCTTCGGGTGTTTAAATAACGGGGAGGGCATGAGAGGGAAAGGAAGACGTGCGTGTTTGTGTGGATTTACCATCCCCTCTGCTTTCCTTACACATCCATTCCCGTCCCCTGCTGCCGCCCTTATCCCACACCACGGGGTAAGGACACGGGGCATCTCCCTGGATAACTGTACAGCCCCACTTTAGGACCCCCACACAGGTTATAAAGTCGGGAACGATCAGTTTTTCCAAGCTCTGGGTGCTGGTACCAGCTGCCACTGCCAAGTACTCCAGTGGCCAAACAATTCATCGTGCCGGAGAGTGGGGAAAAGCTTCCCAAAATCCCTAGGAGAGGGGAAACGCTGAGTTGCTCAAGTCTCGGGAAGCAGCTGGAACTCAACCCTGTCTGTGCTTCCAAGATTTCCACAGGAACAGGCCTGAGCAGTCTCCTGGGCAGGGGACAACTGCTCAAGGATGATCTAAGGGGGGCTGATGCCAGCTAAAGGGAATTATTGGATCAGGCTTTCCAGAAACACCAGGAAATCAGGAATGAGGGCTCTCGGATCGCCGGGAAGGGAAAACCAGCCAAGCAGTTCTTGGGGTGCTCATGAATCCACAAGAGCACTGGAGCGAAGCTGCTTTATCCACCCACCATCCAAGAGCAAATCCCTCTGATCCCTGTCACCCCACAGCGGGATGAGGAGCATCACCAGGGTGAGACCGTCCCCTCCGAGGTGCAGACAGTGTGGGAAGCTCTCCCAGTCCAGGCTGTGATGGGAGGATGTGTTTTCCAGGCAGCAGGAAGCCCCTGGCCAGCCCAGCCCCGGCTGCTCGGACACAAGCGCCACTTTCCTGTGCTGGGGCGGAAAGTCCATGGAAAACCGAGCAGGTGGGAGCAGGGAGGAAACAGCCCTTCCGCTCCCATCCCAGGGAGCAGGTCCTCAAGGAAAAGGAAGGGGTGGGGCCCTGGCCACCTCAGCAGGATCTCGGTTCCTTCTGATTTCCCGCGCCGAGATCCCTCCCTGCGGCAGCTTCCTCTGGGCCGAGACTCGCTTCCTGCCCCTGCTCCAGGTTGTTTCTGCCCCCAGCGCCTCTCCCTGGCCCCTTGGGATGCTCCCGCTCCACATCCAGGACGGGATGAGGGAGAGGGATGGGAGTGACTCCATGGGGACGCTCCAGCACGCCGATGACACCGGGCAGGAGCGGGGCGCGGATTTTGGGGGTCCTCCAGCGAGAGCTCCCCAAGGCCACCCCCCACGGGGTGTTCACCCAAAAAGCAGCACAGGAAACCCCATGGGGTGTTTATCCAGGGCATGGAGAAGGTGGGAAGAGCTCCCCAAGCCTGAATGTCCCCAGCTCAAGAGTCTCATCGCTCTGTTCCCGGGGGTTCTCCACACACCCTCCAGCACCACCCACGCCCCGGGATGCTCAACATCAGCCCCCACGACCATAACTTGGGGGTCCTTTGGGTTGCCCAGAGCAGGGTGAGCTCTTACCCTTCCTCCCTCCGCTCCCACTATCCTCGCTGTCCTCTGGGAAGGGGGGATCCAGCTCCTCATCTGTAGGGGGGAAGAGCAGAGAAGTCAGGGAAGGGCTGCGAGCGCCACAGCTACACCAAACCCCCGGGGCAGGCCGAGGCCTCCGAGAGAGAATCCGACTGCCAGGATAATAAATTCCCGGCCTAATTGCGGAGAGTGGAAGGGAGGAAGTCGCAGATAATATTTTAAAACGTGTTGCATGAAATGTAAGAATCGTTGTTAACGCTGGTAGAAACAAATCACCTCTCGCGGCCCCATAAATTCAGGCGGCACTTCGCTGGGTGTCCTGTAGGAAGAGACGTTTCCTGTGCAGGACTCACAGCCCGGGGAAAACCGGACTCCCAGGAGAAAGGCCAGGACAGAAACGTGAGGAAGGAGGGGGGAAGGAAGGAGGAATTAGGGAGAAAGAGGAGTCAGGCAGAGGAGGGTGGGCAGCCTGCAGAGGAGGGGGATGCAAGAAATGATGCCACGGAAGAGTTGGTTAAGGAATTCCAGAGCGGGCAGAAGTCATGGGGAAGGAGGAGAGGGAACAGCCTCAGGATGTGCCAGGGGAGGCTCAGGTTGGACATCAGGGGAAGATTCTCCTGGAAAGGGTAATCAGGCACTGGAACAGGGCGAGTGTCCACCCCTGGAAGTGTTTAAAAAACCCACGGATGTGGCACTTGGGGACATGGGTTAGTGGTGGCTTTGGCAGTGCTGGGTTAATGGTTGCACTTGAGGATCTTAGAGATCTTTCCCAACCGTAATGATTCCGTGATTCCATAAATAAGGTTAATTATCCCTGCTCCAGGTACGACCCATCCATCCCGAGCTGTTCTGGGCGCTGGGCACAGGCCGGGCGCACGGCATCATAAAATAATAAAAATAATATAAAATGAGATAAATAAAAGGAGATAAATAATAGAAAATGAGATAAGTAATATAAAACGAGACAACTAGTGTAAATGAACAAGATTAATATAAAATAATATCAATACAAACGAATATAAAAATATTAAATAATGTAACTCATATAAAATAATATAACTAATATAAATTAATAAAATAAATAAAATTAATGTGAAACAAAATTAATGTAAAATAAAAATAAATAGAAAATAAAATAATAGAAAATAAAAATGGATATAAAAATGAATATAAAATAGGAATTAATATAAAATAATAGAAAATAAAAATAAATATAAAAAGAATATAAAATAGAAATGAATATAAAATAATATAAAATAAAGATAATATAAAATAAAAATTAATATAAAATTAATATAAAATAGAATGTAATATAAGATAATAGAAAATAAAATAATATAAAATAAAAAATAATATAAAATAAAAATAATATAAAATAAAATAATATAAACTAATATTAATGAATATAAATGAACCCAATACAAAATCATATTAATGAATGTAAATGAACCCGAACTCCCGAAGTTTTCCAAAAGCCAGCGCCCATGGCAATTGCTCCCCCTCTCCTCTTGGGGAGCGAGGGGCAGCCCTGGCACGGCTGAGCCCGGGGCACAGGAGCCCCTGCCACATCTCGGGGGTCTCGGCTTTGCCGCCCCCCTCCAGGCAGAGCTGGCAGGAATCGCTCCTGGATGCGGAGCCGATCCCAGGGCTCCCGGGCGGAGCTGATCGATGCAAACCAGGTCAGGGCTCCGCCGCCCCTCGCAAATCACATCCCGACTCGGAGGGTCACAGCGCCCGCTCCCCCCCTTTAGACGGGAAAGCGGCACCGAAAATCTTTCCTAAATAAATCAGGCTTTATTGTAAAACTCGGCCCCCGACGAGACAGAACCTCGTTAGCATCGATTTTGAAATAAATTATTGAAAGCGGCTTTTGCCTGCTCTTTGCATTTGTAAAGGAGAAGGCAAGCGCGGCCGTGACAGCCCCCGGCTCCCATCACTGCCATGCCCCAAATCCTTCTGCCTGGATTCCTTTAGCCTTTAACTCAACGGCGTTATCCCAAATTCCATCTTGGCACGGAAACCAAGCTCCTGAACCACGAAAACCCCCCAAATTGGGGCAGCATCACCCCTCCCGCCCCCCGCCCTGTTGCTGTGGGTGACGCTGCTCCGGGGGCTCCCTGTGGACATCCTCACATCCCTGTCTGCATCCTGCTGGCACTGCTTCCATCCCAGAGCCAGGCTGTCCTCGGGAAAACCTCTTCCCAGAGCCCTTCTCCCAGCTCCTGGCACGCACACAGGCTCCTTGGGAAGTGTCAGCAGGAAAACACGTGGCACGGAGGAAAGGCCGCCGTGTCCCTCATTCCAAGAGGAGCAGAGCTGTGGGAATCCTGGCACTGCCTGGACATGGAGCTGGGCAGCCATGGGAGCCACAGTGATCCCGGGGAGATTTATGTATCCTGCTCCCTTCCCGTTTTCTGGGAGCTCCCTCCCGGGATGGACTCCCCTGCAGGAACAGCTCACGGATGAGCTCAGGCTGGGGGTCCCACCGTCCTCACTCCCCAGCAGCCAGGCAGGGATTTGGGAAGATTTTCCAAGCAGCCCTTTCTCCCTCTCCCACCTTGGGCCATTTTCCCCTGTATTTTATGGAATGGGGGGTGTTCAACCAGGAATTAAAGGCAGGGCCCCCCCCCCCGTTGGCATCACCCACCCAGAGCCAAGGGCGGCTGCTCCAAGGCTTGGACAAGGAGCTCATTCCTTGAGTTTCCCTTTCCTTCCAAGCCTCTGCTGATCCCTCCCTCTGTGCCTCTTCCCAAAGGTGCTCGGAGGAAATCCCAGGGGATTCCCACAGGGCGGGTGCAGACCCCCTGGGATGGCACCACCACCACGGGGTGCTGCCCGTCCCTGCCTGCCCCAGGGCTTGTCCTGCTCCACGCTGGCCCCAGGCACATTCCTTGGGGATTCTGAGCTGTGAAATCCAGGAATGGGATCCAGGGGGACACCACGAGGCCCCCTCCACCCCATAGCCCCTTGCTCTTCTGGGGTCAGCTCTGGAAGCGATGCTCTGCCTTCCCGTGACCCCGCTGTGTGATCCCAGCCAGTATTTGGATTTCACAGAGATGAATCAAAGGGAAATGCTGGAAAACCCAGCTCAGGGGGCTGTGCTGCCTCTCCCTGTGCGGAACATCCCAACCTTGGCCGCCCCACCCCTGGGAAAACACCTTTCCACCCCATGGGCACCCACTCCTGGGGTCTGGAGCCCCCTGGCACGGCCGGGATCCACCAGGCCCTGCATCCCAGCCCCGTGGATCCCACATCCCGGAGCTGCCTGGGCGCTGGGCACATTCTCAGAGGAGCTGTGTTTTAATGTAGCAATTTGATTCAATTTTCCACTCTATAAAATTACCCATCACTGCTCGTTGCTTCCTAACAGACACCTTCACTCTTAATTTAACAATCCTATCGAATTCTGCCAGGGAAATTGGAAAAATTTATCACCTGTGAAATTTTATTTTTCCTTGGTTGTGTCTGTTTTTGTAAAACTTCATTAACGACGATGACTTGCTGAGGAAATTATCTCTTCATCTCCCTCCTCTTCTTTCCCTCCCCCCCCTTCCTTCTTTCTCAATTTTCACTTGGGACACGAGGGAGGGAGAAGCTCCAGCTTGGATGGGGATTTTCCCTGCGCTCCCCGGAGGGTCCCAGGGGTGTGAAGGGATTGGGTGGGGGGATGAGCTTGGGAAAGAACAGGCTTTTCCTGAGCCTTGCAACCCGTTTGTCACCTCTGCAGGGACGTGACACCACCCCTGGGAACACTCCCCGGGAATTGGGGGGTGTGGGGGGGTGAGAGACTGAGCACCTTCAAGGTGCCAAGGCGGTTGGGAATGCTGGAAAGCCTCAGCCAAGGCAGCCAGGAATGCTGGAAAATCTTGGGCAAGGCAACCAAGGAATGCTGGAAAGCCAGAAATGCTGGAAAACCTCAGCCAAGGCAGCCAGGAATGGTGGAAAATCTCAACCAAGGCAGCCAGGAATGATGGAAAGCCAAGAATGCTAGAAACCCTTGGCCAAGGCAATCAGGAATGGTGGAAAACCTGAGCCAAGGCAACCAGGGAATGCTGGAAAGCCAGAAATGCTGGAAAACCTCAGCCAAGGCAGCCAGGAATGGTGGAAGCCCTGACAGACCAAACACCCCCGAGGGAAGGGGGTGCCCAAAGAGCTGAGGATGAAAAGAGAGGCAGGGGACGGTGAGGAAGGGAGGAGAGGAGATGGACACAGGCTGAGGGTGTGTCCTGGAGCTCCAGCTCTGCTCCCAGCGGTGTCTGGATGCCACTGAGCAGAGCTTTCCCTTGGCAGCAATTCCAAGGTGAAGGCCTTGGGCACAATAAAAACCTCCTTGGGTGCTTCTTAAAAACCAAGACCCACCCCGGACAGAAAGTTGTGAAATAAAGAGGAGGAAACAAGGAGCTGTTTTCTTTCCCCACCCCTGACCTCAGACACTGGGGGAGGATGGATGCTCTCAGGGAGGGGGTTCCCACCCTCAGAGCAGAGGCAGAACGGGCTCAGGTGACCTGTTGGCCGAGCCCTGGGCTGTGTCACACCCTGATTTCTGCTTGGAGAGTCAGAAATGTTGCAGGCCTGTCACCGTCTCAGGCTGTGGGGGTCTGTCCAGCCCTTGTGAGAGGGCACCAGCGTGTCTTTAATGCAGTTATTTTATCATCTGGTGGCGGGGCAGTAATTGTGTTACAGCCCTGCCTGCCATGCCCAGGAGGGAGCATTTCCATCAGCTCAACTCTGATTTTCCAGGTAACACAGCCCAGAGATCCCACTCTCACCAAACTCAATCTGACTCGAGCTGCGAGGGAGCAAAACCTCTAAAAGCTGCTTCACCTGAAGTCACTGATCACAAACCCCCCCGCAAAAACAGAGAGGGTTTGTTCTTGTGGCCCAGTCTGAGCGAAGAAATGGGGTGAGACCTTCGAGTTTTGGAGCCTGAGATGCTCGTTCCCATCAGTGGCCAAGGTCCCCTCCCTTGTTTAGGGGGATAGGAGGAAGGGATGGTTTGGATTTTGGGTTTCTTACCCGGCAAAACCTCGTAGATGTCCTCCCCTTCCGCCTCCACGTTCGGCTCATCCTGGTTCAGGGTGGTGTTGTGGGAGGTGTCCATGGAGTCAGAGCTGCCCACGTCGTTGTAGAGCTCTTCCTCCTCCTCCTCCTCGCAGGGGATAGTCAGGGAGCTCAGGTCTGGTGGGAGAGCAAAAAAAAAAAAAAACGGGGTGAAAAGCAGCAAATCCCCCACTTTCAGCGCGGGGGAAATCCAGTGCCAACATCTGTGCCCCTGCTCTGTGCCCACCGGGGACCCTGCAAGGGGTGGAACTGCCCCCACCCCGGGGGGCACCCGATGTGAAAAAAGGTGTAAAGAAGCTGAGAATTGGCTAAAACAAAGAAAAAAACCCAAGAAAAAAGTGGGAAACCCACGGGAACAAAGCTCAGTTCAACGTGTGCCTCAAGGAACGGAGCCCCGGGAGCTGCCCCTGCTTTTCCAGAGGGTTTCCAAAGGCAAGGGCTGGAGCCTGGTCTCAGTGTTGCTGGTGTCAAAGTGGAGCGACTCCAGCGGATAAACGTGTTCCTGGGTGGGAAGGTGCCGCCAGGATCTTCCCAAACAACCAGGACACGCCGGATTGGGCCAAACTCACCCTTCAGGAGGAACTGGATCTGGTCCACCCAGTCTTCAGCCTCTGCTGGGCTCGGGGCTGTGAACTGGAGAGAGGGGCACCTGTTACTGGGCTGGGTCTGGGTTGGAGGGAGAGCAGGAGGATTTGCAGCTGGAACAGGGATTTCAGCCCTATTAAAGAATTTCAGCCCTATAGATGGTTTAAGCCACACAAAAGGATTTCAGCCCTATAAAAGGATTTCAGCCCCACACAAGGATTTCAGCCCTATAAAAGAATTTCAGCCCTATAAATGGTTTAAGCCACACAAAAGGATTTCAGCCCTATAAAAGGAATTCAGCCCTATAAATGATTGAAGCCACACAAAAGGATTTCAGCCCTATAAAAGGAATTCAGCCCTATAAAGGATTTCAGCCCCACAGAAGGATTTCAGCCCTATAAATGATTGAAGCCACACAAAAGGATTTCAGCTCTATAAAAGGAATTCAGCCTCACAGAAGGATTTCAGCCTACAGAAGGATTTCAGCCCTATAAATGATTGAAGCCACACAAAAGGATTTCAGCCCTATAAAAGGAATTCAGCCCTATAAATGATTGAAGCCACACAAAAGGATTTCAGCCCTATAAATGATTGAAGCCACACAAAAGGATTTCAGCCCTATAAATGATTGAAGCCACACAAAAGGATTTCAGCCCTATAACAGGATTTCAGCCCTACAAAAGAATTTCAGCCTTATAAATTATTTAAGCCACACACAAGGATTTCAGCCCCACAAAAGGATTTCAGCCCTATGAAATGATCTCAGCCCATTGAAATCCACTGAGCCCAAAATTTCCTTTTCTCTGTTGTCCTCTGGAGAAGATTTGGAAGATGACAACTGCTCATCCCCCCCCCCAAAAAAAATCAACCCTACTAAATATCAACCCCAGAAACCACCAAACCTCATCCCTTGGCTTCAACCCCCACCCCTGTGAGCAGTCCACACCCTGTGGGGGTGGGAGGAGTGGTTTGGAAACAGGGGATGGCGATCCTGGATCTGCCGTTGTCTACCCTGGGACACCGGGAAAAGCCATTCCACGTCTTTATCTCCCTATTCCAACCAGGGAAGCAGCAGCAGAACAAAGCCAGACTTATCCCAGAGGAAGCCTGTCAAGCTTAATTCATTAAAATAATTCAGATGAAAACCACAATCCCCACTGAACGGACTCTGCTGCCTCTGCTCCAGGGCCCTACATCCCAAACCTCCCTGAAGCCCATCCAGGCTTTCCTGCCCACTTGGTGGATTGGGCCAAAGGGTTTTCCTTACACCGGTTTTTCGGCTCCCCCCTGGATGCTCAATAAACTGAAGGTTTATATTTAACCTGGCTCCGGAGGGGCTTGTTTTAAAAACGGGCTTTTCCGGCTTGATCCTCAACTGGTTCCACTCCCTGTTCTCCCTGATCCCTCGTGGGAGCCCAGGATCACCCCTGTGCCCAGGGAAGGTCCTTGCCGAGGGGAGGAGAAGCCCCTTCCGAGGTGCTGCTGGGTGTTTTGTTTCCATGGCATCACAGAATTACGGGGTTTTTTTTTTGAGTTGGAAGTGACCTTTGAAGGCCACTTAATCCACCGACCCCTGAAATGCTGGACGTCTCCAGCCAGCCCAGGCAGCTCAGAGCCCCGTCCGACCGGACCTCGGGTGTTTCCAGGGATGGGGAATCCACCACCTCCCTGGGAAACTTGGGCCACCCTCACCGCAAAAACAACCCGGGGTTTCACCAGGAACTTGGGAGGTTCCCAGAACTCCTGACCCTGCAGGTCCAGCCTGCACCTCAACCCCCACACTCGGGACCGCGGGCTTTTATTCCCGGCGCTCACCCAGCCCCAAATTCCACGTTTCCCTCCCCACTTCCTACCTCGTAGGTGCGTTTGCCAGGGCAGGTTAACTCAAAACAGCATTTTTTCCGGGAATCTTTGCGGAGGTGGGAAGCCAGCCGGGCGCTGTAGTGCTCAATGGAGAAGGTGCCTTTTGGCTGCTTGCCTGGAAGCAGAAAAACGGGCTAAACTTTGGAGCTCCCCCAAGAATTTCCATCCCACTGAAATCCGTCGAGACCAGGTTTCCTTTCCTCTTGTCTCCTGGCGACCATTTGGAAGATGACAACTTCTCATCCCCCCCCCAAAAATCCCAACTAAATATCAACCCCAGAAACCACCAAACCTTGGCTTCAGCCCCCACCCCTGCCTGCAGTTCACACCCTGGGGTGGGGGCAGGTCTGGAGGAGTTGGGAAGCTTGTTTGGAAAACAAGAAGTGCTCGAGATCCTCGGACAAAGGATGTTGGGAGGAGGACAAAGACCCATCCTCATCCTCACGACCCACTGGGGTTTAACCCTGTCCCTGCTGCAGGTTGTAACCCGTGGATGGGATGGGGGGTGGGGGAGGGTGGTTTGTAGGGCTTTTTCCTGCCCTGTTCCTGGGTTGTGGGGGGAGGAAGGAAGCCCATCCAACCTCCTCGTGCCAAACCCTGCTGGAGACACGAGCTCCCTGTTTGGAAGGACCTGATGGAGCACGACTGCACAATATTTCTATCCCCTGACACAAGGATTATATAGAGGCACTGGTGGAGTCCGGTTGGAGCCGGGCTGATGGCTCGTGGAAAACTTGGAACAACCTTTTGTTCCGCCACAGCTCCATTTTTTTCCTCGTTTTGTACCCATCGAGGTGGGTTTTTTTGGGGGGGAAAAAGATTAAATCAACCTGAGCTCTGCCTCTCCAGAACCTTGACAGGGGATTAATTACAACCTTCCCATGGTCGGGTATTATCCAGTCCTTCAGCAAAGGCTCTTCCCTTCCCTTTTCCAGCCCTTTCCCTCCATATTTTGGGAACAAACGCTCGTGTCTCTCTCACCACTTACTTTTCTCGTTGGCGTAGTAGTAGAAGGTCTTTCTGTTGAGGACACACCACCTCTTGTGCCACTCTGACCCAAAAAAGCCATGATCTGGAAAGAAAAGGGCGTCAAAAGAGGGGAAAAGAGCCATTTTTGTTCTTTCACCGTGTGTTTCAGATGGATATGGTGCTAAAAGGGCAGGAACGCGCTTTGGGTTAAACCTCCCTGATATATTTAAGTAAAATAGCTTTTAGTCTGCAGCTGGAGGAAGCTAAAGCAAGCACCAGTCCTGAGCTCAGCTGATGGCCAGGAGGAATTAAAAAAAGGGGCTGTTCTTGCCTCCTCCCACCTGTCATAGAGTAAATAAATCACAATTTAAAATCGGAGTGATGAGGAAATAATTTGTGGCTTTCACAGGAGTGGGTAAAATCAAGATAAACCCGAGGCTGACTCACAGTCCTTATCTCAAGCCCTTAATGTGCGTGATGCTCCCAACTCCCTTGTCCTCACTGGGGTTTTATCCTCATTAGGGATCGCTCGTTAAAAGGGCACATTTTGCCTTAGAGGACTCGGCTGCTGCTTAATTCGATTTTGGGGGGTTTAATCTCTGTGCAGTTCGATGATCTGCAAAAGAGAACGAATTTCTTGTCCCTGAGAAGGGAAAGATTCGGCCTGTGCGAGGAAAAAAAAAAGTTTTTCCTGCTTGTTCTTCACCCGAAAACTCGAATTATTGGCAATTCTGACAGGACTTCCCCAAACCTCATCCTGTGATTCCAGGTCTTACCTTGGGATCTCTTCTCCAGGTATCCTTGCTTCAGAATGTTCCCTGTGTCCGGGACAGGCTTTGGTCGGTTCTCCTCCAGCCCTACAGGGAGCAAAGCAAAGGAAAACCTTGGGATTTCCCATTTCCACACGCCCTCAGCACGATGTTTTCAGCTCCTTTCTCTGCAGGAGAAGCCAGACCAAGGGCTGGAGGTGAAAATAATTGTCTACCACGATCCTACTGGATTCCCACAACAGGGAAAAGGCCCTCAGAAGTCCTCAAGGAGGCCAGGACTGTGGTTCACATGGATACACAGACCCATCCTCCGTGGGCTGAGGGGGATGCTCAGCCCTTCTCTCCCCAGCCAAGGCTCTCTGGGAGCTCTCAGGAGGACCTGCTCAGGCTTATGGACTTGGAAAACACAATCCCCTTGTCCCATGTCCTCTCTGGACCATGGCTCCTCACCCTAGATGGCAAACCCCATCCCCAAAACCAGGGTCACGACACCCCGGGCAGGACCCCGGGAGAGCTGCTGCCTTCCCACTTGTGCTTTGCCCTATTTGAGATCAATTTTCCGTGGAAGCAGATCCCCTGTTTCGGGTTATTTGTGGCCCTGGTTCACAAAATCATGGAATCATGGAGTCACAGGATGCTTCGGGCTGGAAGGGACCTTAAAGACCACGTACTTCCCACCCGCCAGGGACACCTTCCACTAGCCCAAGGTTGCTCCAAACCCGCTGTCCCAGGGCAGGGGGTTGGAACTGGATGATCTTTAAGGTCCGTTTCAACTCATACAAATGATTTTATAATCCTGCCCTGCCTCAGCCTCCGGAGGGGCCAGAACCCCTGCAGTGCTCCCACCTCCCTGGCATCCCTCTTCCCTGCCCAGGTGAGCCCACCTGCCTGGCACAAACGCTCTCAGGCTTCTCTCCAGCCCCTCTGAGCATCTGCCTTATAAAAAGCCCCACTGTCTCCTTGAAAAAAAAAAAACAAACAAAACCAAAAACCCCCACAACAACCAACCCCGACCCCTTTTGCTGATGCAAATCCAAATGTCATTTTCCGGGACATTTATAATTATGAAAACGGTGCTGCCGGGTGCCCAGGGGGAGACCCTGCGAGTACGAATATTCCATTAACGTGCCCACCGCCGATCCCGCTGGCAGGAGCATTAAAAAAATGCTCGAGTGGAACTTTTATTTCGACGTTAAGAATCCTTCCCCCAGCAGGGGGACGGAGGCGGCCCCGGCGAGATCCCATCAGCGCCGGCGCTCCGATTGAATTACCCGGGAGGGGAGGGGGGGGGGGGGGAAAGGGAGCTGCGAGTGCTGCTTCGCTTCTTTAATTTCATTTACTCTCAGTGCATTACCAGCAGGGGCTTCCCTCTGCCCGCCCTGTTCCCGCAGGAAAAGCGGCTCTGGAAATGCCGGAGCGCGGGATGATGTCGCCGTTCATCCCGAGGATGTGTCCGGCCGTCCCTGTCCTCCCAGGGATGGGCTTCCTGCTCTTCCCTGGGCTGCCAAGAGGGATGTGGGGAGAGCACAGCGAGCAGTGGGGCAGGGAAGCAGCAGGGACGTGACGGGAGCCAGAACAAGCTCTCCCAGCCCCGCATTCCCTCTCTCCACCCGTCATTTCCCTGGAAGCAGGCAGGACCCCTGGGAGAGCTGCTGCCTTCCCAGTTGCTGTGCTTTGCCCTGTTTGAGATCAATTTTCCATGGAAGCAGATCCCCTGTTTCGGGTTATTTGTGGCCCTGGTTCACGGAATCATGGAATCGGGGAATCACAGGAGGCTTTGGGCTGGAAGGGAACTTGAAGACCACCTACTTCCCACCCCCCAGGGACACCTTCCACTAGCCCAGGTTGCTCCAAGCCCTGTCCAGCCTTGGGTCCCGGGATCTGCTGGGCTGGCAACTCCCTGGGGCCTCCGAAGCACCACCAGGAGCCCAAATCTCTCCCACTCAGCAGGAGATACCCGTGCCTCAGTTTCCCAGCAGGAAAACCAGGATGGAAGGAGCCTCCCTGCCCCTTAAATCCTCAGTGGCTGCTCAGACGAGCTGATACAATTAAGGAGGGGCTGCAGGGGCTGATTTGATTGCACAGGGCTCTGGAAATTTTAAGTTTGACAGCCTGTGACAGGGAGGTGGCAGCTGGAACCCGTGTCCCGCCTCTCTCCTGCATCCCTGCAAATGCAGAGCCCCAATTAAAGCCGTGGGACGTGGGGGATGCAACACCGGGGGCCCTGCCTGGCTGCACACAGGGTTGGGGTTATGTGGGGTGCCCCCACCCCTCCCCAGCCTGCCCCTAAAACTGTCCAGATGGCTTTTGCCTGCCACAAAGAGCTAAATTCACCTGCAGTGACAGTCCCTGGGGGTTTCTATCTCTTTAAGATGTCCTAATGGACACCCAGAAGATGTGGAGAGGGAAGTGGGAGCACAGGGGGAAGAGGGGGAGCCCAGCCCCAGAAATCCCTCTGGTTTCTGAGGGCAGAGGGTTTCATCTCCCAGCTGTTCCTGCCCTGGGAACACACAGCTGGCAGGAAAACCACGGCTCCCCACATCTCCAAGGGCTGGAGAAGCCGGCCCGTGGGCTGGTCACCTGTTCCAACCACTAATGGCCATTCACCAGTCGGAAAACAGGAAAGAAAAGGCCTTAAATTCCATCCTTTCCCAGAAATAAGGCCCCTCTCTGGTCATTCCCAGCACTGCGGCAGGGCTGCAGCAGAGTTGGGATGGTCCCAGTGCTCCCTTCCACCCTGGAATGCCCCCCAGCCCACCCTTTTCCCAGCAGATGGATGGTACTGGAGGTGCTGCCCCTCCACGTGCTGCGGGGCTGAGCCCGAGGAGCCCCCCCTCCTTCCCCAGTCCCCTCCCAGTGCTCCCAGTACCTCACACCCCCTGCAGCCTCTCAGGGGGCTGCTCATCCCCCAGGATTTCCCCGAGGATGAATTTCCCAAGCCGCGACCCACATCGCTCCATCTGGAGCCTCCCACAGAAGGGCTGCACTGGGAATAACAGCTCCATGCTGTGATCCTGGAGAGCACTTTGCTGCACAGGATACAAAGCTGTGGGATTTCAGGAGTGGGAGAAAACTGGGGCCAAACTTGCAGATGGAAGAGCAGATAGTCCTTCCTTTCCCCTTTCCCCTTCCCTTCCCATCACGATCCCCTCCAAACACTCTTCTTGGGCATCAAAATTTGCCAGCTGGATTCATCCCATGCTCCAGTCTCCCGTGGGAGTGACATTGGCCACTTGGCTCCAGCTGTCGGAGGCTGGATCCACCAGGAACACCTTTCCAGTGCCATCCAGATGCTGCTTCCACAATGGGCACGGACTGATATCCCAACCAAACGGATCAGGAAATGCCATGGCGGGAAGCGAGCCAGCATCCCTCAGGGTCATCGCCCTGCTCCCTGGCTCCTCATCCCCCTGCTCCACAGGTCCCAGCACATCCCCTCGGTGCCTTGGGAACGTCAACAAACCTTTCAGCGCCCCGGGAACGGCTGAGGATCATTTGTAACGACGACGGGAACAAAACGAGCGACTATTTCAAAGGAAATGGGCAACGAAACAATTGTCAACACGGATCACACGGGACAGATCTTGTGCCAGCCCCGTCTTGTGGCATTTTTTTGAGCGGGGGAAATAAAGTAGATGAGCAAAAGGCAAAGGCGCAGCGGGGAGGGTTTATTCAGGCTTCAGTGTGACTTCTCAGAAGAGGCAAGTAAGTAAGCAAAATCCAGAGGGCGGGCATCCACCCGGGATAACTCCCTGGGCTGAAAAGCCCTCAGCAGTTCGAAATCAACGGCAGCAAATCGTGGAGTGGGAATTATGCCCTGAAACATCCCCGTCTTCAGCCTGGGCATCAGCTGTGCTCAGGCTCAGGAGCCCTCGGATGCCACCGGGCATCCCCGGCCCAGGGAGCCCATCCCGAAACTGCCGCCAAGGCCGGAGCTTCCCTGGGGACAGGGACCGGGATTAACTGGGCCCAGGCTCAGGCAGAGGCTTTTGACAAGTGCCGACGGTCAGGAGCCAACCCCAAATCCATGGACATCGCTCCAGAAAACCTCAGTCCTCACCTGGGGCTGAGCAGTTCCTAATTAACGGCACTGCCCCGAACTGTCCTCGTTGGGCCACAGTTAATTGAACACAAACAAATGGGGGATGTGCAGACGGACCTTGGCTGGGCCCTGAGTTAGTTTTGGATCCGTTGGTGTTTTTCCAGAGGAAAAACTGTGGGGTTTACGGTTGATAAGCAACAGGAGAAGAGACGCCCAATGGCAGAAAGTTGGGTGTGGATTGGGTTGGGATTCAGCCCCCAAAGGGGTGGAAAACCTCCAGCTCTTACTGACATTTATTTTAATTCCGTCTGGAAAACGTAACAGCAAGTTTGAAGTCAAACCAACTCCGGTAAAGGCAAAAAAACCCCCCAAAAACGAAACAAAACCTTCTACAAAACACACACACAAAAAAAAGGAGAAAATTCCAAGAGGAGGCAGAGCCTTTGGCCCCCCCCAAAAAAAGTTCCCTTCCAAATCGCTAAGTCCGTAATTGCAAAATAAAACCCACTAAATCTCAGTATCTATTTGCACAGCTCATTAGCCGAGGGCTCCCACTCAGCAAAGAGGGAGGGGGGGAAAAAAAACCCAACAACAACAAAAAAAAAAAACCCTTCAGCACCGAAGTGGATTTGGGGAGTTGCCATGGAAACTGGTGCTTCGGAGCTGCATCTCGAAATTCCCTGCTCAGATGGGGCTGGCTGTCTGGCTGTCTGTCTGTCCACCCACAGGCTGCCAGAGGATGGTTTTTTATGTTTTAAATCCTCTTAGAAAAAAGCGGCGTCATGTAATAAATGTAAAAATTCATAAAGATATAAAGAAATAAATAGATAAATAAATAAAAATCTAAATATATAAATAATTCTGTAAAAATATAAAAATAAATATAAAATATATGAATGTATGAAAAAATCTATAAATACATGAATATAAATTAAAAATAAAAATATA
>VZRE01009257.1:56990-68631 GCA_013396775.1 Cephalopterus ornatus
TCACCCCATCCCAGCCCACGGCAAAACACCAAGAAGTTGGAAATCGCCGGATTTCCAGCCTGGATTTACCAGCAGATGGCACTGCCCCCGCCCACCACCACCACGGCCACCCCTGTCCTCACCTCCCGCAGCACCTCAGCACAGAGCAGGGGGCAAAACACCTTCCCACGGCTAAATCCCACAGCAGAAACAGCCCCTGGCATGTGCAAACACACCCACACCCCCACACGTGTGTGTGTGTGTGCATGTTTTGGGAACCTCTGCGTGTAGTGGGAACTTCTGCACGTAAAAAACATGCAAAAAAAACCCCCTTATTTTCCCTCACCTGGGCAACAAGATGTGCTGATACCTGTCATTAATTAGTGCCTGTAATTTAATTAATAATATCAGTTCCGGTGGGGCGCTGCAACGCCTCGAAAGGCTCCAACACCAGAAGGCAGGACGTGGCTCCTGCCTCTCCTCACGCATCCACGTGTGGGCTCAGCGCCAGTGCTGCCAACCAAGCCCACATCTCCCTAAAAACCCCCTTTTCCTGGCAGATCCCATTGGATTAAGTGGAGCCCAGTTGATTGCTGCAGTTTCAATAGCTTGTTCAGCCATCGATTGCCGTCATGTCACGGGGAGAAAAGGATTAATAATCGGGTGCTCAGGTTGGCTCAATACTGCTGATAGTGCCTGACAAAACGCCGCTCGGAGCACTCCCACCGGAGCACTATCTATGGAGGGGAGCTGCAAGAAACATCACTCAGGGCTCCGTGGAATAATGATTAACTCCAGATCTTCAGCCTAGAAAATCCAACAAATAGTTTCTATTATTTCCAGATAAATTCTCCCCCTCTCCTCTCCTCTCCGCTCCGCTCCTGTTGCGCGCGCGAAGCTTTTTCGGCGAAACCCACCGGGGAGATGCATCTTTGGCTGTCTCTCTCCCTCCTCCTTCTCCCCCCACAGCTCCTCTATAATCCATCCCGGAGGGAAAAAACACTCCTTTGTAACCCTCACATTCCTTGTGACCCTCGGGAAGACAAACAACATCCCCTCACAAGCTCCCGATGCCACGGACGAGGAGCAGGTTCCCACCAGGTTCCCGTGTTGGGAGCGATATCCGTGTCCTGCCCGGCCTTGGCCACGCCACTTCTGCCTGCCACCATCTCCCTGCCACCACTGCCGTCTGCCTTAATGGCCAGGGACAGCCTGGAACACATGATTTCCACGATCCATGGAGCAGGGGTACAGGTAAGGAGCTGTGGTGCCTCCCAACAGCTCAACCCCACTTAGGAAGCAAGGGCCGAGGTGGAACATCCAACAGCCGTGGAGCTGCAGGATCCCACCCACCATCCCAATCTTCCAGCCTCCAGGAGCCGGTTCCGGGTGTAGATCCAGTGACCTCCCTCCAAATAAAAGGAGGATGGGACTGGGGCAGTAAATCCCACCCCGGTGCACATCAGCCCGGCAGTAAATCGGAATCCTCTCCGTGCCCTCTTTATTATCACATTCACAGCATGAAGTTATGAGCTTCTTCACAGCTCCTGCTATAAAAATGTGATGGATGGCAGGGGAACCTCAGGGAGTTAATCTATTCTCCCATTAAATTTTACTTTAATTGGTCTTTGAGTCAATCAGAAACTCACTAGACAGTGAATTAAGAAAAGAAAAAGGGGGAAAAAAAAAAAAAAGAGTGAAACAGGGTGGGGGGAGCAAAAGGAGGTGCCTTTTTGCTGGCTGGATATTATAATGCTGGATTAGCCTTCCAGAGACAGGCAAGGGGCTGGCAGGCCTCGCTGAGAGGGTTCTGCATGGCTTGAGGCATCACCACGGAGGGAGAGAGCCAGTCAAAGGGATGCAAAAAGAACAAAAAAAACCCTCGGAAAACACAGGATGGAACAGCGTGGATGGAACCTGGTCAGCAGCAGCGCTGAAGCAGCAGCGCCGGTGACCGGGAGAGGGAGGATGGAAACGGCCTCGCTGAACAAGCACCACCACCAACGTTAACGTGGAGGCTGGGGCAGCGTTCCTGACTTCTGGCAATCACTGGAATGGCACAGCAGCAAAGGCCCTGGCACTGCCATCATCCCAAATTCGGGCTGGCACAGCCGGGAGCGAAGGGCGCGGAGCAGCCTGTGAGGTGTTAAATCCCCCAACAGGTCCCAAATAAAGGTATCAACGTCCTCCCAGGATCCTCTGGCCCATCAGAAGCACGAGAAGAGCATCAGCCTGCGGATCAAATATCCTACCAAAGACAGAACTGCGGCAGGACAGGATCCCAAGCAGAGGGAATGGGAAGGCGAAGCCGGGAACGACGCGCCGCTGCTGACGCCTGAAGTTTATGCCCTGGAATATATGATAATCAGGTTTTATGGGAGTGAGCCCCAGGGACAGGCATTGTCTCTGCAAACAAGAGACCTGAGGGAGAAGCTGAGGTTTGAATAATGTGCTCAACCTTCACTTATGGTAATAGTTATATGCATATATGCATATGTGTGGATATATAGGCACACACATGCACACAAGACAGACCCACACCGGGCACGGAATGGCCTCGGGAGCAGAACAACTGCCAGCTGGAGTGGGAAACACCTCATCCTGGGCTGTACAAGGGGGTTGAAACCAGTAACTCGGGCAGAGAGGAACCAGTCCCAGAAGCGGCACAGCCCTAAGAAGGGGGGACACAAATCTGGGGGGCTTTGGGGCAGAGTCGGACCCACCACGATGGTCAATATTTGAGCCTGGTAGAGCTGAGAGGGTGCAGCACCCCCAGGCCCCCACCTCAGAGGGCAAAACCTCATCCTGGGGAGGGGGCCAGCCTCTGAAAGCCCCCAGTTTGAGCAGCCCAGGCACAGGTAGTAGGTAGTGGGCTGCAGGGGGAGTTCACAGATCCTCCCTCCATAAAACCATCACTTCCCAGTTGTGTGATTTCCCCAGGAGCACTGGAAATATCCCCTTTAAAGCCCTGTGCTCCCAGAGTCCTGTGAACACCCAGCACAGCTTCATTTTCCTCACAGAGGAGAGAAGAAGCTCTAAAACACAAGGTAAGAGACAGAAAACAGAGCCAGACCCCGCATTTGTGACATTTCAGAGTGAGGGGCAGCCCTGTCTCGACCCGGAGGGCAGCGACGGGTGCACTGGTGGGGGTCCCAGGGGGCTCACCTGACTCCAGCTGCCTGAATTCCCCAGGCAGGACCTGCTCTGAAAGCCAAAAAGCCCTGATTTTGCATTCTGGGAGAGCAAGAGGAAGGGGAAGAGTGGGGCAGGCTGACTTGGCTTTTAGCAATGCCTAGAGCCGACAGCCTCGCATGAGGAACAGCCCCATCCAGGCTGTATCCCGGCATTCCCATGCCTCCTCTCTCCAAAAGGAGGACTGAGTAAAGCTGTTCTAGCCCTCCTAAAACACACCTGCACCAGCCTGAGAGGCTGAAGAGCACCCCAGGCTCCCTGCTCGGGCTCCATGCCTGACCCTGGGATGAACTCTTGGAGCAGAGGCAGCGATGAGTCCCCCGGGAACGTGCCCTTTCCAATCAGGATGGGTGGCAAGAGGGGGAGAGGGATGGAGGCAGGCAGGAGTGGTCCTGGCTAATTATGAAAATGAGATCTCTCCAGCAGCAAGACTTTGGGCTCCGTTTGGACTGACGGCTCCTGAAGGGATCATCTGACGCCCTCAATGGGGGAGCAGGGGCTCGGTGGCCGTGTGCCATTAAATCCTGCACGTCCACGGAGCGGGGACACGGGGAGGGGGGACAAGCCCACATGTGCTGAAAGAGATTTCCAGGGACCACTCTGCATCCAGCTGCTGGCTTTGCTCCACAGCAAAATGGGGAAAACACATCTCATGCACTCACTCCACCACCTCCTGCATCCCTGCCCTGGAAGTGCTCGGTGCCCAGCTCTCCGCTGGCTCAGGCTCCATTTCCGCTGGGGTAAATCCCGGGATAACGTGCCAGTGGCTGTGGGAATTTGCCCCCACCCAGCCAACTCGTCCTTCCAACACCCCACCACCCAGTCCCCCACCTTCCCTTCGGACTGATGCAGCTTAGAATGAATCGGCGGCCAAGAACCAAGACCAGAACTCGGAAGCGCTTGAATCCCCCATTCCAGGTTTTCTGGGAAAGCTCAGCAAAGGCACAATTTACCACCAAGACAATTCCTAGTGCTCAACATCCACCTCTGGAAACCTGGTGAGGAAAAAGACACGGGGTGGGGGATGCGATTCCCTGCTGTGGTCGGTGATTCTCCAAAGGGACAGTGGTCCGTGTCCCTCCATGGCACAGCAGGGGCATCCCAAAACGTTTCTGGACCATCCTCATGGGAATCTAACATCTCTGTCCCTTTCCCAAAGTGCTGTGTGACCCCTGTGAAGCACCCAGAGGGTTAACACCCCCCCCCAAACCCATCCTGAGCCCGAACGGGCTCTGCCCAGCCTGCGTGTCACGAAATGAGTGTTTCTGAGGTTGGTTTAAAAAAGCGCAGTTTTTCTCTTCCCTATTTCCCCGTTTCTTACGAAGCTGGAGGGTGAGACACAGCAGAAACCCGCCTCTCCCCTGCCCACCCACCTCCCCATCCCCTGCCACCCTCCGGGCTCGGCTGGATCGGCGGCAGCCCGGGAATGAGCCCCGTCCATCAGCGCCGGAGCAGGAGCGCTCGGGAGGGCGTAATTCTGCCGGAGGAGAATGGACTTCCCGAGCACATGGACCTAAACTGCAGGGAAACAGAGCCCTAAATCTCTGCCTGCAGATTTACGGCCTCCATTCTCTTTCTTTACTGCAAATACAATCCGGCAGTAATGGTCTAACACAGGAACACCATCACCAACTGGCTGATGGCTCACATAAAAGCAATGTCAACCAAAAACTATGAGTTTATAAAAGGGAACAAACCCTCAACAGTGACAAGAACATGAAACCCATTAACAATTTAAACACTCTCCATTTTTTATTCCCCACCTTGAAGCTATTACGGCTGATAGAAGGCTTCACAGCTGAGTTAACCACTTCAAGGGAGGGCTGCTCACACGCAGAGTTTGCCGAGGTGGGAGGTTACGTGGTTTAAAACCAGCCAGGGCTTTGCTCAACCACCCTTCCCTCCCCTGGACCTGCTCAGCATCCAGCAGGATTTGTCCACGTGCCGTTTCCAAGGCTTTGGAAAGCTGCCCAGTAACCCCAAGGTACCAAAAGATTATTGCTATGGTTACCAGAGGGAAAAAAAAATAAAAAATTGCAGGTGTGTTCTAATTGTTTTTCACGGAGATTTTCTTGCTGCTCTGGGTCTCTTTTGGCTCCTTGTCACGTTATGGAGCAAATATTTGTGGAGGCTCTTGTGGAGCCCCAGAGCTGAGCCCCGAGCCAGCCTGGGGGAGAGGGGAGAGCCCACCTGCTCTGAGACTTCTCCGTGAGCTTTTGCAGAAAACACAGGCAAATCCCAAATAAAGAACCCCAGAATGGTTTGGGTTGGAAGGGACCTTAAAGCCCGCCCAGTCCCACCCCTCTGCCATGGGCAGGGACACCTTCCACTAGCCCAGGTTGCTCCAAGCCCCATCCAACCTGGCCTTGGACGCTTCCAAGGATCCAGGGGCAGTCACAGCTTCTCCTGGCAACCTGTGCCAGGACCTCCCCACCCTCCCAGGGAGTGATTTCTTCCCAATATCCCCCAATATCCCACCAAAATTCAGTTTGAACCCATTACTCCTTGTCCTACCACTACGGTTCCTGATGAAAATATCTGGGGTGCCCTTTAAAATCAGACCCAATTCAGCCCCCAGACGGTAAATTCCCTTGCTGAGGACTCGGCACATGGTGCCAGCTCCCAGTGAAGTCGCTCCCAGCTCTCCACTGACCCTGAAAACACCATTTTACCTCTCTAACTATCAATTTTCTCCAGCTGCAAAACAGGGATAACACCAGTTAACCTCTACTGTAAAGTGCTCGATAATCCTCAGTGTAAGTGCTCTGTCCTAGCAGGAAAATGACTGCAATTTTTCCCTATTATTAGAGGAATTAAGATGGGGCCGATCCTCATCCAGCCTGATCCGCCTCTTTTCCACGAGCTGCCCCGGGAGCAGGAGCAGTTTTGACTCCTCCAGGTCCAAAAAAGCAGCAGCTCCACGCAAGGTGCAGAGGCATTACTGATCCCTGAGGATATACAGTCATGGAATCATGGAATGGTTTGGGCTGGAAGGGACCTTAAAGACCGTCTCATTCCAACCCCACGGCAGGGGCAGGGACACCTTCCGCTCGCCCAGGTCACTCTGATCGTTCCTATCACTGATAAAAACGGGGAAAATTGGGAAGGAGAGCTGCAACTGAAAAAAGATTCCCACACAAATAGCTCCAGAGCCCACTTTTCCGGGCTGGCTCCACAACCTCCACCACCACATCCTGACCTCGGGGGCCGTGGGCGCGACCTGTGCCCACCGACCTCACGGGGTCCCTGTGGCACCACCAATCCCCTCCCTTCCTTCCTTCCTGCCCCCGGGGGCAAACAGCAGGAAAGCTGGGAACAGCTTGAAATCAGATCCTCCTTCCCAAATGGGAGGAAGTGGCACTGGAGGCTCCTGCCATAAAGCCGGTCCCATCCCATTGAAACGCCAGCAGATGGGGCCATAAACGTTTCCTCCTCCCCTCACCAACAGCCACCGAGGCTTCAGATTCATCTTTATCTTTATCTTGCTGTCAGGCCGTAAATGCCTCTTGCTCCATCTCTCGCAGCTGGGACGCACCAGCCCGGCTCCCTTCCTCTGGAGGTTTTATCCCTTTTATCCCCTGAAACGCCGGGGAAAGGAGAGGGGAAGAAACGGAAACGGGATCGGAGAGCCCGAAGGGAAGAACCCACACCTGGGTTGATGAAGATCCCCGTGAAGAGATGGAAGCAGGACCCACCAGCAGCTCCGATGGGGCCAAAATCAAAGGCACCCCCAGATCCAGGCCCCCCACATTAGCATATCTAATCACAGGCCTGGATTAATGGACCCTCTTGTTTACCTGGGTTAGATATTTACATGAGCGGCACGAACATCTGCAGCTTCATTAGGCAAGATAAAAGTTAAGGACTATAAACCTTTATGCTTCCAGTCGTAAAGCTGAAGGGTCAGAAGGGAATTTCTAAATATAGGGAAGTTACTCCAGCGCTGCCCGTTACGGGGTTTTCTTGTGGCTCTCCAAAGCAGCTGGTGCTGGTCACTGGTAGGCACTGGCTACTGGGAAAGGTGGGGGCCCTGAGCCTGGTGTGAGCTGGCACTTCCCACATTTCCACGGTCTTCCTTTCATATCCCATCCGACATTTCCACCGCCTTCATTTTATACCGCATCCCACCTTCCCACGGTCTCTGTTCCACACCGCATCCCACGTTTCCACCGTCTTCGTGCCCCACATCGCCCCTGTTTTCGTTTTACATCGCATCCCACCTTCCCATAATCTTCGTTTTGCACTGCACCCCGTATTTCCAAGGTCCTCATTTTGTATCACGTTCCCACATTCCCACAGTCTCTGTTTTGTATCGCAGTGGCACACGACCACCTCCTGTGAGATCTGGGCCTGCTTCTGATTTAAAGACCTGATACTCCAGTTTTATACCAAAAAAGGGCACATTTAGGCTCCGTAATTGAGTGTCCTCTTGAGCAGAATGGGTAAAAACTGTCGCTTTTTTGACCTGTTTTTGCCACTTGTTCGAAAATTTGGGCAGTTTTATCCCACCAGCTACTTTGTGTCTCACAGCGCTCAGCTCCGGACTCTTGCTATCCAGGAGCTGCCTTGGCTGCCCACACAGTCGTTCCTGGAGCTGACGCTTTCCCAGTCATAGTAAGACCTCAGGCCACCTTGAGTTTGAATTCCACAGCCTCACTCCCTGCTTTTTTAAATGCCAGGCCTTCTTTTTCCATCTGAGCCTGGACCCAGGCTGCGCTCCGCAACACCTCTGAGCCCACCACAAACCCTTTTAGGCTCCACTCCAACCCCTCTGAACCCCTCTGTGACCCCTGTGAGCCCCTTTATAACCCCTCAGAGCCCCCCACACCACCTCTGGAGTTCCATATCCACCTTCCCGTGGCAGACAAGCCACAAAACCCAAACCCCATCCGCCCATCCCTCGGCGCCCTTGTGGGATAACCGTATCTGAGCAGGCAGAGCCCTGTCCCGGGCCATAAATCAATCCCTGGGCACTGGGGGCCAGCAGCCCCTTCCCTAAACACGGCATTTCCGCAGCCAGCAACAACCTAAACAGGAAAGGAAGCTGGAGAAACACACGGATACGCTCAGCACCCCCCAACCCCACAAGCAGGAGGAGCCTGATGGCGCTTTTGACCCCCGCTCCATGAGATTTTGAGCGAGGAGGGGAAAAACCTCCCCAGCAAAGCTGCCACGGGGACAAGGTGCTTCAGAGCCCAAATTCTGGGTTAGAGCACTTAAAACCCCCTAACTAATAACAACAGTGACAGGCCGACGTTAATTAGGACAAGCGGAGTCTCGTTCAAAACAGTTCGCCGAAGGTTGTTTCGGGGGATGGATGTTCCGGGCTGTTTTATTGCACTGCCACCCCGGCCTTTGATTTCAAGAACAATTTTTTTATTTTTTTTTTGGAGGGGTCTGGGCTAAAAGGGTGAAAGTTCTGCGGGAGGAAACGAGCTGACAACCCTCCTCTGCTGAGACCAAGACACGGGGAGCTCCAAGCCCTGCCTGAGCAGGGCCACAGGGAAGCGGGAGCCTCCACACCGGCCACTTCTCGAGAATCAAATGAGTTTTAAGGACTGGCTGTGTCCCACAGGGGCATTTTGAAGGCGTCTGGAGGTCCTTTCCATCCGGAATCAGACGTGCCTTGGGCTCGTGGAGCTGCAGGAGCTGCTCTAGGAGGTTCCATGAGGCACCTCTGGCCACGGAACCCAAACTTCTCCCTCGGTCCATCCGCACATCAGGGGGTTTTATCCCCAAGTTTCCCACCCTGACTCCAAACATGGCAGATTTTCTTTCACATCCACCCATTTCCCCCCGTGTTTTACGCAAAGAAACGAAGCCCAGGCAAACTTCTGTCCAGACCCACCAGGACAGCCCGGACAAGCTGGGAATCATCCATAAATACCATTTTTCCACCGGACTCAGGAGCCCTGAGCAGTTTTTCCCACCACAGGCTGCAAACACGCCCCAAAACTCCGAAGTTCTGAGGGCTGGTCCCTTTGAATATTTAATAAAGATGTTTTTTAAAGGAAGAGTGTAAACCCGGAGGGATTTAGTTTTATCTTTTTAATTGTGGGAGCCTGCTCTGCGTTTGTGTTTTCCAGGATTAACAGCTAAAGCAGGAGCTCTCTGTTTTCTAAGTCTTCTAATTCCACTAAACATCCTCTACCCTGAAAGGACTCCACAGAATCCCATAAAACATTATTTATCTGTGTGCGTTAGCTGCACGATACTGTAATTTCCAGAATAAATGCTGGGTGTAAATTGTTGTTTATGTTGGAGTCTGACTGTCTTTACGAGAAACAAAGTGAAAACTGAATCTTCACGGCTTTATTTCTTCCGCTGAAACCTCTCCTGCAGAAGGAGAAATGCCTGGTGGAGCGTCTTAATGGATGGCTGTAAAGATTGTTGGGTTAAAACAAAGTACAGGGAATCACCTTCTTCCCCCCCTCTTTTACTGCCAAATCCTCAGCTGGTGTAAATTGGTGTAGCTCCAGTGACTTTGGTTCATCTGGCCCACGAGTGTCATTTAAATCAAGCTAAATTAAAGTGAAAGCAGCGCCGTTCACATGGTTCTAATTAAAGGCCCATCAACGATTGTGTCACAAACCCTGCTCTGCTGGAAAACCCTTTTTTCCCACCCCGTGTCCAGCCCTGAACTGGAGGCTCAGTGACCCCGACATCCCCCAGGAACCTGCAGCGGGGTAATCCCCGAGGATGCCCTGAGGTACCTCGCTCCAGGTTCCACAACTGATTCCCTTCGTGGATGAGCAGCTTCGGAAGAGCCTGATCATCCTCCGGGAAGGACTTTGGGGCAGGACCTCTCCTTGCAGCTGCTGGGGGAGGGTCAAACCCGGGCTGTCCAAGCCTGGACTCACCCCATTTAACTTCTGATACCCACATCAGGTGTCTCTGTCCAATTCCCCGGGGGCAAACCTCTCCCTGGGGACGTCCCACTCTGTCCCAAGGTGCGCGTGTGACAGCGGGGGAAGAACCCGAGCCATCAGAACAGGAAAACTTGGGCTTCACCCTGACCTTCCTCTCTGCTGGGGGCTCCACCTGAGCCCCGCTGGGTAATTCGGCACTGTCAGAGCCAGCGGTGCAAACCCCGGCGGGCGGGATGGGGCTGAGCTGGGAGCACCTGGAGTGGGACAGGAGCCTGGGAGACGTGGCTTTGTGCCTGGGGACACCGCTGCTCCCTCCCAGCCCCACTGGCCTCCAGCCCACAGCGGACTGGGATTGCTCCTGCCTCGACCTCGGCGCTGAGCTCTGACCTCGGCTCAGGGGGTGCTCCAGGGGCCGAGCTCCCCCGGGCACGACAAAACACTTCCAACCAGAGAAAACCACCAAATAACGCGGAGTTCGTCCCGCTCCCAGCTCCCAAAAACGTTGTCCTTTGGCGTCAGCGGAGAAACGCAGCTGTTAATGAGGAGCAAGGACGGGGGCAGAGCCTCTGCCCCCAGCTCCTCACCCCACCCCTGGGCTGGGGAACCCCCCGCCAGAGGTCCCGGGCTGCCCCATGGCAGGAGGGCAAGCCCAAAACCTCCCACAGCGCAAAAATAAGCAGGATTCTGGAAGATCCTTCCCTGTTCGTCCCTCCTCCGCATCCCGGCGGAACCCCAGGAGGGACACAAGCCCCCCCACTGCCTCCCCCGTCCCCAGGGTGCTGCCAAAATGGTGCCACCAGGAGCAGCAGCAGATCAAAGTTCAAGGGAAACTTTTTGATGAAGTGCTCCAGCAGACCCGTCGCTGGGAAGCAGGAAAGGTCAGAGAGTGGAAAAAATAATAAGAAAATATAACTGCTTTCTTATGAGGAAAATATTATGAGTTCTTCCCCTTTTTCAGCTTTTATGGAAGGAGATTCTGCCAGTTCCCTCAGAAAAAAAGAAGAAAAAGTAGTTTTAAAATGAGATTATGCACCTTCAGGGTGCCATTAGGAAGTTTTACTGTACTGAGATGACATGAAAGCTCTGGAATTAATATCCCTGAGATGCTTCAAACCTGCAATAGCAATTATTGTACTACGTGTCCCTGGATAAATAATAGGGCCATTCAGCTAATTAGCTTCAATGATTTCAGCTCCCTGTAAATTCTCTCTCACTCGGCTATAAAAATAACACAAGGCAAACTTTTGGTAACAGAAACTTCTTTCAGGGTGAAAAAAAAAATAATAAAAAAAATAATAATAATAAAAAAAAAAAAATCGGGGGGTTCCCCAGCTCCTAATTCATAACTGCTGTGGTGGTAGCGGTGTGATTCCAAGGGCTGGAAATATTAACAGGCTCTAACAGAAAATATAAAAGGAGAACCATTATTAATTGCCAGTTACTGGTAATAAACCTATCGCACCAATTTCTGCCCACGCACATGTGCAACCCCATTAATTTCAACGGGGCTGCACGTGTTAATTGAGAGCAGAGTTTAGTCCACTGGTTGTAATTAATTAATCAATCAAGTTTTCGGTCTGGTTTGCCTACTTTAAATCTTT
>VZRE01009257.1:113283-124497 GCA_013396775.1 Cephalopterus ornatus
CGTCTCCGTCCCCCCCCCCGCCCCCACGCCGGAAAAATAAACTCAAATGGGTTGAAATGTCACAAAAACATCTTAAGGGCAGCGACGGCGCGGAATTGGGAGCGAGGAGAGGAGGGGTGGGACACGGGGAACGGGAGAAAAGGATCAGCGGTGTAAACAGGAGGCGAACTCTGAACTCCTCGTGCCCTTTGAGGTCATTAATATTGTTGTAATGTTGTCCCTTGAACTTCTGCGAAATTCTGCCGGGGTGCAAATATTTGCAGCTCGGGTTCAGCAGAGGTGAAGCTCTGCCCTTCTCGCCCTTCCGGCCTCCCCTTACCCCCACACCACCCCAGTCCTGGTGCTGGGCACCGCTCGTGCCATCGGGGCCTGTGTCACCGCGTCCTCCTCTGCGGCGCGTCCCCAAAGCCAGGTCCGGCCCCAAGGGCAGCTGGCTCACCAAGTTCACAGCGAGCTTTACTGACCACACCAAGACATTCGGGGGCTGCCCCTTGTCTCTACCCAGTTCAGAGCCCTCCCGGGGGAGCTGCTTGGCTGCTCCTCCCTGTCAAGTGAGGGCACCACCAAACTTCCGCAGTCTCCTGTCAAGATGAGCTCAAATGACGTTATTTTGTGTCCCTGGCCCACAGCTAGGCCACTGTGTGTGGGGGGGGGGAAAGCAGCAAAGCTCAACACCCACGGGAGAAAAACAGCCCGAACACCACCAACCATGAACCTCTCCTTGTTTCCACAGCGGGGACAAGAAGCACAGCCAAATCCTCCTGCAGAGCCACCTCCAAGCACCTGTTCCAAACTCTCCGGGCCCAAATTTTGGTCCCAATCCCGACATCACCTAGTGATGCCGTGAGGAAGAGCTCACAGATCCTGACTCGTCTCATAACTATCATCCCACCTTTCCACACCTACACGTGCGACTTAGAAACAACCACCTGCAGCCGTGGCCATTTTTTCCCCTGTGCCCTCTTCTCCCAGGAAACCCCCTCCTGCCCTCCATCACACCAGAACACCCACCAGCCTCGACAGAGGTCGCAGATTTACCAGGACAAACACAGGCCACTGCAGAAGCATGAATAAGGAACACATCCTTCTTCCACCGAAAACATTTACGGGGAGCCGAAATCCTATTAAATCCCCCCAAAATGGGGCAGTTTTCCCCACCGCCCATGGCCCAGCTGCCTTCCCCTCCCTTGAGAAGTTCCCATAAACAAAGTGGGGATTTGCATATCACAGGCAAGGCCCTTCTAGGGTGTCCCTGATTTACATACAAGGTGGCTGCATGTGCAGCGCTCTCCGAAGGGAAGAATAAACCAACTAGGAAAAAAACCCATTACACGAGGTTTACCCTTCTGTTGGCTCCTAAAGAAAGAAAGCCCCATTAAAGAGCTGTCACCGGTTTAATTCCAGTTTTCCTACAGGGATATGATCCCATTCCCTTGCCCAAAAGATAAAGCAACTCGTCTGATAGAAATATTGGCTGCTTGGTGTGCGTGGGTGTTGTTGTGTGGGGTTTTTTTGTTAGGAGTGAACAGGAACTGAACCTTGAACTTCATTTACCCTTTGAACTCGTTACCTTTAAACAAAATTCCCCATGCTTTCCCTCTTCAAACAAATTTCATCACAATTACAGTCCCTTCCACTCCGCTTAAAGATATATAATCATTGACTTGACCTAATTACCTGGTGCAGGCCTTTCTCTGCAAGGTGAAAGCCATATTGGTGTGAACAGAAGCTGACCCCTGTATTCTTGATACCCCAATTTTATTCTAATTATTGTATAGGAGGTTTTCCATCTTCCTCTGTCCTCCTCTTCCCTCCCCCCAGTTGCTATTTGGTTGCCGGTTGCGTTCGGTGATGCCCTTTGGGTTGGGAGCTGCCTGGAGACAGGCTGGAAAATACATCTCCTGATGAAAAGGGGGTTTTTTTTGTTTTGTTATTTTTTTTTCTTCAAGCTTCCCCATTCAATAGGGAACCAGGAGATTCGAGCTCTGCAAAAAAAGCTGCCAAGAACTGTCTCCCGTGGAAGCACACACAGCCTGCACCCATCACCCCTGAGCCTCGGACCCCCACGCAGGGACACCCCACATCACAGGGGAAGCTTGGGATTAAAAGCTGCCAGGGAACGGGGATTCTGACGTGGAGACAAAGCCAAAGCTTCCTGTAACTCCAGAGCAAAGCACTGGCAATGTCGGCACAGAGAACCGGGGTCCGGGCGGCCCCACAGACCCCTCGTCCTCCAAACCCCAGCAAAGAGCCCCTGACCCTCCAGCCAAGGTCACTCGGGTGCCCAAAATCGATGTTTGAAGTTAGATGATATTTCCAGCTTCAACAGGGTCAGCGTGGCAACACCAGGACCCAGGTGCCCCTCACACTGCTTGGGTTTCCGTCCTCCCAAATTCACCCTCCCAAAATACAAGGGGAAATTCGAGGGTGCGGGGGCTGACCTCACCCCTAACGTCAAATCACTTCACGCTCCTCTACAACATCCCCCCACACAGCATCCTTCAACCTGATTTGTTCTCCTGTTCAAACCACAAGCTCTTCAGAGCTGGAACTTCCTGCTGCAAAACAGCTTTTGGAACCCGGGTATTGCCACGAAATATCACTGCAGCAAGAAGCTCATGGCATTCCAGAAGACTGTTGCACCTTCTTGTATAAAGCTGAGGTTTACTGTGGATCCCCACCTTCTTTGAGGGCAGTTTTTCCCTCAAAAATAAAACCAAGTGCAACAAGAGGACGGAACTCCCCATCAGTGCCATCAACCTGCTGATTTCTCAGAGGCAGAGAACGCCTGAATTACAGGGGTAATTTAAGCCCATCTCCCCCTTGTTCTTTAAAACCAACGAGAAAAATCTAAAAAAAACCAGCTCCAACATTAATAAAGAGTCCCAGCCATTGACAGGCAGGGTCACTGAGAAATGGCACCTCCGTAACCTTCTCATTTGTCTTGGGCAATTGAAAAATAATTAGCAATCTCGAAAGGCTTCGATACCTAAGAGTAAACAAAGGGGAAGAGGGTGACTCGAAGCCATGGTCCCCGTGGCCTGGGGCAGAGCCTTTCCTCATCCCCAAAGGTGAGCATCTCCCCTCCCATGAAAAATGAGCCGGGAAGGGGAGGGGAGGGCAGGTGTGGACACTCAACCCCGAGCTGCTCTTGGCATTCAAATCCCCTTCCTGGCTCCCCCCTCTTGGGTTTTTTTGGGGGGGGGTTGTTTTTTTGTTTTGGTTTTTTTGTTTTGTTTTTTTTTTAAGCAGCACAACAAAAGAAGGAGCAGGGCTGGAAGGAGCCAGCACCGGGGCGTGCAGATAGGTGGAGCGCAAGGCTCGGCTCTGTGGCAGAGGTAGCACACGGCCATTTGTTATGGTCTCTTGGCGAGAAAGGCCGTGCTCGGATGCCCTGGAGCTCCAACTGTAATAAATAGAGGCTGAAGATTAAAGGAGCAAATCCCGCCACCTGCCCCAAGCCTGAACCCACAGATTTCGCACCCCGGGGTACCCAGGAGGGACGGGGGCTTTGTAGGGCAGCGCAGAATACAGCCGTTTTATGGCGGCTCCTGCCACCTCGGGGCTTGTGCCGGTGGCCCTGGCTCAGGCAGCTCAGCTCCCCCGCTGATCCCTCAATTCAGGGCTGCAAGGGGGACACCAAGGGGGAGGGGAGGCAAACAGGGCCTTTTCCCCAGCCCCGAGCCCAGCCCAGACATCACAGGAGCAAACCAAGGAAGCAAACCCCAAAGTCACCATGATCCGCACTATTGTCCTCCTCCTCCTCCTCCCAGAGTCCTTTGATCAGGGGCAAGTTTGCATATCAAAGAAAAGGAGGAAAAGAGAATATTCAAATACAGATCCTGTCTGGCCTTACTTCCCCCTTGGTGGGGCTGGATAGTTTTCCATAGTCAAAGTCTGTGTGTTTTTCAGCCCTCTTGCTTGGCTTTCCTGTGGGTCGGGGCGGTTTTATTAAGCAAATGAAGAGCGGCTTTGCAAGACCTTTTAAAATTAAAGTGCTTCTGATCAACCCTTTCTGACTGCATTCGAAAAGAAAAGCTTATGTTCGTGTTGGGGGTTTTTTTTTTCCCAACTAGATTTCTCCTAGGCTGGACACGGAATTCTATCTTGATTTAAAATAAGCAGCTTTCTTTTCACACACACCGCCTCCCCCAACAATATAATTGAAGCTGATGGATCTCACCCAGGGAGACACTCAAAGAAGGCCTGGAATTTCTACCTACAGATGAAAACACAGTAAATTCAAATCAACCTTGGCAGAAAGCCATCCCAAGAGCAGTGCCACCACCCTGATGTCCACTAGGTGACAAGCACAGCTAAAAGTTGGCAGAGGAGGTTTCCTGCCGACTTGGGAGATGCTGCTACAGCTTGAGGGAGTCAAAGTCCTGCTCTGCTCCTCGAGGGCCGTAGGGATTACTCAGGTAGCCATGGGCTTCCCTGGCTGGAGCAAGGACAGGGGTTTGAGCGTGGAAAGGGGCACAAAAACATACCCACTTATTATTTTGCACTTCTGAGGTCGTGTTTTCCCTCCCAGCAACCCCTCTTCGCCCTGAATCTTACAGGAATTACAGCGACAAAGCTCCCAAATTTACCCCTGGTCTTCCCTTCTAATCCATATTAGAGGCCTCGGAAATACAGAGAGGACAATAATCAAAGGCAGCACCAAAGTTTAAAGACATCCCCCCGCCGAAGTGAAGGTGAAAATCCAACGTCACGCTCGTAAAATAATGGATCGGGGTGGGGGGGGGAACAAAAACACTAAAACAATCAAAAAGGGACTAAATGACTTTACGAGCACCTCAGCAATAATTGCTTTCTTAGCAAGAAGCAACCTTTGGGTGTGTGAGGAGGAGAGAATGACCTTAGGCACACACACACACAAGCCACGGAATGAGCAGACCGAGAGGGGACCGGGGAAAGGTGCAATATATCTGGGGATTTTACTGAGCGTTTGATGTGGTGCCACAGCAAACCTCACCGGAGGAGGAGGCGGGGGGGAAAAAATAAAAATAAAAAAAACTAAAAATTAACTCCCCCTCAGCTTGGAGAGGAGCAATCGTCACACACGCCGAAAACTGGCCCAAGGGCCACAGACAAAAGCGGGTGATAAACGGCTTTTTGTCACGCGGGGAGCAGCGCCCGTGTTGGGGTTCTGCAGGGTATTAGTCCCCGTTTTATCTAAGGCGAGTAAACAGTCCATTAATTCAGTGAGCAGGAAGATGCTAAATTAGGTGGCAGTGCAAATATCAAGTGAAAGCGGAGGAAATAATAGTGGGGGACACGGAGGGGCGAGGGATACGGCCGGAATAATAAAATGAGATTCATCCTGCCGAAGAATAAACCAGGGTGCCAAAAAATAAAGCGATCCAAGAGCTCGTCCGGCACCGGGGAAAGATACGGAGTAGAAAGGGGAGAAAACAAAACTTGGGAAGTTACTGGGGATCTCAGAAGCAAACTGGTTGCACAGAGGGAGCTCTGACACCGAGGGGAAGGAAGGGAGCCAGGGAAACAGGAGGCTTCTTCCAACATCAGCAACAAGGACGCTACGCCCCGAGGCTGGACCTGGCCCAAAATCTTGGCAACTCACACCTAATCCACCGACCACATGAAGGGCGTGCACAGGAACAGGATGGAAACCATTTCCCTCCCAGGGCAGAGGATCTCTGAACTGTAGCCTGTAGCCCCTGGAACAATCAGCACTGCTTTGAAGGGTAAGGATCCAAATGAAGCTTAAGGAAGCAGGAATCAGGGTCCACGCGAAAGCTCCACTGAGCCAAAGACTCTCCCGCTGATGCCCACGGCCTTTGGGGGACAGCAGAGCTCTGTCTTTCCAGGTAGCTAAAAGCAGGGAAAGCGGAGATGCAAGTTAGGGGGGGGTGGAGAGCACCACCCCACACGAGTTTTCAGGGACTGACACCGACCCCCTGCCAGCTCCAAATCTTCAAGGGAAGCTCATCCCTATCACGCACGTCCTCTCCCCACACCTCATGCATCAGGTGTTTATCAGGAACAGCAGAGTGCTCCCAGGGTTTGGAAGGAGTTCAGAGAGTACAGGGAGCTCCAACTCCACTAAATTTTGTCCTCCCTTGGGTTCTGTGAGTTCACCCGCTGCCCCCCCGAGGCACCTCTTGGCAGGCTCTTGCTGCCCTCAGCATGGGGCTGTCCCAGCACCGAGCGCCTTTGCCCCGGGAGCCATCAGTTTAAAGCTAAAATAAACTTCCCATTTCTCCCCCAGATTCCATCCTTTCTGTTAATGCTTTGATCCTCTGCAAGGCAACACCAGACCATCCTCTTTCACAGCAGATGGCCAAGTTTCGTTGCTAAATGCAAAATAGTTCTTCAGCCAGGGAACCTGAGCAAGGTGGTTGGGGCTCCAAGGGCTTTGAGATGCTTCTCCCTGAGTGGAAGGTGACCCTGCTCATGGCAGAGGGTTGGAATGAGACGATTTTTAAGGTCCCTTCCCGCCCAAACCATCCTATGAGTCTTCACCGGACCTGAGTGAAGCCGCTTGAACTCTGCGGCGGCTGCGGCTCAACGAGAATTATTTCCTCCACTCCAGTGGGTGAACCTCACTGTAAAACCAGCCCAGTGCTCTCCCCTGCAACTCTCTGATTTGCCTGGGATTGTCCAGGCAAGGAAGACAAGGTTTCTTCCTCCAAAGGCTGCCCAAGCGCCAGCAGCCTCGTAGCTGGGAAGGTGCCACTGGGAGGGCAACTCGGTTAAAAACTGCGGCTGCAGAGACACGGCCCTGGGTGATGGGGGGTTGGAGGGAATTGATCTGTCTGCCAGAGCATTTGTTCAAGCCCAGGGTGAGGGTGGAGAGAGGAACAGCAGCAATTCACCAATTTCGAGCAGCAGCTCCCACTTTAACCTACGAGTGCAGGAAAAAAAAAATAGGGGTGAAGCTTCGTAACCAAATAAAGAGAGCTGTGAGCTCAATAACAGGCATTATCCTATGGCAAAGATTTTGTTATCGTTGAGTACTGATTCCTTTATCTCTCGGAGACAATCAGCCTTCAGCCAGAGGAGTCTAACCTTAAAACCCCATAACTCAATTTTACATAGTGTTAAAGTTTGGGGGGACATTTGTCAGCGCTGGAGCTGATACAATCAGTCTGGAGGACCCCAGAACAAAGAGCGGCGGGTGAAGAGCGTGTCACCTCCACACACATTCGTTTCCTTGATGAACAAGGAGCTATTAGTTGGTGAGGAAGCATTATCAGGGTGAAGGATGATGCTGATTGTTTCAGCTGCTCTTCCCGTGACACTGGAGGAGGAGAAGTCCCGGTGTCTGCCCGAAGCCCACCGGCTCTGCCCCCACCACACAGCCCCAGCCACCCTTCAGCGCCGGCCCAAAATCAATCTGGACAACCAATCTCTTCCGCCTGCCACGTCTCTCCGAGGGGTTAAACAATAAAGGTTTAACTTGTTTTAAGGAGCAGTTCATCACCTTAAAGCCTCAAACAAAGCTTAGTCTGTAAAACGCACCCCCACCAAATGCCCCTCCTGCAAAACGACAGTGACGGAACGGCCGAGGGAGACTCTTTGCTTGAGCAAACCCACGAGAGCTCTGGGGAGAAGCTTGTTGAATAAAGTTACACTTGACTCCTTGCGCTGCTTTCATTTCCCCTTTAAACGCAAAGGAAACAAAAAAAAAAATAAAAATTAGGAAGAGGCCTTTTCTTCCCTCCAGTTGTCCTTTGACACATTTATTCAGGATTTATTATAACCGGCCTTTAAATTAAATTCTTCAGGACAGTGGCTTTATTTTTGCACACAGTGATTTTCAGCACCGCACAAACCCGAGTCATAATTTGATGTATTCCCCATGGCTCACGTTGAAACACACGTTTAAGCACATGCTTCAGTCAGAATGAACTTCAGCAGCAGCTTAGCATGTGTTAACGTATATATAGCAGGGGTTTTTATTGCTGTCCACACCATTTCTCTCAGCTGGGAAGTTGGTATTTCAGGATTTGTTAGTGTTTCGAGGTCGATCCTGCGAGATGTGGGTGCAACCATCGTTATTCCCACGAGCAGATCCAGCCAGGTGGGCCAATTATGAACGTCTCTGTGGGATGGGGTTGCCTTTATTTGGAAGGGATCCTGCCCTTTCTCCCTCGAGGGAGAGGGGCCTCGAGGCTCTGTGTGCACATGGAGCAGAGGGACGTGGGGGAAGTGTCTCCTCGGCCTTTCTGGCCTCAAGTTGTCACACAGATGTGTCCCACAGCAAAATGAAGAGAAGTTTGCCCCGGTTTACACCTTGGCACCTGAGCAGAGGAAGAGTTTCCTTCACTAAGGACCTCAGGACGCTCAAAACGCCAACGTGAAACAACAAAACCCCCAAATCTTGGCTACGGCCCCAGACATTTCAGCTGCAGGACCTCCAGCATCTCTTGCCCTTGTTCCCACTGAAGCACGGACACAGAACCCTCCCAACATCTCACCTTGCTATTCACGTATCACGTGAGGGAACACCAACCCCAGACGTGCTGTGACCCAGCACCACCAGCCCACGTCTGCTCAACCCACCCCTGGCACTTTGGAAAGGGTGAAATCCCATGTCCCAAACCCAAGCAGGTCCTTGGTGCCAGCCAGGGGGCTCCGGGCATCTGCACACCCACAGGGCACCAACCGGATGGTCCAAAATTGGCACTTCCCTCTGCCACCCTCCCAAAACCCCTCCCACGGAGAGAAACCCCTGCGCAGGTGGGTAACAGGAGACCCTGGCGCCTGTTTGGGAGCACTCGGAATCGCTTCCTTTGGGAAAAAAAACAGGGCAGAGGAGAAGCCGGGATGAAGTTCCACCCTGACACTTTGTGAACCTACATTTCCCGAGTACTGACCCCCCTGCTGGGGACAGAACAGAGACACGGGGTGTTTACTCCCCGGATTTCCATCCTCACGAATAAAAAAGCCTCTTGGGAGGCGGGGGCACAACTTATCCCAGCCCCCCCCTTCCCAACAGGAACTCACACACTGATGATTCACGTGTGTTTGACACGGGGGGAAAGATCCAAGGAAGCTCCATCCTGGCTCCCTGTGACAGCTGCCACCCCACCCAGCAGCTCCGAGCCCCCCGCTCCCACCGGAATAATCTACAGGACGAGGGCATCCTCCACTGAAACTGTCTGGAGCTGGATCATAAGCCGGCTTCCTATTTTCAAATTTGCTGGGTTTTTGAGCCGCTTAACCTAAAAAAAAACCCAACTAAAACCTCGTGGTTAAAGACCGTCCTCCAGGTACGGGAAATAAATCTCGCCGTCCGATCCCCTGCGCTCACGAAGCAATACAAAGAAACTTTAATTATGCTTTTTCCCTGCTGGCAAACAGCAAAGGAGGCAGGATTTTTGCTTTAGAAAAGCTGCATTAATAAGTTATTGGCTTTTCTCTGACTTCTAAGCGATTTCAATTACAACTCCTGGCTGGGGCCCTACCGAACCGCTGAGATTTTACACCACATGTTTCATAACATTTTTGTTTTTCTTAGGAGCTCTTGCCATCAAGGAATGACTTCAGAATCTCAGCTTAAAAACCATCCCCCCGGCTGGGCAGAAGCCTCTCTCCAAACCACAAACCCAGGCTCGAAAAACCCAAAGACCGAATCCCAAACCCGTTATTTTGTGTGAAAGCAAACTCATGATTCAAAGCCAGCGCTGGATCCCGAGGCTGACAGTCCTCAGTTGCAAAAAAACCACGAAACTCCAACCCACTTCAACGTGGGGGCTTAAAGGATAGGCAGGACCGATGTATTTTGGGGTCTGGTCAGGTTTGGGTCAGGATTATGTCCCAAAAAAGGGCTAAGGAGGCACCAGAGAAGATGCTCCTCAGAAATCCGGGCTGTCAGCCCCACGCAGGGCCGAGCATCCACCAGCCCTCACCCTCTGGTCCTCCCCTCAGTCAGTGCCCATGTGTTGCTCCAACATTTTATAAAGGAGAGCTGCTTTTATGGGCTGCAGAGGGAGATAAGAGGGGGGGAGGTCAGACGGGAGAGAAACCCTTGTGATCGCACCGACACCCCTGGCACGGAAACAGCCTCTCAGACCAACTTCCCAAACATCTTTGCCTCGAGGAGGAACAACCTGGAGCTCCACAAACCCGCAGGCTCAGAGGACTCCCCTCAGGACCAGCACCTGCAGCCACAAATTGGGATTTCCACAGCAAATTTGCAGCTGATTTGCTGCAGCTTTAAAATCCCAAATGAGCCCACGAAGCCACTTTGGATTGGAGATTGGTTTTAAATGAAAGCTGGAAATCTGGGTGGTGTTACTCCCACTGCTGCTTGTTCTCTCCAAAGCTCACCTGGGTAATTTATGCACCTATTTCCAGCACCCTGCAAGCAAACCCCACCTCCTCCTCCGCCCCCCAAACAAATAATCCTTAATACAGAGGTGAACCAAGTTGCTCTGCATAAAACACGGCCCAAACCTTCTGACCAGCCCGAGAACCATTCCAGGAACTTATCTGCAGGATGTCAGAGACGTTACCACACCAGGCTTGGAAGCACTGATGTTATGGTGCGTTTCCATCCCCCCAAAAAAACGATAAATCAAAGGCCCTGAGCTCTGTAGCTTTGAGGGAGGCCGATTTCCTTCCAAAAACGCCACACAGGGCAGAAGCAGGTGTGTTCCAGAAGCAGGTGTTTTTTTTTAGAAAACATGTTGTTTTCTAAACATCTCCTCCCCTTGGCAAGCTCAGGCTGAACTGGTCAAACCCGCTCCAGGCCACGAGAAGGAAGAGAGGAGAAACAACTGATCCCCGGTTTTAACCTCTCCCTCCCTGCGTTTGTTTGGGGGATGCCCAAAGGTCGGCGAGGCAACAGAAAAGATGAAGGTTTCTCCCCTTCACCAACATCTCACCGGTCACAGACCCCCCCCTTCCCCTTGCCCCGAGTGTTTTCTGGGCTCTTTCATAAGGTTTAAAAGTCCACCAACAGCAAGTTTATAAAATAACCCGGTTAAAAGCAACAAAAGCCATTTCTGGGCAGCACTAATTGCTTCTAATGGTATCGAGAAAGAAAAATGTAAAGCTTTCAACTCCAGCACAAGAGGCACTTTCCCCTCCTCCGCGGGGGTTTTGAGCTACGCAGACATCGAATTCGATGATACTCAGCGTTTTTGAAAGAGGTTCTCGGCCCGCATTTTATTGCACGTGCCTTTTTTTTTTTTTTATTTGACCCGATGTTTTGGGGAAGCGGCTGCTCCTTCAGGGACC
>VZRE01009257.1:133096-146019 GCA_013396775.1 Cephalopterus ornatus
GGGGGGGAACCGCAATTTGCGGGGCGCAAAACCTCTCGTGGAGGTGGGGGGGAATAATAAAAATAAAGTCCTCCAGTGGGCCCAAAACACAGAATATGCTGAGCTGGGAGGGACCCACACGGAGTCCAGCTCTTAGCCCTGCACAGGGCACCCCCAAGAGCCACCCCATGTGCCTGAGAGCGTATTTTATTCCACTAACACGTGAAGAGCTGAAGTTCCGTGACTCTCAGCCCAGAGGGAATAAACCCAAAGGCAAGCGAGAAGCTCAGGGCAAGGCTGGGGTTAAATTATTTCCTCTCCCCGTCACGTGGCAGAGCAACCTCATGGCTCCACAAAACAGTAGATAACCTGGAAGTTATTAATTCATAGACCTCCAGTCTGATATGCAGATATTCAAATGTCCTCCTGTAACTGATTACGGGGTTGTTTTTTTGAAAAGGAAAAAAACCCACCAAGCAACAACAGAAAGCCCAAGCCCTACTAACACCCCACAAATGGCAGTCAAGAAGTTTCCAACTTGCAAGCCTGGCCCGAGAAAAAGACTTTGGCAGGGCTGCTTGTGTCAGACAGCAAAGCTCACCCTCGTGCATCCAAGTAACTCAGGGGTCGGGGGGCCTCAATCTCCCCCAAATCCAGGCAGAGCAGCTGCTGAGCTCACACAGAATCTCCCCTTTGCTCTGGATTTTCTAACCCCCTTGTGTCATCCCCCAGCCCAGCTTCCCCTCTCCAGTTTTCTCTCCCCTCTCCTCGCTGTGGGTTTTGCTCTCTCCATCCCTCCTTCCCCCTCTGGCTTCCTCCCTGCAGCTCCTCTCCCTTCCCAATCCTTGGCACCCTTTCAGCAAAGGCACTGCAGATTCTGCCTCTCAAGTGGGCAGCAGCTCCACAGAGCAGCTGCCTGACAGGGGGAGCACAGCACATCTCAGCCTCGCCTGGAACGAGCCTGAAACCCGGCAGGGCACAAGATTCCCACGGGATGTAAACAAGTAAACAAGATTTATCCTTCCTTTGATGACCCGCTAACACATCAGTGCAACACAAAGCCCGTCCAAGTGTGAGCCAAACCAGCCCAAAAACTACCAACAGCCCGTATTCCTGGCTGTTAATAAATGATTTCTCTCGAGAGGGGAAGGGGATGGGGAGAGGCCGAGGCACGTCACAAATCTGCACTTTGGTTCGCCGTCGGAGGTAGAAAAGCAGCGAAGCCACCCGTGAGGCTGCACAAGAATTAACAGACAGTCCGGCAAATCCAGGCTGGGAGCTGAAAACAAAGAAGATGTCAACATCATCAGCCCCAAGGAGGAGACTCCAGGCCAACCAGTTGTGAGTCATGTCCGCGGCGGTGTCGGGAGGTTCTTGGCTGAAGCCCTTCCGAGGGGACGAGGAATAAACAGAAGGCAGGCCCGAGGGAGCCGGAGTGGAGCGAGCACATTCCAACGACAAGACACAAGGAGGCTGTCTTGCCCGCATCTGCAGCGATTGCCACCCTCAAAGGAAAAATCGGGGAACGCCGAGCCGGGAGCAGCACTCCGGGGGTGGGGGAAGAGCCAAGAGGCGTTTAGGATAAGGCAGGGGGATGATTTTACAGGGTGTGCTCTGGAGTGGGGCCGGAGCAAAGGGCAGAGGGGTTTCTGTGCAGGTGATGATCTGGGAGAGGTTCCTGCCCTACAAAGCAAAATCATTGTGGGGAGAGGGAGGAGAGACTCAAAACTCAGGAGCTGAAGACCCAGGAGCTGGGGCTGAGGGCACAGATTCCTCAGCGAGGCTCAAAGGTTACAACACATCACCCCCTTTACAGGCTCTCAAAACATCCTGAGTGGCTAAAACAGAGGATTTGCATCATTTTTCCCTATTTTTACAGTCTGTCACCACTGGGAGAAAGCTCTGCTCATGGGTACCACACCACCTTTCTCCTCCTCTATCGCCAGGGGGGCAATTCCTCGAAGGCTCTGATCTGCCCGAGCACTGAGCAACGTTTGGGCCGCACAATCATCCCAGAATATTATAATAACCCCCGAGATTTCTTTATAAAAAGAGCACTGCAGCACGCCCCTATTACACAAACACGTCCAGAGAACACAGTGGGTTCATTTTGAGCAGGCTGTGCATCTCCAGCCCTGCACATCAGGCAATTTAGCCAATCTAATAATTAAGACTATTTTATTAACCGCCCAAAGTGAGAGCAATAGAACTTGTTAACATTTAACTCACCAGCGCTCCCCAAACTGTTGTATATTTAACGCATCTTTCACTGGCATTTTTATACCTCCTCCTTTACGGGGCGGCTGCTTTATCCCGAAGAGTTCGGTGTGTGTGCTCTGACCTTCCCCGGGGAAGGACAGCGCTAAAAAGGTGACCCAACGAGGGCAAACTCTGCCCCAAGGAGTTACAATTGGGATGGGTTTCACAGGACCGTGGGTGACTCCGGACTCCCGAGCGCTTTGATTAATGACCTCGAGATCTCCGAGAAGCACCCAGTAATCCAAGCCAGGGAACTGCCCTCCGCTTTGCAGCAAGTTTTAAATCAATGGGCTGGTTTAAAAAGAGTTCAAGAAGGCCTCCTCATCAACCTAATTCTTCCCGATAAAGGTCAGGAAAGTTCTGACGTTAACTGCGGCATAACCCAGGCAAACTGTGAGTTGTGTTACCTGGCTTTTCGATCCTCTTATAAATTCTGCCAAGTTCTTCAGCTGCTGGCTCTTGAGTAAAGATTGGCAACAGTGAACATGACTTTTTTTTTTAAATCACATTACCTGTTCATTCTTGGAGGCCTTTCCCCTTCTCTCCTCCCCCAACCAACGCACCCAGGAAAGCAAAGAATTACTTAGCATCTTCAAGAAACGCAGGAAAGGCCTTTTGTATTTTGTTCTGATGTAACAACAGGAACTTCAGTCAAGGATAAACATCTCCCCCTTAATTACTGTGTGCCCACAGCCAGCTAAACCTACTCCTGACCACTAGAACCACACACTCAGAGGGTCACTGGAGCAGGACTGGGGCAAGAGACTTGCTCCCAGTCCCACACTGGGACAGGCTGGATGTTAGGATTCTCCAATGCTCCAAGTTTTCTTGCCCACCCCTTGGCCTCAATTCCCAGGTCTTTAAAAGATTTCAAAGCCTCATGAAACGGGGTTGGGGAGGGAGTTGGTTTCTGGTTTGAAATGCCACAGCAACAGCTTCGAAGTACACGTTTCTCTTGACGTTTCTATGTGTATACATAAATAAAATATATATTTAAATAAAGATGCAAAACCCCCATAATCCAGCCCTTCCCAGAGCACAACCACTTGCCTCCTACCCAGGGCATTTCTGCCAAGCAAGAATGTTCTGTCCCCTCCCGGAATCATTACTTCCCTCCCCAAAATCGCTGCGCGACACCTCAGGTAGAGAGGAATAATTCATAAGCCCCTGTAAAAAGCAAAGCTGCGCAGCTGCTCCGAGTTTGCACAACTCGGGGACAGGAGGGATTTCGCTGCAAAAAGAATAAATAAATAAAAGTGCTGTCTGTGCAGAGATTAGCTTTGCCCAGAATTATATATACACACACACACACACACACACAGAGGCAAAGAACAGCACGGCCAGAGCTGCAGGAAGCAAAACCTCAGCGCTGATAAAGGGACCTGTCACCGGTGTTGACGTTAAAGCTTCGCTTTTTTTTCCAGGTTAAAAGAACACACGCCTTTCTGTGCATTTGGTTTTTCCCTCGTTAACCCCTCTCCACGCACCACCCAGGCGCTGGCTGGGGGCTTCTTCGGCAGGCGTCCCAACGAAGAGTTTTGGTTGGGTTGGTTTGGTTTGTTTTGCTTTTTTTATGTCTCTGCGTGTTATGACATCTCCGGTGGGGGGGGGTCGGGGCTGGCCCTCGTGTTTACAGAGATGGGGGGGAGAGGAATTCCAGGGGATAGATCCCTCCAACAGCGCGCCACAAACACTGCCGAGGCAATACTTTGCCCCCCCTCTCCCTCCTCGTGTTTTCAAACACATCATAAATCCAGGCCGGGTTTCCGTGCGTGAACCCCGCTCACCGCGGGGCCGGAGCCTCTTGGCATGAAGGCAAAGAGGGGTTTTTATAAATAAAACTTACTGGAATCACTGGGCACTCCATTAATTCAGGAACACTCCGCCCGGGCTTCAAAGGGGGGGGGATCCTTGCGGCGGAGACGGTGTTTTTTTGCTGCTTTAACGATTTGCTACTTGTACTTGTCATAACTACACGGCCCAAAAATATGCTGGAGCGGGGAGCAAGGGCTTTGGGGAAGTGCTCAGTTCCGCCTCCCAGCCAGCCCTGCTTCGCTGCAGCTCGGCGGATTCGAGGCTTTAGAAGGGGGGAAAAAAACGACTCCGTAAATCTCCCGGGCTGGGGAGCCTTTGTGCAACGCCAGGTCACGGGAGGCAACGCCGCAACACCCCTCGAGGTGCCAACCCTGCTCCAGCATCCCACCCCAGGACAGCCCTGAAGGACTCGCCCCATCCAGGGCTGAGAGAGGTAAAACCACCCACACCTCACCCAAGCAGCGTATCCCACGAGACGAGTGGCCTGCTAAGACTTTCCACACCGTTATTTACTTAATCCTTTCAGTGAACACGAAGGCTCCCGTTTTAAAGTCATGCTTTATCCCCGCCATCTCCCTGCTCTTGCATTGGTATTTATTGCTCCTGACTCCAGGCAGGTGACTTTTTCTGGCAGAAGCAGTAGCTCTGGACCCAACTCCTGGACGCACCTGTAAATGTTCTTTCTACCTCACACACATTTTTTTGAGCCTCAGTTTTCCTAAACCTCTTTTAAAAATATCCTGTATCAAAAAATATCAAAATTACATTTAAAAATGGGAACAATTCTCTCTCTCTCTCTTGCATGTTTTCACTACTTATGAATATTTTAAGGGACTCTACTATTCAGCAAACACACACACACACACAGAGCACTTCAGAGAAAGCCATTTGGGATGAATTTTTGATGGAAAAACAAAAGGGCTGTCATAAGCTCAGGGGAAAATAAATCTGGTTTTATTCATCTACTTGGGGGCTGTTTTCCTCAGAATAAAAGTAAAAAGTCATTGCCTCCCACTGCATCCACTGGGAATCATTTTAGTGAGAACAAGCATGTGGAAATTAAGAGTTCTCTGCTCAAGGCTGTGCTCAACCCAGGAGGAAGGGCCAGGTACTCCCCAGGAGGATTTGGAGGGGTGATTCTTTGTCAGACCCTGGGAGGGCAGAGCCATATTTCTCCATCTCTGACGACCTCTGTCTTCAGGCAGAATGTTACAGAGTCATTTGGTGCTCCTGAGTACCTCAAAATCACAGAATCATGGCACGGTTCGGGTTGGAAAAGACCTTAAACATCATCTCATTCCACCTCCTGCCACGGGCAGGGACACCTTCCACCACCCCGGGTTGTCCCAAACCTCATCCAAACTGGCCTTCAACACTTAAAAGCATACTGCCTAGACATCAAGCAAAATAAAATCAACCCAAAGCACCGCACAGACATCAATGATTCCACCTAACTCCCTCCACGCCGGTTTTTTACACATCCTCTGGGTTTGGGGACCGGAGACGCCGACGAACACCAGCGACAATTTAACGCACGTTCCCATTCCAGCAACGCCAAACCTCCAGCCCTGCCCCCACAGCTCTTATTTCGCCCCTCGTACCCCTTTTCCCTGTTCAACCCTTCCACCGGCATTGCTCCCTGCCCTTCCACCCTCTTCCCAAAGTCCCACCTCCCTGCCCCAGTCCCCCCCTCTCCCCTCCCTCTGCCCGACACCGAGCCCTTGCAGTACCCCACAACGGCCTCTCGCCGCTCCCTCAGACCATTCCTTTCCTCCCTCCCTGCCAAACCCAAGCTGCTGCAGAGCGTTTTCCCCTGCACTGATGAGAAAGAGATGGGAAGAGCAACAAGGCGCCCGCGGGGAGGGCTCCAGCTGAGCCGGGTCCTCTCCCCAGATCTTCTCCCCCGACTTCCCCCAGCTCTCTTCCCCGCCGAGGGGAGGCTGTCGCAAGACGTTGCATTAGATGCGTGAAGCGTATAAAACGCCTCCCCCCGAAGGGGAATATCAGGCCTCCGTCCAAAAGGCCGCCAAAAGGAGTAATTTAAAAACAAGTTGCACGCGCTTTGCGGCCGACGTCCGGGATTCGGGCACAGCAGTTCCTGCTCCAGGCCCTAAACCCGGTTCGGCTCCGTCTTTCCGAAACCACACCCGTGTGCCCAAATCACCCTCCAGACCTACGCTCCCCGTTTCCTGCAGGTTTTTGCTTGATGGGGAATGTCAAGACCAATTCCATTCATTTCGTTCTATCCCTCTGCAACAGGTCGGGGGGGGGGGTTTGGAGTCACCGAGGTTTTGGGCCTCGGGGCGGGCGGGGGGATTTCACAGCAAGGCTTTGGCTTCAAGGAGCTCAGCTGCCTCCACCAAATCTGCTACAAGTTGTGCTTAAACCCTTGAGAAAACTCTTCACTAAATATTCCAAAGAAAATCCCAAACCTTCTTAGGAAAAAAAACAAAAAAACCAAAAAACAACAAAACAACACCAACAAATTCATTCCTTTGCCACATCAAGCTGTTATTTAAGTCCTTTAAATGAATACCTTAAATATGTAAAATCGCCCTGGCAGCGCAGCTAATTCATACCTGGGTTTCACAGTCCTCTTACCAAGATGTTCAGGCACATGAGATTTATTTTTATGAATAAAGTCACCCCTGACTTTATTGTTCCCTGGCTCTTTTCCACCCAGGAGGCCCCAAGTTCTCACCATCACCCCTCCTTCCCCCAGCAAGGCTCACAAACTGGAGTTCAGCCTCTCCGGGTCACGTCCAAGTCCACGTTTACACCCCTGAAGACCCAAAGAACTCGCCCAGGAATTCCTAGCGGGAATTTCAGCCAGCTAAACGCTTCTTCACAAACCTCTTCCTAATACTACACTTAAGCTTCCAGCTCTAGGAAAGGATAAAGAAGATTTCAAAGGAACAAAAGTATCCCTCCCCTCCGCCCTTCAAATTGCGCCAACCCTCCCGATTTAAAAAACCTAATTTTGAGCCTTTTATGTGTTCAAACCCTCTCTCTCCCTGGGTGTTTTTTTTTTGTTTGGTGTTTTTTTGGGGTTTTTTTGGTTTTTTGTTTTTTGTTTTTTTTTTATTTTAATTTTGCACACAGCTGTCTGTTGTACTTTCTCAAATGATGCCAGATGCTGGGTTCATCAACCCAACACAGGAAAACAATGGTTTGAAAGCAATTAGAAGCACCGAGGCTGCACCGAGGCTCATATTAAAATGTGATAACACTGCCCTAGTGGGAATTGCGGCGCTGCTGCGTTTCTGACATTTCTGTGCTGCCAGACAGGCAGGATGTGCTGGAAGTGGGCCCTGATCGAGGAGGTAACATACTGGAATTTATTCCGGGAGCAAATGAAGGATTAGCTGAGTCGGAACACTCGGAAGGGGTTTTACTGCGGCCCCGGCTCCCGTGTTGTTCGAACACGGGTCTGCCTTGTGCTCACCACGGTCTGAGGAAAATCTAAGGGAAAAGGGCAACCCCACCGATTCCCCGTGCCTTGGCTGCGGCCGGGTCGGACCCAACGCTCCAAAACTCGGAATTAAGAAGCTGAGCTCCACCGATCCGACACAGCCCAAGGAGCTCCAGGTCGGCTCCAAGCAAATACAGATCCATCAATTGTCCCTAACACGCAGGAGAAGCCACTGACAGGGCTTGTGACCCACAGGCACCCTGGAAAGTTTAAATCATCGCCCCCATTACTGAGGAAACGAAGATCAAAGTCACCATCAGGGTCTCCCAGCTTGTTAACAGACATAACAAGGGATGGTCACGGGCCTGGAAAATTTACAGCCCGGCCATGTGTCCACACCTGGAGGCTGATTGAGTTTCAAGTTCAGGTTAAACACGAGCAGTGAGACTTGGAGGTCACCCAGCAGCCTCTGCTCCCGAGTCAGTGGTCCATGGGAACATGCCGCCCTTCCCAAACTTTAAAGCTTTTCTGGAGACACAAGTTTCTCAGAAAAAAAACTTCCCTGGGCTTGTCCAAGACAATAAATTTATGCCAGAACCACACACATCGTCATTTTTGCTCTCCGGGGCGAGGAGAAACGAGCTTCTGCTGCTCAGCACAGCCACCCCAGCTCCTCCCGCAGCCTTTGCCACAGCTCTGCCCCTTTCCAGCCTCACAACTGCCACACACACAGCTTTAAATTCAGTTTAAAAACTCTTCTCCCCGCTGCTTTTGCACAGAGAGCGCACGCATCCCACCCAACCCCTCCTGCCCGCCGGGCCCATCCCAGCGAGAGCTCCCCCTCCCTCCTTCCCCCAGCTCGTACTCACCTCGGGGGGGGAAAGCCAAGTGGTACCTAAAAGACCAAAGAGAAAAAGAGCCGTTAAGTTACATGGTTTTCCTCCAAGATCTGTTCCAGCCTGATGAACAAGTGACAGATGGGGAGAATTCTGCCAGGAACCCACAGCCTGGGCAGGAAGCTCCAAGAGGAATTGTGATGTCCCACATCCCTGTCCAGGGCCAGCTTGGACGGGCTTGGAGCACCCTGGGCTAGTGGAAGGGGTCCCTGCCCACGGCAGGGGGTGGCACTGGGTGATCTCTGAGGTCCCTCCCAACCCATTCCATGATTTTACGAACTTCCATCCACTGGAACAGGCCTCCTTCTCCAAGCACGAAGATTTAAGAGACCTTTCGCTTCACAGCCTGAACGAAGGGCTCCTGAAGGTCCCTTCCAACCCAAACTATTCCCTGAGTCTTTCCTTGTCCTCATCTCACACCTCCCCTACGGCAGCAGCACCACAGAGGGGCACAAAAAACATTCACTTCTTCCTCTCTCGCACTTCGGGCACGTCTTGGGTTGAAATCAAGGGCCACTTTAACAAAGGAACAAGCACTGGGGAGTTTTGGAAACAGATCAAGGATTGGGGATAAACCACAAAGTGACCCATTCACAGGCAAGATGTGTAACAAAGGGCTGGTCTATAGGCACTAGTGGCAAGAATCCAGTGTGTAAAAAAAACCCAATCAATTTGTTTCCTCATTAAAAGCTTTCATGAAGAAAAATGATTTAACACAAACATCCAAGCTACTGACACAGATTAATTAGAAAACAACGACGGAATTCTGATTAAGGCCATAATATTTATTTGACTTGTTTGCTTTGGACGAGAAAAGAAAAATTAAGAACGTGCACAGACAGAAGAAACTTCGCTGGGGGACCGGGCTGGGTGATAAATAACAGCTGTATTAGAGAGGAAAGAGCCACACCACCGCAGCTTTGTAGTGAGAGAGGGCTGCACGTTTCTCTCTGGGCCTTTGGATGCTCTCGGCAGCGGTTCCCGAATTTCACAAGGAGCTCTTTCCTCTCCCCTCCTATGGCATCTTCTCTCCCGAGCCCAGAGAGGCAACACCACCCGCCCAAGGGTCAGGGCAACCCCGAAAAGCAGCTCCTGCTTTTCCTTTCCGGTCGGCATTACCCGTTACTCAGCATTTATTTTGAGAATCCGGCCATTACTCGACACCCGAGTGGAGGGATCTCCACCCTGTGCTCCCCCAAATCCACCGGCCCTGAGAGCCGAAATACTTTTGTCTCCTCAACAGACAAGGACGGCCAAAAAAAAGAAAAAAAAAAAAAAAGAAAAAAAATCACTTCTTGGCTCGTGAACTTTTGTCTCTTGTGCTCGAGAGACTGTCCTAATCTCCCCAGCACGTGTTTTAGTGATAACATTTACTGCACTAGGACCAAAATGATTTTCTGTCACTTGTAATTCCAGTTCAATAAAAGTATAAGAGCTTTGTTTCTAACCTCTGTCATTTTTAATACAGTAAAATGGCTTAAAAAAAAAATGTAAAATTGAGTTCCATTTCCTACTGGACCAGCAAGCCCATGTTAAGCTTCACTCTGATCCAATTTAAGGCAGGGGGGGAAATACCAAAAACAGGCTTTGCTTTTGCCTTTTTATTTTTTTATTTTTTTTTAGCATAAGGAAACAGTCAAAAATTCTAACCTCACCAGATCAGGATATGTCTTTAATCTCAAGCTTTGATCATTTTCACTCTGGAAAAGGCTTCAGCAGAGAATGAAAGTTAGTTTAAAATTTAATCGGGAGTGGGAGGAAAATGGTCTTGTTCTTACAGAAGATGGAAGAGTAATGATCCAATTCCTTCCTCTGCCACCGACTGCATGGAAAATCTTGAATAAATTACTGAGCCTGAGAGTGCAGAAGGTACTGAAAATACTGTGGCATCATTTCCAAGTATTTTCACTCACAGAATTTTTCTTTCCGCTGATGTTCGGTCCGAGAGAGGGTGGGGAAAGCACCACTTCGTGTTTCCCCTTCCTGCAGGCAACTTCAGCCTCGGCTAATCACCAAGTTCCACTCTCACCACTTTCACGGGTGGCCAGAATAATTCTTTTCTTTTTGTTCCTGCAACAAAAGCGACTGTTTGGGCAAAACACCCATTTTTGCTTCAGCAGCCTCAAAGGTTGATTCAAAACCAGCCACAGCCCTGGGTCCTGTGCGTGATAAAATCAGAATAAAACGCGTTTCTGGTGCAGCAGAGGAGGGGGAACTCACTCGGCAGCAGCAGGTTCTCACCTTGGGCCCTTCTCCAAAGCGCAGAGAGGCCAATTAACGTTTTTGTTCCCAATTAACGGAGCACCGAGGAGCACGTTGCTCAACACGCCCATCTGTGGGTAACAGGCACTTACACAACGTTTCCTTCTGCAGCTTTGCAGGATTACCCTGAAAGCTGCAGCCCAGTAACCTCTCGCAGCAAATAATTAAAAATATACTGTAACTGCTCCACACGCATCCCCCCTGAGCCAGCTTAACTCAGAAGCCTGCTCCTTCCTCAGCTGCATCTTTATTTTGGAAGTTATTTGCTTCGGGAATCAGCTCGACGTTTTCATCCTTAATAAACAATTTCTTTCAGATCTCATAAACCCCAGTAAAAGCTTCTCACTCAAGTTTTCTTGACTAGAAAGTTGGGGAGTAGGAGGGTGCATTTGGTCACGTCTGGACTGTCGGGTTTTTTTTTTTAAGCACGTGATTAAAAAGGCTGCCACGCCCCAGAAATAATCAGAAATAATCAGTTCAAGGCCATGCTGGACAGGGCTTGGGATAGTGGAAGGTGTCCCAGGGCAGGGGGGGGCTGGGACTGGATGATCCCTGAGGTCCCTTCCAACCCAAACCATCCCGGGATTCCACGGAATCAAAGCCAAGAGCTTTCAGCCCTACGACAGGAAGGGCCAAATTCACACACCAGGCCTTAAGAAACAGGGGGAAAAGCTCCCGGCCAACGATGAACGACCTCGGGCAAAAACGAGCCCACAGAGGAACCCCTGGAGATTTTTGGTGCGTTACGTGCAGCGAGGAGCTCGCCCAAAAATATCTGGATTTCCACTACAAAGCCAAGGGGACTTGTGTTGTGCTGCCAAGAGCGTAACAGGAGACATCCCACGAGCATTTTCCCCCCCCTCAGGGTTCCCAACAAACCGCCCACCTCTCTCCCACCTCATCGGTGTTTCAAGCCAGAGAGGGAGAAGCCTCTCTGGTTATTTGTTCCGCTCCAAAAACACCAACTGTTCCTCCTGGTTGTGGGGCCTCACAGCAGGCAAAGAGAGAGACTCTTTCCTGGGAATTTTTATGCTCTTTGCTCCTGGAAAAACATAGAGAACTCCGGTTCTGACCCAGACCCGATCAAAAACCGCAACTCAACCGGGCAAGCAGAGCTCAAAGGGGGAGCCACCAGGGGGAAAGAGCAGAAGGAAATGCTGTTGAAGAGGGCAGTCAAGTCCCAGAGCAGGGAGGGTTTGCCAGAAAGCCTCGTTCCCAGCAGGAAACCCTCTGCCCTCCAGCCTGGAAACAGGACTGATGACGGTCTGGAAGGACCAGAGCCTTCTGCTGCCTCCCTCTTGGGCTTCAGAAGGGAAAGAAGATCCCAGGACCTCGCTCATAAATCGCATCTTCTGGTTCGGAAGAGGAGCAACGGCAGGAGCATCAGATTGGGCACCCGTGAGGCTTGAAAATCCAGTTCTCCAAATCCTCCCCCACCTCCTTCCAGGCTCTACTGTATGATGGGTTCACCTTTCAAGAGCTGGCTTTTCATAGCTCTGACCCGGGGACAGTGATGCTTCTTCCTGGGCTGGCCAAGCACAAAAAGTCACTTCGACCCTCCTACGGCATCACCAACAGGGTTTAAAACCAAGGAAGCACAGAAATATCCCTTCTTGCTCCAAAAAGGAAGGGCGGGTAGAGCCCTGGAATGCACAAGGATGAAACTCCCCCCTGGGGTCAGCATTTCCCCTGCCACACTGGGTCTAGATTTGCCCTTTGTTTTCTTGGAGCACCAAGATAACTTGGTTTTATTCCCGCATTTCCAACCTTCACACAACTCGAGCAGATCTACCCCAGGCCCCTCACCCTCTGTTGTTGTCACGGCGAGAGTCACAAATCCCACCACAATGCCCAGAAATCCAGTAAAATACACAATCAACACACGCCCTCCTCCCATCCACAAAAAGTTGCTGACCAGCATCAGTAAATCAGGCATCAAACCTGATGCATTTGGGGCCAAAAGCAAAAAAAAAAAAAAATAAAAAAAAAAAGCAGTGTCTGAAATCTCAGTGTTATGCAGGGGGTCAAACTTGATGGGTATAAATGGTCTCTGTGCAGCTCTAAAGTCTCTAAAAGTCTAAACCCCACTTTCCTCTCAGACTCAATTGCAGCAGGAACCATAAAATAAAGTCAGGTTTCAATCAAATTTCCTGTATTTTCCTGTCCAATTAAGAACACTAATACCACCACAGATGTTATTAAGTTAGATATTTTGAGACAGTCTAATTTGTTTGGTGCACAGCGTTCGTCGGGTTTTAATGTTCGGCGGGGGGGGGGGTAAATAATAATAATAATTAAAA
>VZRE01009257.1:152834-173076 GCA_013396775.1 Cephalopterus ornatus
TTTTTCGCTGTCTGTTCGTGATACACTCAGAGGTTTAGAGCAGGGGAGGGGAAAAAAAAAAAAAAGGAGGTTTTTAAAGTGAAGAGCATAAGGAAGGGGGACCAAGGCTGATGCTTGGGCATCCCCCAGGAACAGGGCTTGACTTCAGAGGGACAGGATCAGAGGGAGGATCAACTCTGCCCACAGCAGCCTGGGAAGGAGGACGGACTCCAGACTGTACCAGTCCAGTTCTCCTTTTGCGGTTTGTTCGGCGGAAAGCACCAGTTGCCATGGGAGCACTTGCTAATGACCGCATTTCAGCCCAATTCAGATTCCTCCAGGTCCTCACCAGCTCCTGCCTGTTAATACAAACCCACTGCTAGTAATTTAACCCTGGGTCCCCTGCCTGGGGTAAGACACAGGCTTTGCCAAGCCCAGGCCCATCTTCTCATCCTGAGGCTCAAATTCATTTCCAGGGACCTCCCCTCCCCGGTTTTAACTGCACACCCAAGGTACTGTACCAGCTTAAGACAGGTCTAAAGATGCTGGGGCTTAAATCACAAATGCCATAGAAAGCACCCAAGTGCATACATCTAAGCACAAAGAGCAGATCTCGCTCTGAGGAGCCCCCCCAAGAACAGATGAGGCTGAGGGGACAATTTATTACATACAAGCACAAAAACAACGCAGTAGAAACGGCCCGGCGAGAGAAGCCACACACGGAAAATAAAAATACAGTTTTGCCACAGCGAGAGAACAAGCAAAGGAAAACAAACTGCTCCCAGAACTGCTGCAAATCCCAGTTACGGCCCCGTGTCATTTTTAAGCTCCGATTAACTCCACGAGTCCACGATTAGCCCTAATACAGCATTTACTTACTGGGACGTCAGCACAGATCAGCTGCTGGATAAGTTATAGGAGAAGCAGGATCACTTCTGCAAAGCAGGCAGAGCCCCTTTCCGAGCCAGCCACTATGTTTATAGCACCAGGAAATGAAAAAGAAAGCCCAACCATAAACTCTCAAAGTGGATCAGGAAGAGCAATATGTAAGCAGCTCTAGAGTAAATCACCCTAATGTTAGTTTTACTGCTTGTCAGTAACGTTATATTCTTGATGTTTATAGATGGCTCTCCCCGATCCACTCTGAAAGTTTACAGGACTCTCTCCTCTTCGTTTCCTGAGGCTAAAAAGGTAAGAGAGAAGGGGGGAAAAAAAAAATAAGTGGAGATTTCATCAAGTGTTTCAGGGGAGCTTCTAGAGGTGATTGCAGTTATCCACTTTAATCCTGCAGGAGATGCACAGCATCCTAAGAATTATGTCACAGCCACTGAAGTCCAGGTAGTAAATAACCTTTTAATGGCAGCACTAAATTCTGGGAGTTAATCAGCACTCAGTGAGCAGAGCTGAAAGGTATTAGGATGCCACGAGTATTCTCTCAATGCACACACACATTCACTTGGTTTTTTCACTCTTTTCTGCTCCTCTGCCATCAGAAATCCTACACCCCCTGTGCAGCGGAGCCAGTCCCACAGGATCCACGTGAGACAACGCTGAGCCAACCGAGTCTGTTCCAACACTTACTTGATGCTTCACACAATCCCCTCCTGCAGTTTATCACCCCAGCTGGCTGGGAAAAACGAGTTTAAAAAGGGGTTTAGGACACCTATCAACACACTGAGAGCACAGAGCCCTTGACCGCATTAACATTTCCAGGATGTGTCCCAAAACAGGCAGGGATCGGGAAGGTTGGTTGTATCATCTCATCCCACTTGTCTAAATAAACCTGTGAGCTGTTGCACACAGCGTTTCTTGAGCTTTCCTGCAAGCTCAAGAAAGGATGTTTTAATTGCGCAACGATATTTTACAGAAGAGCCTTTAGTGGGGCTGGGGGAGAGGAAACCTCGGGAACAGAAGGAACCTTCATCCCTCCTCCCGCAGTGGACTCAGTGGGACACTTCCCTAGGCAAGGAACCAGAGGGACACCTTCCAAGTCTCAACCCCAGCTCCCCGATACTTAAATTTTGGAGCTACTCATTATGCTGCTGACTGGGGCTTTATCAGCCCTCACCAAAGAGCATTTCAGTGTTTATTTTTCAAACAGCTTGGTGCAGCACCTGCTTGGTGCTCCCGGTGCCCAAAATCCAAGAGGAAAGCAGCTTTCCAGCCCTACCACCCGAAACCAAGAGGCTCAAGAAGGCAGGTGAAGGGCAGATAATCTGATTGACTTTGCTCCTCCGAACAAAACCGGCAGCACCGTGTTTGTCAGAGATGTATCACGTTTTTAGAACCGCCCTGTCAGCCCTTCAGGAGGAATCTGTGCTAGCAGATATGAAACACTTCTTTAAATAAATAAAAAATAAAAAAAAATAAATAAAAGAAAGCAGTTTGAGAAGAGACCCGACTGAGCCGAAAGTGAAACCGCGCAACCAACAGCGCAAACAACAATAAAGTGTAAATGAAATCTGAATCGCTTATTACGAGGTGGGCCTGAAAGCAATAATTGCTGCAACCAGATCTGCTCATAAGCAGACAACAGGAAGCATTCAGAAGCGTTGCAGCACAGCACATGGTGCTGGCTCCAACCACTGCGACCTCAGATGTGCCTTATCTGATGCATGCAGAACCCTCCGTGGGAAGCCTTTGAGTACCTGCAGCACATAAACAGCCCTGCACTAGGGAGCAAACTTTAAAATAAGGAAGCAGGTGTTACTGCTTCCTGTCTCTGTAATTGCTATTTCAAATACAGTTTGGAGATACATATATATATATATACATACATACGCATCCAGTCTGTATATATATTATATATATATATATAAAATAGAATAATTTGTGTTGGGAGGGACCTTAAAGCTCATCCAGTGCCACCCCCTGCCATGGGCAGGGACACCTTCCCCTAGCCCAGGTTGCTCCAAGCCCCGTCCAACCTGGCCTGGGACACTTCCAGGGATCCAGGGGCAGCCACAGCTTCTGTGGGCAACCTGTGCCAGGGCCTCCCCACCCTCCCAGGGAAGGATTTCTTCCCCAAATCCAATCTATTCTGGCAGTTTGAAGCCGTTCCCCCTTGTCCTGTCGCTCCAGACTCCTGCAAATAGTCTCTCTCCACATTCCTTTTTGGCTCCCTTCATACACTGGAAGGTCACAATCAGGTCACCCCAAAACCTCCTCTTCTCCAGGCTGAGAATATATAATACATATAAAATACAAAATTATAAAATAATAAATAAAATATATTTAAATATATATATATATAAAATATATCATTCCCAGCCTGCAGAGCTGGAAGCCTCCTCAGCCACTGGAAGGCCTCAAGACCATGCAGATTGTTAAGACACAGCAAGTTTGATCCAGAGGTATGTGACATGCAATTAATCTCCATTCATAGCCTGCTCTACCTGTCAGCAAACAAAGGCTGAGCTTTAGAAGGAGATCTGAAGCCTTCAATTAAAAACAGTCAGCTAACAAGAAAATAATCTAAGTTAAAGGAAGGTGGCAGGTGCAGAAATGAGTTGTTTACAGAAGTGTCAGCCCTGAACAATAAAGTGCTGCGCATCAAAAATGTGAAAGGGTGAACTTCAGCAGAGCCCCCGTGATTAAAAACCAGCGGAGAAAACCTCCACCTACATCCGGGGGAAGACACAAAGCATTTGGGAGCGAGCTCTGACGGGCTTGGAGGCTCCCCGCTGACTGACGGACGCACGCCAGGACTGGAAGTTATCCTGCACCTTGGGATGAGCGCCCGGCGCTGCCAGGAGCTGCTGCAGCGGGAAATGGAAGTTCAAAGACCCAAACCCAACTGCTGTGAGCAGTGAGCAGCACGACCTTTATCAGCCCCTTTCCTTCCCACCCCCCTGCTCCTGCAGCGGCAGCACCTGTGGGTGCCACGAGCACAGGAGGTTTGCTGATGGGCTGATACCCCTGTCCCAGCCCTAATATCGGTGCTGACCTTGTATTTTGGGGCAGGTAGAAGGCGGTCACCACAGCGCTTCTGCCAGCACACACCACAGAACCAGCAACAGCTGCAAAGGTCCCCACAGAATTTAGGTTTGTGAAGCACGTTTTAGTAGCTCAGCGTGGGTTTGTGCTCGGCTGACCCACCACTTCGAGGAGCCGGGGTGTTGCAGTTTAAGTTTGGGGAGAAATTCGTGGAAAAACAGCTCCAGAAGCCCCACAGCTGCCACCTCACACTCACAGAACCTTTGGGGTTTGAAGGGACCTCTGGAGACCACCCAGTCCAACCCCCACTCTCAAGGCAGGGTCCCCTAAAGCAGGTGACACAGGAACACACCCAGGGGGGTTTGGAATGTCTCCAGAGGGAGGCACACACAAGGAAACGCTGTCACAAGGAGCACGAGCTCCTTCAGTCTGAAGCCAAACCCCTCAGCTCTCGTCCAAATTATCAGGGAGTGAGGCCAGCACTGCTCTTCCCAGCCGCACCCCGGTTTTCCAGGGGGTCGAAGCTTTCCAGGCGACTCATCCCCACAGGTTGCACATTCCCAGCGTGACTCAACACCAGCACACCTAAAACCAGGAGCCACCAGTGTCCCAGCCCCAAGAGAAGCGCTCAGAGGGGGCTCAGTGCAGCCCACGAGCTGCTTCTTACCCTTTGTCTCACCCTAATGATGCTCAGAGGTGGAGCCTCCCCACCTTTCCCGAAAGCTCCCCCTGAGGCCGTATTTTGGCCGCGCCAGAAGAAACCCCTCAATCTTCCACACACTCAGCCTCTGGGACCACCAGAAGACTCCCCCATCCCTAACATACACATGGACCCCCTTGGCAGCTCCTGAAAACCAGGAGCACAGCCCCAAACCCAGCAGGGCAGGCAGCCACGTGTGCTGAACTCTCATCAGGGGCACAGACGGCGAGGCCACGCGCATCACGAGGACCCCAAACCATCAGCCTTGCAGAAGAAGCCCCCCCCCTCAGCCCTTCCACTGCTCCCCCTGACTGAGCACAGCGAGGTGCAAGAAGCTTTTCAGCTTCTTCCCCTGGAGCCACGGCGGATTTCCCCCCGGTGAGGCAGATGAGGGGCAAGGAGGGATTTGCTGTTACCTTCCAGGAGCCTCTGAATCTCCTCTGGGATCATGATACCAGCGCAGCTTCCTTCCCACGGGAGCCAAACGTGTTGCCAGCGCTCCCGTCCCAAGGGGGGCAGGGACAGAGCGACAAAGGAAGCAGAGAGGGCGGGGACACCCCAAAAAGAGTAGGAGGAACCGCCGGGCTCTGCTCGCTACTACCTCCTCCTCCTCTTACAACCTTCAGCAGGACCTCCCTAAAGGCAGCCAGGTGGCCCAGGTGTCCTGGATGCTCCTGAAAACCAGAGCTGCCACCCAAGGAGCTGCCGAAGTGCCTGACCCCAGCCCAGCCCCAGCACAGCTGAACCTGCATCAGTATTTCCATCAGGTGGCATCTCCTCCAGGAGCTCAACTCAGGGCCCCTGGGCAGGGATTGAACCTCCCCTGCCTCTTCCTACCGCAGCAGGAGCTGGGGGGCTGGATTTGCTCCAGGCTCGCCCTCCTCTAATGCACGGGGGAAGAACGTGGTGCTTGGGCTGTTCTGCAATAAAACTTCCCCTCTTCCTGCATAGGAAGGGGGCTGGACTGTAAGAGCAGTTCACATTTCTGCGTCTGGCCCAGAGGAAGAACAGGGTTGTGCACTTGAACGTGCTTTATGGCAGGCAATAAATGCAAACCAGCAATGCCACTGCAGCAGATTAACCCCCGGCCCTGCATCTGCTCCTCTCCCACAGCAGTGAATTAGCACAAGCTAATATTTAATTATTTTTTATTTTGCATTCTTGCATTCCCAAATTTCAGGCCCCGTCCTGCCCAATCCAAAGGCGGCCTTTGCTGTCTGAAGCTCCTCGGTGATTCCCTGCACCACTTTAAGATTTCCCATAGGTGAAGCGTAGAGGATTCAGTCCTTCCTTTGCAATATCCTGGTATCAAAACAAATATTTATTAGTCTTGCTCGCCTCCTGCTCTGGGCGAGCCAGCCTGCCACAGGAATGATCACAAGCTGGGAAAACAAAACCCAGAGGGGAAAGGAGAATAAAAGTATGCATTGGGATCTGCCCCACTGGCTTCAGCGGGATAATGCCGTGCTCTGAGGGTGAGCATAATTCCAGATAATTGGAGGATCAGATTCTCGCAGCTCTCTGGATGGAATCACCTGGATGGAATAAGGGTTTACTTGCTGGGCAGCAAGTCTGGGATAAAGGAAACATGGGACAGATTCCAGATTCGCCCGGAGCTTCTTGCTCGGTTCAGCCAAAGCAATCTGGTGTTTCAGGCTCATCTCACACCTGGGGTGTAAGAGCTGTGCTGGCAAAGCCTCAGGTACGGAGGAGATGGAAATGCATGAGAGGAGAATGGAGCTAGACTTTGATCATCCTTGTGGGTCCCTTCCAACTCAGGATATTCCATGATTTTACGAGAGAGGCGCCCCTCCGTGTGCTGTCAGGTGCTAACGTGCTTTTGTGACCCACTTTCTGAGACGAGTGGGTGAAACAAGGAAAAGACTGTTGTGCTTTTCGTTATCAGTACAAATCAGACAAAAACCAGGCATAAGCTGAAGCACGGGGCTTTGTGTTTTTGGCTTCGGGGGCGGGGCAGCAATTCTGGTGTTCTGGAGCCAAAGGAGAAACCCCCGAAGCGGCCGCCAAATTCTTCCGGGGACTTTTTGGTTGAAACGTGCCTTTTTATGCACAGGGACAGCACCTCAGTAACTCCCATATAAATAACACTTGTCAAGAGGGATGATTTTAATGGAGAAGCGAAGGCGCCGTGACCGTGAGCAGCTGATTTACTGGAAGAAGCCGCACTGGTGTCTGTGTGTTTTCGTGTCTCGAGTCCCCCTTCAGTGATAACACCAAAGTGGCAGCTGCCACTTGAGCTTTAGTCAGGGAGAAGGGAAGACAGTGTGTTTCTTCCCCTGCTTTGGGAGGCAGAGCTCATGCCTGACATCACCCCTCCAAACTTCCAGGTTTCCTACTCTGAGTAAATTCATTTTCCGGCCTTCCCCCTTCACTCCCCGACACTGACAAACAAACACCTCTCTGCAGCGTCATCTGGATTTTAGGACAAGAAATTGTACACCTACATTGACATCCTGCAGCAGATGCAGAGCCCTTAAAGCACAGGAAATGCTGCTGCACTTCGGGGGGGGGCCTTGCATGGGAAATGGCCCTGCTAGAAAGTATAAACATCTCAGCACCTGCCCCCTTACACCTCCCGGTCAGGTAGGGTTTCGTGAGTCGGGATTTAGAAAATTCGGAGGAAAACATGAGTCTCTGTCAGCTGCCTGAGGCTCTGGACACATCTGAGTGGCTCTGATTGCACGCAGGAAATGGTGGATGTGTATGATGGATCTGTGCTCGTGTTCTCACCTTGAGCTGTTTAGGGATAAATATTTAAACACGGCTGTGTAGAAAAGCCCAGTCAGTTCATTACAGACTACAAATAAAAGCAGCTGCTTGCTGAGACTGCCTAACTCTAAAAATGAGTTTATAAAGGAATGAACTAGGTCCCTTAGACGGAAGAAACTGCCTTCAGATATGCCAGGAAGATCGATAAAACCGGATCAATGCAAATCTCGGAGGAAGGAACGTTCATGCGGCTGCAGAGGAACGAGTCTGACCCATCCCCTGCGGTGCTGGAGCTCACACAACAACCTGGGAGCACAGCGCTGTAAAGAAGGAACCGGGAGATCCCTGGCCAGTGAGACTTGACCAAGAGTTAAAGTGATTGAGCATATTTAGGGTCTGGGAGGAATTCTGCCCCGTGCAAGTGCAGCAGTGACTCGTTTTAGAGGTGTGGTTTTGCCTTCCTTTGCTGCCTTGGGCGCTTGTGCTTGGGAGCGGAGCTCAGAGGAGCGAGGACTTCCCACAAGAGATTTCCTGCTGGTGCAGTTTATGGCACCACTGAAGGTGACTCCAGGTCTCTTTCCTGCTCCACTTCTGAGATGTGTTGCAGCCTGATTTTGGGTCTTTCACTACAGAACTCCGAGTCATCACAAAGCACTGGAAGTAGCATCCCGAGCGGAGGCTGGCACTGCCGCACCACACATCCATCCCATGGTCCTGGCAGCCACAGACAGGGCCCAGCACCTGGAATACTGCCCTCAAGCCCTACAGGGAGATGTTTTAAGACCAGGTTGACCGTGCAGCAGCCGTTGTCATTATTAAATCCGATGCTGAGACATGGAGCCTGACCTCTGCCACGGAGACATCGCTGCCATTACCCAAAATCTTTGCACCGAGCCAAACCTTCCCCTCAACCTCGTGCACTGCAGATAAAAGCAGGCAAACTGATTCCCAGACAAGTGACCTTTTTTCCTTTCCTTTTTTTCTCGCCACTGTCATTTTTGAAAGTGTGAATAGGTCCCAAATTTAGATTTGTGGTCAGCTGGGAAGGAGGTGGGGGAGTCTGGCAGCGACTGGCACCTTCCACCAACCACATGTAGCATCAAGCTTTGTGGGCTCTGGATGTAAAGCTGCCTCCCCACACGATAAAAGCCCCACCTTAATCATTTTAGGTCCCAAGTTCAGCAGACAGGCTCTGTCCTAATGATATTCTGTTAAATGGACAAATTTCTTTGAAGGCTTGTCTCGCTTTGAAATCCAATTTCCCAGGCAGGCAGATGCGATTGGGTGTAGCTATGGAAACGAAGCCGGGCAGCCTTAGAGGAGCTGAGCGATGCGAGGTAAGAATGTGAGAGGCAGAGCCCTTTGCTGCGCTGTCGGAAATATCAAAGGATCTGGAGAGGTTGGCAGGAGACGTGTCCCTGTTATGGGCTGTTCTGTGTGGCTGGGTACCAGCGGCTGTCAGGGAAGGTAAGCAGCCAGCTGGGCTGTCACAGCCTGCAGTGGAGCTGAATGCACAAATCCGGGGGGTGCAGAGCTCCCAGTTCCCTTCTGCCGCCTCCCAGTTCCTCCAGCACATCAGGATCTCAGTCTGGAGTGGAGCTGAATTCACAAATCCAGGGGGTACAGACTCCCCCATTTCCCATCTGCCTCCTTCCAGCTCCCCCAGCACATCCTCAGCCTGCAGTGGAGCTGAATGCACAAATCCGGGGGGTGCAGAGCTCCCAGTTCCCTTCTGCCGCCTCCCAGTTCCTCCAGCACATCAGGATCTCAGTCTGGAGTGGAGCTGAATTCACAAATCCAGGGGGTACAGACTCCCCCATTTCCCATCTGCCTCCTTCCAGCTCCCCCAGCACATCCTCAGCCTGCAGTGGAGCTGAACGCACAAATTCGGGGAGTGCAGAACCTCCAGTTCCCATCTGCCGCCTGCCACATCCGGATCTCAGCCTGAAACGGAGCTGAATGCACAAATCCGGGGGGGGCAGAACCTCCAGTTCCCTTCTGCCCCCTCCAACATCCGGATCTCAGCCTGCAGTGGAGCTGAACGCACAAATTCGGGGAGTGCAGACCCTCCAGTTCCCATCTGCCGCCTGCCACATCCGGATCTCAGCCTGCAGTGGAGCTGAACGCACAAATTCGGGGAGTGCAGACCCTCCAGTTCCCATCTGCCGCCTGCCACATCCGGATCTCAGCCTGCAGTGGAGCTGAATGCACAGATCCAGGGGGTACAGACTCCCCCATTTCCCATCTGCCCCCTCCCAGCTCCCCCAGCACATCCTCAGCCTGAAACGGAGCTGAATGCACAGATCCAGGGGGTGCAGAACCTCCAGTTCCCTTCTGCCCCCTCCAACATCCGGATCTCAGCCTGCAGTGGAGCTGAATGCACACATCTGGGGGGTGCAGAGCTCCCAGTTCCCTTCTGCTGCCTCCCAGTTCCTCCAGCACATCAGGATCTCAGTCTGCAGTGGAGCCCCCCAGTTCCCATCTGCCCACTTCCACATCAGGATTTCAGTCTGGAGTGGAGCTGAATGCACAGATCCAGGGGGTACAGACTCCCCCGTTCCCCTGTGCCCCTCCCAGCTCCCCCAGCACACCAGGATCTCAGCCTTCCCCTCCCTGCCATCCAGAAAGGTTAACAACAAAAGGGTAACAAGGTTAAACCACAAAGCCCCGGCTGATAACAGCCCTTTCAAGCAGCTGCACCGAAATTAATCTGAAACTTGGAGTAATTAGATAAGATAAGGCTGTGTGTGCGCTCGTGTGGGCACACGCTGACCCTGGGACACCCGTTCCACAAAGGAGGTGGAGGATCACAGGCTTCATTAAACTGGGTCAGGTTATTTGTTCACCTAGGCTGGGGCTGCAGCACTGAAAGTACATTTCCAGCCCCTTTATTCATCTTGCTCGATATCCCTGGATAGTGCACTGACTTGCCCTTTTGTCCTCTCTTCCCGGTGCTGTGGCTCCTGCCAATTCAGAGCAGACTCTAATTCCTGCCTTTTCAGAGCAGCTGCTGTTCCATCCATTTCTGAATCACAGCTCCTGCCATTCCAGGGCAAATTGTTGGGCCACTGGGTGTCATTTGCTGCCTCTGACAGTGACCAACAACTCAGAAAAGAGGCAACTTTCCAATCTGGTAATGCACCTGACTGCTTGAATAATGTCTCCTGGTTTCCTGATCAGCTCTGCCACGCTAATGCTCTGCTGTAATCCCAGAGTTTACAGTGCTTGTGTCGTTCCCATTGTCCGACAGCTCGCGTGTCCTTCCCTGTGACCAAGCATTTCAGCGAAAGGGTGGTTGCAGTGCTCATAAAACCTCGTTTATTTTTAAAGCTAAGTGGTCTTACGTTGTCTTCATAATTCCATTCCTCACCTCCGCTTCTTGAGGGCTCGCAGGTTACTGCTCATCAGTTTCTGGAGCCAAAGAGAAACAAAAACATGTCAGCAGCCCTGAGTTATGGTAAACAGATCTGGTCCCAAAGCACAACTAAATGACTGGACCTTGCTCCTGGCCTAGACTGCCAGACTCTGGATTCATTTACCTTCCAGACACGCTGCATTTTCCCCGCTGTGAAGGTTTCTCGGAAGCAAGCAGGTGTGTTGAGTTGTATTTGTTAGAGGAACTGGGGATGGGTCAGAACTGTTTTCCATCACACCACCACGTTAGAGCAGGACCCCACCGAAACATCCCACCAGCACACACAAACCCCGGAAAGAGCTTGGTCTGGCTGGACAAGGTGAAGTGTGGAACAGAAGCACATCCCAAGAGAGGATCCTGGGGAAAGAAACCCGAGGGCTGGTGCCTGGGCTGGTGTTTGGGTTTTCCAGGTCCACGCCACACTGCCATGGGCCACAGCAGCACTTTGGGAACAGCGTTCCGGAAAGGGAAGGGTAGAGCAGAGGAGCTGTTAGGTGAGTCTTAACCCAGGAGTGGAGAGGACCTGCTTCATTCTTCCTGTGTCGAGGTCCAGGTCTCAGTCCAGAGTCCCGATTCCTCTGTAGTCCCGTGGACACCGGCCAGGGAAGATGAGGCACACATTTATTTCTCATGTGGCACAAACATCCTCTCCCCTTCAGGGTGATTTGACCCCACTGGTCCATCCCCTCCTCCAGTGGTCCATCCCCTCCTTGTGGAGGTGGCCTGTGGCCAGGGGGTCTCCCTCTGGAAGTGCCCACAGAGGTCAGAGGTGCTCTCTGAGGTGACAACACGCAGGAGGCACCTCCCGACATCGCGTTCCCAGAAAAACTGTGATCCTGAGGGGAGAGGAGGGGAAAGGCGTAAAACCAGGGGAATCCTGCCGTCTCTGGGGAAAGCTGGCCAGCAGCAGGAAGGGAAGGGTGCTGTAAAAGGAAGGATTAGGAAGCCCCGGGGAGCTCCTGTGGAGCTGCTGCTCCTCGGGCTGACGGATGGGCTCGTGTTCAATGCAAAGGTGCTATTGATCCCTGGCTGTTTGGTTCCAGCGTGTGATGGAGCTGCCCTCTGCCCTGTAGATGTGTTGCAGCACCTCTTCCCTTTTCTCCCAATCCTCATCAAACTACTTTAATGACTCTTTTATTGACAACGCCGAGTCTTAATGAGGAGCGCTGCCACACACTTCATTAAGGCTGCGGAGGGGACACTTGCTATAAACAGCTAAGACCAAGGGAGAAGGATGGAGCTGAGGGAGGCCCCGTGGTTCTCTGGAGGAGGGAGAGCTCCCTGTGTGCTCCTGAGAGAGGACAAAGGTTCGGGACAAAAACCCACGTGGCCTGAGAAGCAGTGGAGTGAGGAAGGAGAGATCAGTCCTGCAGAAGAGTCTTGGTGGACACACAGAAAGAGATGTAAGACCCTAAAACCTCCATGAGTATTTCAGTTCAGGGCGAAGGAGACGGAAGGCGAAATGTTGGGTGGCTAATGGCTAAATTTAACCTTGATTTTTATTACTCAGTATAGGAAGAACACAGGACGCCTACGCTGTTGGGACATTTCAGGTTAAAACTGGACCAGCCGTTCCGTGAAGTTTTCTTCATTCTGGAAAAGAATCTCCCACCTAAAAACCAGCACGAAAGACAGATCTGGACTCAGGGGTCTGGGTTCAGAAGAGACTCAGAGATGATGTTCTAATGGAGCCCCTGCTTCTGCATTAACGTCCATAAATCTCCATCCATCACGCAGTTCTATTTCAATTATTGAGCCAATTTCCAGACACTTTTATGATGTATTGTTTGATTTTATTAACTGGAGTGAAGGTTTAAACTCCCTGAATTCCCATAGTAATCTTGCCCTGTAACCCTACCCACCTTATCAAATCTTGCTTAATGAAATGCAGGCATCTGTCTTAATGGCTTTCAAACTAGGCTGCGTAGACTGACCCAGATGTTAGTTCATAAATAGGAATATTTGGAGGTGTTAAACAGGGTAGCTGGAGACAGAAGGAGGTCCCTGAAGTGATCTTTTCTCTTATGAAGAAATCAGTGATATGGGAGAAATTACTATAAATCTTCATGAAGGAAAATGAGAGCCAGAGGCCTGGGGACTGGAGGCTCAGCCCCGAGAGCAGCTCAGCAATAGATGTGGTCAAAAATCATTTCCTGAAGAAGCTGACTGCTTTGGTGGAAATTTAAAAAGCAACCTGGCTCGATTTAAGACCAAAACACAGTCATTTGATGTGTTTTGCCTGGGGATTACAGTGGCTGTGCTGAGCGGGAGGAGGAATTGGGGTATTTCGGGTGCTCAACCCGTCCCGGCAAGGAGTGTGTCCTCAGGGATCGGGGTGCACCCTGGAAAAACAGCTGGAGGGTGGAAAGGGGAGTGCAGGAGCCATATAAATTATTTCATGGAGTGCTGGGATCAGACCTGGTGGAACATTCTGTATAATAATATTTACAACTGCAACGTGCTCCGTTCCAGGTGACTGAGGCTATTTCGTTGTCGAAGAAGCAAAAATAAAATAAAATCTGTAGAAAACAAATAAACACCAGGAAAAACCAATGCAGAGTCTTGGAAGCAGCCAGCAGTGTGCTGGCCACAACACCAGGGGCTCTGTGTGAGTGTGTGTGTGTGTGTTTGCTGCCTCGCTGGTCCTCCAGAGCTGCGATGGTGAATGAGCCCCGAGTTTTGTCCCTGCGGGGTTTGTTTGTTTTTTTCCTGCCACGCTGCATCATCTCAGCTCTTCAAGCTCCTCCTTCCCCCGCTGCTGCTCCTGTTCCATACTCAGGAGGAAGGCAGGAAGAACAACTGACAGGGCTGCGTGACAACCTGGTGTTTAGTGTGACAGTTAAACTTCACGACGTTAAGGTGTTGGGCTGTATCACGAGCCCATTATCTGCGGGGTTGGGTATTGGATGCTTTACATTATTAATTAAACACCCAAACGACGCCGTTAGTCGGCGATCTTATCTGCTGGAAGAACTGCTGCGAGGCACCAGCATTCCCTAAATTCAGGAGCTTGTTGTTGCGTCCCTGTCATGTTGAGAAACACTTACCCTCCCGTTTCATGCCTGTCAAGCAATCAATGAGTGTTTGTAAACCGCTCCGAGACGTCCCGGTGAATGACGCCGCGGTTTTAGAGATGCAAAGTGTTCCTCCAGTTCATTCGTTATGAAATTAAAGGATAAAACTGGCAGATGTGTAAGAATCCAGCTTGAGAGGCGCCCCAGATTTTCGCAGGCGTTTCTGCGTTGCCCTCTTCCGCCAGATGCTTCAAGCACTCCTTTGGAAGGGATGAACTCGGTGGTCACAGAGCTGCTCCCAAGCTGAAACCCTAGGGATGAGCTGGAGCTGTTGGCTCTGATGCCTGGCTCTTCCTCTCTTCATGCCCAGATTTTGGAACATTTCAAGTGGCAAAAAAAAAAACCCAAAAAAAAAAAAAAAAAAAAANAAAAACCGCAATCCCGGTTTTATTTAAGAGGAAAACACTGAAGGAAAGGAAGTGTCTTGTCTAAACAACACCTCGAGCCGGTGAAAGGATGAGGAGCAGGGCCCACATCCTCTGAAGTTTCGACCCAGAGCCCTTCCCACCAGTTCAATTAATTTTAAAGTTTAAAGCCAGATCCCTTTCCGGGCACTCCCAGAGCAACGGGAATCCTCCGAGGGGGCAGTTCTGCGAAGTGCTGGGCACTCTGGCCTTCTTCCAGTGAAGCACTTAAGTGTGTGATTAACTCCGGGGCTTGGGAGCCGTCTGATTGGAAACAGCGGAAATGGTGCTTTAAAAAGAAAACAGCGCGGAGCAAATTAGTGCTTCCCACCTCAGGAAAAGGCAGGCAGCAAAAGCATCTGCACTAGGAGCCGTGTCACACCAGGGAAACAGAGGGTGGCGCTTCCCTTGCTCCAGCTGTCATCTGAACTGTCCTCTGGAGCTGCTCATTCCTTCCACTGCAGAGGCTGTCCACGGAATCCCAGAATCCCAGGATGGTATGGGTTGGAAGGGACCTTAAAGCTCATCCAGTGCCACCCCCTGCCACGGGCAGGGACACCTTCCACTAGCCCAGGTTGCTCCAAGCCCCATCCAACCTGGCCTGGGACACTTTCAGGGATAGGGCAGCCACAACTTCTCTGGGCACCCTGTTCCACCACCCCCACCACCCTCACAGTAATGAATTTCTTCCCAATATCCCATCTAAACCTGTCCTCAGGCAGTTTGAAGCCATTCCCCCTTGTCCTGTCACTCCAGGCCCCAGGAAACAGTCTCTCTCCATGTTCCTCGTTGGCTCCTTCAGGTCCTGCAAGGCCCTAATCAGGTTATCCCAAAGCTTCTCTTCTCCAGGCTGATCAATCCCAGCTCTCCCAGCCTTTCCTCCCAGCAGAGCTGTTCCATCCCTCTGATCACCTGGGTGCCTGGGCTTCTCCGACAAGAACTAGAGCTGGGTCACCAGGAGGCTGCCCTCAGAACTTGCTGCCATCCCAAACAGGGATGGTCTCGGTGTTCCAAGGGAAGGAGCACATTTCTGGCATTCTTACCCACAGCTCTTACCATTCCTGCCCGGATAAACACGTGCTGAGCTGTGCTTCCACACATGAAGAGGCACCTGGCATCCCTGCAGGTCCCACCTGCTTCCTGCTGGATGTTCACGGCTGAAATTACACAGCAGGTCCCAGCAATTAGCCCAGTTCCCCACGGCAGAGTGCAGCACCCAGACCAGAGGAGCTTCTGCTGCAACAGGACAACCCTGATAAACATCACAACTCGTTGCCTGGATCCAGCCCGCTCTGGTGATTTGGTCAAAGTCAGTAGAAGAGCTTGGAATCAAACCTGGGTCTCCTAAAATACAGCTTCCTGCGTCGCTCCTGCAGCAGGGCTTCCTCCCTTTCGTCCCTTCAGCGCTTCCAAACAGATGCAGGCAGTAACAGTCCCTCTCTGCTGCCTCTGTTTCAGCTTGAGAAGGGAGTGGCACCTCGTGTGGAAAGTTTGGCCTCTCTTTGGAGCCCCTGATTAGTATAAACCGGTGTGTGCCTTTGGGGTGGCTCTTCACACCACAGACCTTTAGCCAGCTAAGTGCCTGATTATCCCCCTAAGTCTGAAAATAGCCTTTCTCCTCTACTTTTATCTCCTCTGCTGTAATTATCTGCCACTTTGTGTGGCAACTCTCTAAACTTCTGCAACCCCCTGCTTTTAACCTCCACCCTCAGTTCCTCCTCTTCTACCCCAGAGCAAAGGGAGATGGTTGAAGGTGACAGAGAGGGCAGGGGAGAAGGGCCCTTCCTCGGGAGGGATGTCTGTGCTGCCCCATTCCCTCTCTCCTTGCATTTGCATGGCTTTGGGGGATGCCCACATTAAAGGCTGTGGAGATGTAATCCACCAGGATTACAAGGGTTTACAATTCCAAATCAAAGCACTACAAAGGTCAGACACCCAACCCGGAGCAAGCTGATCCGGGATTCCAGCTGATGCCTTTTCTTCCTCACCTCCTCCTGAACCAACTGGTCTCTTTAGTGAAGGCTCTGCAGCCTCCGTCTGCAGCACTCACAGTCATCACTCTTGTGGTGCCTGAACAATGGATCCCTTACACTGAGCTGGGCTCCAGGGGCTCCTGAGCTGGTATGCAAACTCATTCTTTGTGCCCTGAGAGCTTTGTTGAGTCCTTTCACGCTGCAGGTCTCTGCTGGGATAGGCGAGCTGGGGCCGGGAGATGCCCCAGAGAGGTTACAGTCCGTGCAGAAGGCAGGGGACAAGACAGGGAAACAAAGAGGTGGGACCTTAAGGGGTGCAGGGATGGAAAATTCAGCTGGATGCACTGTCAGCTCCCTGCAAGCATCCCCTACTCACACCACAAAGGAGCCTTTACCACTCTGTTTCTTGCTTCTAACTCTTGAGTTTGAGCTCTCCTTGCCACAGTTCATATTCTGTCACACTCTTCTGGTGAGGTAAATCCAGGACCCTGCTTCCTGTGGATTCTATCATAATGATGATGGTTCTTTTCTTTGTACCACGTCAAATGTCCATCTCCAGTTGTGGGGGGAGCCTGGATAACTCCTGCAAACTGAATTAATGTCCAGAGAGGGGCAGTTTGCTTAAGCTGAGATCACACAGAGAATCATGGAATAACCTGGAACTGAACCAAGGTCATCCTTCAGATCCCAACAAACGCTTTAGCCACAAGCTTCCCACTTTGTGGGGCACTGCTCTGGTTCCCAGCCAGATGCCCTTACCCCTTTTTCCTGCATTTATCCCCTTCCCTCCTGCCTCCATCAGCCAGTCCTCAGCTCCCAGCTCTCCTCTGTCTTCCACCCAACGATCGGAGAATCACGTCTGCGGGAGGAGCGGGCGGAGAGTCCCGTGTCACTTTTATTTACCTTCACTGCACTGCCTCCCATTGCTTAACAGAATAGTTTTATAGCAGGGAAAATTGGGAGCTAAGTAGTTGCCTGTCAGGTGGTGTCTGTCGCCTGCGTGAGGAGCTGACATCGTAGTCAGCTCCGCTGTCAGCCCTCTCCGTGCCGAGCATCACTCCTGGCTCCAGCTCCCTCCTGTGCTCTCCCCGGGCTGGGATTTGCGGCTGTGCCACTCGGACAGCAGCGTGGGCACTTCCCACACCAATCCATGTGCACACACAGCAGGCTGGGAGCAAGGGGGTGGCATTGCTGAGGTGCAGAGCCCAGCGCTTAGAGCAGATCTAGTTTCCTACCCCCGGGGGACTGAGGAGCTCATCCATCTCCGGAGCAACGTCCCTGATTTCAGGGAGGGCGACACAACAGTACCAAGGGCACCTTCAGTTCCAAATACATGGAAGAGAGGGCCGTAGAAGCAAATTAAAGTATCATTCTGCAACAAGGCAGACAAGGAGTAAGAGCGTGTTTGGAATGGGAGAGACAAGGACTGGATCAAAGCCTGGTTTGGAAGGGTGGAATAGAAGGAAACAGCTATTTGGCTGGATCCATAGAAGTGCTGCATTTCATAATGGGTTTAATACCCAAATTCCCTTCTCTATGCAGGAGAATTACTTGATAAAGATGAGTGAATTATCTTTCTTCCATCTTTCTTTCCTCTTTTCTTCTTCTCCTCTTTACTCCTGCCCTTTCTCTACCACCTCCTCAGTGTTTCCTGCAATTGCCAGTCGAGATTACGAGGTGTCAGAGGGAGGGAAATGAATTTTGCCACTCGGCTGCTCGTAAACTTGGTGCCCTGGCTTTGGATATTACAGCGCCATCGCCTCTACCTTTAAATATCAGCCACCCACAGAAACAACCTGCCTGTACATCGGCAGCAGGAGAGGTTTCCATGGTGACAGGATGCAGGTCACAACCTCTGTAAATGTAATCAGAGCACTGGGACTGCTGCGTGGAGACAGGTTTAATTTCTCCGTTAGTGGGAGCGCTGTGGTCCAACATGTCCATGAGCTCCTCACGTTGACAGACAACCTGTTATCTCCGGGATGGCGCTGCCTATTGCCAGTGCTGCCACCTCACCTTCAGCTTTAAGCAGTTCCTCCTGGGATCCGGCAGGGCCCAACCCTCCCTGCTCCGGGCTTTACAAAAAGCCTGCTCGTATCCATCAGCTGCCTCCCCTCCTTCCTGCTCCCTGTCCCACGCTGGCTGCCTGCGCAGGTGGGAGGTGGAGGCTTAGTCCCCTCCGCTCTGCTTCCCTCAGGTCTCTCCTTCCTTCTCCCTGTGGATACACAGGTCTTGCCTGTCTCACCGTGCCAACACGCCAAGTGCGACACGGAGCTCGATGCTCTCGGAGAGCTGGACAACCCTTCCCTAGGCCAGGAACGTTCCCGAGGAAACACGACGCAGAGCAGCTCCGTGGGAATGTACCCATGGGCTTGTACTGAATATGCTGAAGGTTTACAGCGCTGGGAGTTTCTAGGGTCTTATACAGGTTTTACTCCGTGAGACACAGGCTTTCCAACCATTCATGACACGTCCAGCCACTGGATATTTACTGATTATGCTGAGTTTTTCCAATAGTTCCCGGGTTTATTCTTTTCCCCATCCTTCTTTTCCTGTCCATATATCTGTCTTGCATTGCAGGCCTCGATTTTCCTGCTTCTAAGATGCATAAGAACTGAGCAGTTCCCGTTTTCAAAGATAAAAGCAGCTGCACGTGCCAAACTGCTTTAATGATGCACAGTGTTTAATAAGCTTTAATTACTGGCTTCTCGTCTCTTATTTAGTTAAGCCAAGAATACTTTAAGCCCAGCTTGTATTGGAGAGCTCCATTTTCTGAGCCAACAGTTTGCACAGATGACTTTGGAAGTCAAATGGCAATTACTGCTTCCTCTCCTGTGTATTTGTGCATTTGCAGTGAAGTTAAAAGCTTCTCCCTAACAGGAGCCACAAGCAGTCGGAGCCAGTCCCTGAGTTATCAGATCCTCAGAGCAGCACAGCACAGCAGCAGGAAATTGGAAAGGTGCTGGAAAAGAAGAGTTAAAAGATTTGCCCATTAGGAGTTCACCCAAAATTGCCATTCTGCTGCAGCTTTACAACCTTTAATTTCAGATTATCTCCCACAACCCGTATTTGACTGGGCAGCTGATGTGGCACGTGCCAATTCCTTGACACTATCCCTCTGAATCCTTGGCTGAGGGAATTCTTTGAAATCATTCGAGGTTTCCAGGGGGTGAACGAGTGTCCTACCCTGTTCTCCAGTCCTTTCCCTGCGCTGTTCCAGGCTGTGCCAGTCTTTCCAAAGTGCCATCGCCCGTGCTCAGGAGGGGATTTGCTGAGCACATTCACACAAGTGCTCTTCGAGAGGAGCCGATCGATTGCTAAAGACAAAGCTGAGGAGCAGAAATCCTTCTCCCTGTCATCTCTATTATCCTTTGCTTCATCTGCCTCCACCCCTTGCGTGGACAGAGCCTGGAAACTCCACCAGGATCCGCTGCGTTCCCAGAAAACCCTGTCACCTGCAATATCATCCTGTCTAGTTGTGTGCAGCAGATTCAGCATTTCAGAGTTGCCAGCCTGTCACGCGGATCGCTCTGTGCACACCTGGGTGTCCACGGCAAGAGGAACTGGGGCACAAATTCCGACAAATGTTAACCCAAAAGAGGAAGGGAGGGGCGGAGGTTTCCGGGGGCTGTCGATGAGTGACTCGCAGAAAGCCTTTTGGAAGTAAAGAGGGAGAAACACAAGTGGGTAGGGCTGGGCTAGGGGAGGTTTTTTCCGCCTTTGATCCTCGGGATTGTCCTGTTCAGTGAGCGGAATACAAAGCGAGGGTGTCTCGGAGCTCACACTTCACCTCGGCAGCGCAATCGACGGGAGAAGCAGTGAGCGAGACCGACAGACTGTCACTGGCAAAATGAACTGTCACCTCCCATTTTTCAGAGGCACGCTGGGATGAATTGCAGCTTTGAACCGTGTGGCCCGTTGCTGATTGAGTTCCGCTGTCTCAGAACCCCACTGAACAAGGCAAGTTCATTTCGGGCTGACGTCCCGCTGCTTATCAATTTGGGAGCCGGGAAAATTAACCGCTTCAGAGC
>VZRE01009257.1:173111-196549 GCA_013396775.1 Cephalopterus ornatus
AGAGCTGATTTCCCCTCTTCCTCGCCACCCCCCCCCGCCCCACAAACCTCCTCCTCCCACTGCCGCCTTCCTGTGTTTGGACCTGGAAAGGTCAGGGAATAAATCTCCCAGAGCAGCACGTAAGATCCACGGAGCCTCAGGAAGGTTTAAAGAGGTGCTGTTCTTAAACGGTGCCGGCTCCAGAGGACAGTGATTCCGGTCACCGAGCTCGAACAGACATTTGTCCACATCACAAACCCAAAGCAGAACCTGCTGCACAGTTCAGCACCATTTGGTGCGTTTGGCAGCCGCTGAGGAGTCAGGGGAACCCGAGTCCTTCCGTGACAGCTGTGCTGGAAATCAGGATGGAGATGGATTGGAAGGGCTGTAGCGGGGGAGGCTGGTGGTGGCAAGGCAGCGACGTTCGGGCTCAGGGACAGAGCTGAGTGAGACCAGCGGTGCAAAAACACCTGAGGTGGTGTGAGCTGGGCCTGTCTCCCCCCAGCTCTGCTGGGGAAGGGGGGGGTGTGTCCCACCTGTTTGATCCAAACAGTGTTCCCAGCCTCTGATGTTCGTTCCAGCCCTGCTGATACCACTCTGGGACTGTGTTTTCCGTCTCATCATTCCCTCGAAAACCAGCCTCAGTCACTTGGCCTTTCTCCTCGCCCAGAATTTCCATGAACCTGCCCTTCCTGTGCTTTCACATCGCCCTTATTTTTTTATATCCCTTCTCTCCTTTCAGATTTTTTTCCTTTCTCTTTCTACAATCATACATCTGCTTCCCAGCCAAGGTTTTGGCCCTACAGAGCCAACAGTCTGTCCTCAGCCTCCCCCTGGAAACCTGTTTTTCCTGTTTCCTCACAAGCTGGTCCTCATCCCCTGTGTGTCCGTGCATTTTTGCTGGTACCCAGTTGTCTCGTGTCTTATATTAACTGGGGCCAATGTTCTGAGGTCTGTAATTTTTAATACACACCCGAAACTCGGCTCAGGGTGAAGGAAGCCAAGGTTCTGGAGGACAAGAATTACTCTCCTCCTTTGTTTATTCAGGAAAGGAGGACACACACACACAGAGAATTCACCAGTGTAGGTCTTTTGCTCGTGTAAATCAGGATCACTCCACACTAAGTAACCCTGCTGGTGGTCAGGTACAATCCACTTTGATTAAATTAATGTCTGCTGTAATTCTATCGGTATCTGGAGAAAAATCTGGTTTTGTCAAGGCTCATCCAGTGCCAGGATCCTACCTGCACAAACAGCTCTCACACAGCGCTTCAGCTGAGACTTCCTAAGCCGTTCCCGGCCCGATCCCAGCCCTACACATGCTATTTTTCCTGGGAATACTTCGTATTCTGTGTCCCAGACGCTCTGGTAAGTGTTGCAGAGCCGCAAGGAGAGATGGATGGGCCACTGACAAAAGAGGCAGGAGAATTAGTTCCAATGGAAATAATTTAAGAAAAGCTTTATTCAAGATGTCCGGGAGTGGGAAGCTCTGGGCCTGTGTCCCACCTTCCTCCAGACCGAGCAATTGGATGAAATATTAGCGCTTTCCACGTGTTAACACTACAGGATATCATCCATCTTCCTCACCAGTGGGAAGTGTTAGCCAGCACGGCCCTTTATGAAGCTGATTTCTATATTCCCATATGCCAATCACAGCTTGGAAACCGTCTGAGTTTGCACTTTAGGAGAAGGGGCTGTGAGTGCGGGGAGGCAGCCTCAGGCTAAGAGCTACCTCCCAAGGCTTGCTTTAAGTGCACAGCTGCGCCTTACCTCCGATAGCTGGAGAAATCCCGGCACACGGAATTCCCTCAATCTTCGGCGACTGAGCTGCGGTTGGCAGAACGCTGGGAAAACTTGCTGTGGTGGGTCTGAGCTGTTTGGGGGGGACTCGAAGCTCTCTCAGCCGAGCACACGTGGCCTTGCATTGGGGCTGGGGAGCTGGAGTTTGCTGCTGGGGAAGATGCTCCCTCCGGGGAATCTTGGCCGCTGCGGTCCGTGTGGGAAGGCTTGGGGAGAAGGGATGGTGGCGACCACAGTGATTCCTGGTCCCTCTGGAGGGGCCTCCAGGGAAGCTGGAAGGGAGCTCCTCATCAGGAACTGTAGCGACAGGTCAAGGAGTAAGGGGTTCACTGAAAGAAGGGAAATTTGGGTTATGTATAGGGAAGAAACTCCTCCCTGTGAGGGTGGGGAGGCCCTGGCACAGGCTGCCCAGGGAAGCTGTGGCTGTCCCTGGATCCCTGGAAGTGTCCAAGGCCAGGCTGGAGCAGCCTGGGCTACTGGAAGGTGTCTCTGCCCATGGCCAGGGGTGGGACTGGATGGGCTTTAATGCCCCTTCCCACCCAAACCATCCCATGATTCTGTGATTTTTAAGTCTCATGTTAAGGGATATCTTCTGTCAGAGATCCTTCCTTCCAACGGGAGGCAGAGCTTTGTTTACACCAGCAGGGAGAATCCTTCCATCAGTTCTCAGAATCTGAGACTTAGTAAAAACCTATTCCGCAGCACTCTGACTTCAGCTAAAGGTGTTCCCCCTCCTGCAGGATCTGCCAACACGTGTAAACCTGCCCATTGCACAGGGCTGAGGAGGAAGGGTTGGTAGGGAAGATGTTCCAGTGACCGCTGGAAACCAGGAAACCCGGCAGTTTTAACCCTGAACACCTTCCTGTGAACCGAGGGAACGATTCCTGGGTCCCACTGCAAGTCAGGAGCAGGACTTTTAGTGCTGAAAAGGAGTCTGTGGCCTTAGAGCTTAAACCTGGCCATCACACAACCTCCGTGGGAGGTTAAGGGCTTGATCCTCTGGGTTTCTTTCCTCGCTCCTGCACGAAACCTGTCTGAAAACACACACATGTGATATAACTGATGGTTGCAGACGGGCAGGAGCATATGGGGACCCTCCTTTTGGAGGAGTAGCCACGTGGAAATGCCAGGCGACGCCTCAAGCTGCACCAGGGGAGGTTTAGATTGGATATTAGGGAAAATCTCCCCGTGGAAAGGGTTGTCAAGCGGCGGCACAAGCTGCCCAGGGAAGCGGTGGCATCACCACCCCTGGAGGGGTTTAAAAGCCGTGTACGAGTGACACTTGGGGACATGGTTTAGTGCTGGGTTCAGCAGTGCTGGTGGGACTGTGTGAGGGCTTTTCCAACCTAAAGGATCCTCTGATTCTACGGTCCCACCCCTGTTTCTTGCACTGCGGCGGTAATAAAACCCCTGAAGCACCAGCTCTGCCACGTGGCATCCGGCTGAGTATTCCAAACGTGCCGACTCCTTCCATCCATCTTCCCCCAAGTGACCAAGTCCTCGGGTTTCTGCCGAAGCTCCCTCGTCGTGAGGGACAGTTTGACTGATACAGCGATGGCAAAAAACGGTTTTTCCATGGGTTAACTATTTATCCTTGTGCTACCAGAGACTGCTTTTTCAGAGGCCAGCCCTGGGAGGCAAGACGCTTTAACATGAATCTCCTCTCTCCAAGAAGAGCCTGAAGGATCAAGGCCTGCAATGCTCCTTCACGGAAATTAATGCCACTCTGGAAGGGCTTGTCTACACATGAGTTATCCCCATTCTGCTTTAAATTTTGCACCCTCTTTTATTGCAGAATAAGTTTCACGTGTGGAGAAACCTCCCTCTGTAAGATCATCGCGTCTTTAGGGGAATAATTCAATAAAATTTAGCTCATGGGTGTTTTCTGGCCGTGTCCCAGTGCCCACAGGACCTGCAGAAGGGTTGCACTGACTCTGGTCAAGCTGGAGGGAAGTGAATTGGTAAGCAGGGAGAGAAGAAATCGGAAAAGTTATTTTTCATGCTGAAATTAGAGTTTGACCCACGTTGTGAGCTTCAGAGCACCCGATCTGAGTGTTCCCACAGGTGGGGACGTGGATGTGTCCGTGTCACACGGGAGGGAAAGGAGAGCTGAGCGTAGATTCAAACAAGGCATTTTTGGCATTTCAGCTCCCTGTGAATTTACAGTTTCAGTAGAAGAGACAAACACACAGCAAAGAGAACTGAGAGAACTTGTCATCCTTCAGTGAAGCGCGAAGAAAATCTGTGTCTGAGGCTTCCTCGAAGCTCGGTGTGTAACGGAATGAACTTGACTGTTGTTTTAATTAAGCTCCCATCAAAGCCTGATCCATACAGAGATTATAGAACACGTGACTGAGGGGCTGCCATTCCCTGATGGTAAAGAAAAAAACCCTGAAACAACGATCAGAAATTCAACCCTAACCTGGGCTCCGAACGTCCCCGAAATGTGCGTCGGTTCACGAACAATTTTAAAAAAGTCCCATTTTTGAATGAATTTACGTGAAAAAAAAATGGCCCAGGCCCTTGAAACCAGGTGGAATTGAGCCGTGGCAGCAGTCACATGGGGAGCAGGGGCTGTGATGTCATCAATCTGGGTGGCAGATGTCACAGGCGGGCGCATCATTAGTCTCCGCGGGGCCGTGTGATGTGTGCTGACACCTCGGCTGAGAGGGGCGTGATTGATACCTGGGCCAGGGAGCCCTGTGCAAAATGCAGCCTGCAAAGAACACTTTTATAAATGCCTTCCTCATTCCATATGCAGACAGGCCCCTGGAAGGGACGGAGGAGATTGAATTAAGCTTTTAACCCTCTAGGCTCTCCTGTCGTTTATTGTTAGGGAATTAATAGGAAGGCAGGAATGCAGATGGCCTGCCTGTCAATTCCAAGAGGTGATTTTTCTGATCTTCACAGACGTTTCCAGCATCTTTCATTAAACACTCATGTACCAATTTGTCATTTTAACTGGGCAGGAAAGAAACTCCCACTGAACTCCGTAGCTCAGGTGCTGGAAGTGAAATTCAGAAGCAGAAAGCCTTGCTCTGTTACACCTGCCAGACAGGCCCAGGGCTCCTGAACAGCCTTGGGTGGGTACAGGGATTCCTGTAGGATGCTCCAGACCTCTCTGCAATCAGAATAAAAAGACGTTATCCAGCAGAAATGAGAGAAGCCTTTTATAGATCCACTGAGATCCCAGAGCAGGCGACAACTAAAAACGGTGCTTTCACGGGGAGATGGAGCCTCCCTTCTTATGGGACTGGTCCAAAGGCAGGAAAAGTCATCCTGAGGGTTTACGTGGGCTTGGGAGCTGCCTCTGTGAGAGCTTTGTGCTCCCAAGATTCCCATTAAAGGCTTTTTGCCCCATCAATCCCTCCCTGGGAGGGTGGGGAGGCCCTGGCACAGGTTGCCCAGAGAAGCTGTGGCTGCTCCATCCCTGGAAGTGTCCAAGGCCAGGTTGGACGGGGCTTGGAGCAACTTGGTCTGGCGGGAGGGTGTCGCTTCCAGCCCAAACCATTCCATGATTCCACAATTCCATGAACTCATCCACAGCCCGGCGCTCTCCTGGCACCGGGAGCTGGTAAAGCGAAGGAAAACCTGCCCGGCGGAAACCGCCGGCCGAGCTGAAAAACAACCGAAGCAGGTTGAGTTCATTATGTGCTCATTAAGAAATCTGTAGCTGTAGTTTGTTGCTGTGTGTGTGTGTGAGCTCTGGCTGTCAGAAACCCTGACAGATGGACAGACAGACTGAATTATGGTCACGGAGTATAGACCGGGCAGGATCGCCCATTAACGCTTGTGGGGAATTGTCATCACTTCAGGCTGAATGGGCTCCAGATGTTGAAACCCTTGTAAGGAAAAATCTTGAAGGTGAAGGTTAGAGGCTTGCGATTTTGCCTCGTGCTGTAGGAGCTGCAGCCATCGCCTTTGATTTATTGTCGTTTAAGTCGACAGGATTTGGGGAGTGAGGGGAAAAACGGAAGAGGGCAACACGTGGGTGAGGGTGGCTGGCTCTGAGCTGCCAAAGGGACTGCTCTGCTTTTATTACCTGGCTGTGAGAGGAACATTAAGCAAATCACTGGTGGAAGTTTCACCGGCAGACTCGGTGCCTTGATATCCTCCGCTTTTGCGGCAGGGAGAGTTTCGTGCTGCTTTGTCCTTATGTACCTCTTAATATCTGTATCCCGAGGGCACTTGGAAGCCACAGGTGTAGAAGCAAGCAGGAGGTTTATCGGTCAATTCCTCCTCCAAAAATGGGAACAGGGACTTCAGTCAGGCATTTAAACTGTCTTAGACTGAAGAAAATCCGGTGGTGGGGATCCCACAGCCCCCTCAGGCGCCACGAGCTGGTGCTGCCCCACCCTTACTGCCACAGAGCTTTCCCTGATGCCTCCAAACCTCCCTTGGTGCAGTTTAAACTCGTCCCCGCCTTGTCAAAGGCTCGCTGAGCCCGGAGCAGGGTTTGTTACCTTCCTTATTGTGGCAGTTTTTAACATGCCTGAAGACTGATAAATCTCCTCTCAGTCTCCTCCCTATAACCAGCCGCTATTTTTGGGCTCTTCACACAGGTCATGTTTTCTGGATCTGAATTTATTTTGCTTCTCTCCCTCTGGACTCTTGTGATGTCCAAAACTGGGCCAGCTGAGGCCCTTCTTAGGGCTGAGGAGGGTGAGGAGGTTTCCTTGTGTGTCTTAAATCTGACATCCCTTTTGTGCAGCCCAGCATAATTTCTCTTCATGCCTCCTCAGTTTTGGCTCGATATTGTCCCAGGCCTTTTCCTGCAGGACTGCTTTCTTGGCACTTCTTCCCCAGCTCGCATTTGTGTGGTTGATTATTCCTTCACAAGCTTGGAATGTAACACTCATCTCTATTATCTTGCTGCTTTCACTTTATTGCTCTTCCTGAATTCGAGCCCCGCTCTCTGAAGGGTTTCCAGCTCTGTCCCTCCTCCCCATCTTGAAATCATCTCCACACGGGCTCTGATCCACTGCCCGTGTTATTGATGGGAATACTGAATAGTGTTGAATTCAGGAGCGGGGTTTGGGATGCAAACTGAGGACCAGTAGCACTTTGCAGGATCAAACCCTTCTGTTGTGATCACAGAAGTATTTACGGAGGCTGTCGAACTGCTGAATGTGCTCCTGGAGCTCACGTCTCTGCCTTGTGCGTGATGCACATTTCCTGCTTCCAGCGGGACCACTGGGAGTGGTTTCTCCCTGCACTGAACAGGCTTTTTTTTTTTCCCCCACTCTTTTTTCTCTTACCAGAGTTCGTGAACTGTTCCCTGGGCTGGACCCACAATGGGGCCTGAGCCAGAGGAAGGGGCTGGGGCAGAGCCCTTAAGAAAGGGCCCTTCCTCATCAATAACTGCTCCCTGACAGGCTGAAGGACGCACAAAGTGACTTGCCTGTTGTGCTGTCCCTCCAGCTGGGGCACAGCCCTCAGCAGGGCCCTTGCCCACTGCACTTTGCTGTCCCAAACCTTTTCACTCATCTTTTCAATGCTCAAAGCCATCTATTCCTCGGGGTGGGGGGGCATCTCGGGGGGCTCAGGGTGCTGCCAGTGCCCTTTGGGGGTTTCTTGGGATGATTTGTACCCCTGGGACGGGGGGGTTTTGGCAGGCTCAGGTGAGCTGTGGGCTCAGAGCAGGCGCAGCCTGCCCAGGAAGGTCTGAGGCTCTGCTCAGGTCAGTGAAAGCTGATTTACATCATCTTGAAGAGCTGGTCACCGGAGATCCTGACCACCGCTGGCATCCAGAGCTCTGCAGGAGGATGAGATGACAAATTCCCTCCTGCACTTCCCATCCTAAACCTCCCTCTCTTCCTTCAAGCAGATCTCTCCTCCTTCCTGGCTCCGTGTGGTGGAAGTCAGGAGCCATTTGGCTGAAAACTCTGAGGTGAAGTCAGAGGTGGAGGAAGAGGGGAAAAACCACACACGATTTCGTTGTTCATTATGAGGTTTGAAAGCTGGTGTTGGAAGAGTCAGTTAACCTGGGAAATGTCATAATCTTCAACGTCCAACTCAATACAAGGATCGAGACAAGGAAGTTTCGGTGTCTGCTCCGTGGGGGAGTTCATTTGGCAGCAACTTCAAAGCTGTGCTTCCAAATCCCGGGTCTTTCCTGAGCTTCAAAAAGGGGAAATCAAAGGTAACTCGGGGAAAATCGGGATGGAGGTGAGAAAACCAGGTCTGATTGCTGAAAAGTGATTTTTATATCATCCCGTATAAATGCATACGGAGTTAAATCCTAAAATGTCCATGGAGATAAATGCCAAAATTCACGTTCAGACCTTATTCCAAGCAGAACTCCCATGGCAATTACAGTGGGTCCTGCAGTGAGCCAACAGTGGCACCCCAAGGTTTGAGTCTTTTATTTTATTAATGCAGTTCTGCAGACTGTAAAGGGCTGTTCAATATTTCCCCAAGCAAGAAAGGGATCGGGCCGGGATGTTTCCAGGCTGTTTTTATTAAAAAAAAACCCCACGTGTACATGTTAAAAGAAAAAAAAAAAAGAAACGTAGACATTTGAATGTGTCCCAGTGGAACCTGAGAGATCCCGCTGGAAACTGGTCTCTGTCTCAACAAACACTTGGAAATACAGGAGGAAGAACCATCCCTGTCCACGGAGTTTGCGGTGTGGACAGGTCCCGTCCTGGCTAAATTAAATGCCTTTTGCCACTGACTACAAGAAGAGCAGGTTCAGCCCCAAAAAAAAACTTTAATAAATGGAGGGGAAGGAATCAATTAAAAAGCGGGAACCGATATCTGTAATTCTATGACATTAAATCGTGCCAAAAAAATGTCGTCTCAAGTATCGCTCTGGCAGGGGCATGGATTTTTTTTTTTTATCCTGAGCTTTGCTAATTTCCATTGATTTATTTTTCCTGGGAAGCATTTATTTTCTGCAGCAGGGATGGCTCGCTCTAGCTAAGGATTAGATGTTTATCTTTCGGTGTGGGCAGGGAGCCGAAGTGGACGGGAGAGGTTTGGCAGCTGAAAAGGATATTCTGCTTTTTTTTTAATGTTTCCTGTGTTTGGAGAATATTTAATTCCAGCAGAAAAAGCAGAGAACAAAAAAGTGAGTTTCAAGTGGGGCCTTTTCCTCTGAACCTGAAGACTTCTTCAGTTTAGAGCCAAGTGCTTCTCATCAGAGACTTGCTCATAACGTTTTGGGGTGGGGGGGTGATATGAGGTGGAATAATTCTCTTTTGCTCCCTCAAACTCGCCTCCAAGGTGACAAAATCCCTCTGGTGGCTCATCCCTGGGGGGATGGATGGCTGTTGCTGGGATTTTTGGAGTCTGTGGTCTCCTGGGGTGGGTTTAGAAGCCTCTCTGTTGGGGATCTTGTCCTCCTGCCCTAAGGACACAGAGGCAAGGTCTTTGTGTGCCAGGATGAATACAGCGAGGTTCAAGCTCCTCAGAACCAGTGGTGTTTAAACCTGCCTATAAAAACCTCCTTTCCTGGGTGTTTCTTGCCAGTAAATATGGCTTGTGCTGTGTCTGTGGAAGGATTTATATTAATTATTTCGGTTTTGGGTCCATCCCTGCAGCTCCGTGTGGGGTTAAGGCAATCGGTGTTTTTGGAACAGGAATCGAGCCAAGCTGTGTCTTCTCAAAGGGAGGGATCTGGAGGATCTGTGTTTCTTGTAACCCCTCCAACTCTGGATGTTTGCTGGCCCATGGACACCACTGCAGGTCTGTGGCTCCTGAGGGCTGAGGGGTTCAGGATCCTGTCACTCCAGCGTGGACACCTCGCTTGCAATTCCCACATTTCTTACCCCCCCCACCCCCACCTCCCCAGCAGGACCGGGGGGATCCTGCTGTCAAACCAGAGTGAAAGCTGAAGGTTCTCTCTCAGCACCCCAAAATAACCCCAAAATGCCAACCTGAGGGGAAAGGGGCCTGGGAGACCAGGAGGTCCAGAGAGTCAGGGTCTGCTCCAGCTTCTGCCTGGATAACGGGCAAATAAAACACTTCTTTTCTTTATGCCTCAGTTTCTCCATTTGTTAATAAGCTGGGAATGATGCCTATCTCCTTTAGGAAGGGTTTTATAGCCGAAGTGACCAAAATCAGCCTGTAAGAGTCGGGCATTGCAGTATTTATGGCAGCAAAATGGGTAGAAAAGCTGGGACGTGCAATCTGGGCTGAACCCTTGACCAAACCAGTGCTAGACCTGCTGAGCTGAATGCAAGCAGAGCTCAGAGCTCTCATCTTCTGTTCCTTCACCCCTCTGTGTCCTCCTCGCCAGCAGTTTGCCGTTATTTCCTTCGCCCAAAACCGCCCGTGATGGTGCTTATTAACAATCCAAACCAAATTGCACCAGAACCAAGGGGAAGATGCCCGTCAGCGCCGACTGTTCTGCATCAGCCCCTAAAATAAAGGCTTTCCACCGCGCTAACATTTAACTGCTTCGTTTCCACACAGCTCAGAGGCAGATGAGAGGCAGGGGACACCCTCAGCTCTGGCCTAGGGGAGTGTGGTGACAAAGGGAAGGGGAGCTCCTGTTTTCAGATCCATCATTCCTTCCTCCAGCCCTTTTTCCTCCTGCCCCAGACACAGCCTTGGCCGCTTTGCAGTTGTTCATAAACACCATCTACATCTGTCCTGAGCCGCGAGATGTATTAATCAATTTGATGAGGATGTTAAAGCCTCCTCTTTGCGCCTAATTATGGGCTGATTTATAGTACTGGCCTCGCGTTTGATGGAGCTCTCCCCTTGGCAGTGATTTACATGGCATTGGCACCAAGCTCTCCATCTCTCCAATGCTCTGTCATTCCCTCTGCCCCTCTTCCTCTCCCTTTCTCTCCCCCCTCCTCCCCGCACCCCTCTGCTCTCTGTTCCCTCGTGAGAGCCTAATGACATGTTGACAGACCGGTGAAACATTGCTCCCTCTTCCCTGCATCTGTCTCTGGCTCCGTGGCTCCCAGTGCTCCCGGACACATCCAGATGGAAGGGCTGGCAGCGAGGCAGAGCCTCTGGCCACTGCCCCAGCGCAGGCCCTGCAGCTCCACACCGTCCCTGCCCAAAGTGCTCGATGCTCGAGATTCCCTGGGGGGATGTTCCCGTGCCGGCAGGGATCTGGGGAGCCCCATCCTGGTTCTCCAGACTCCGGGGAAACTCTCTCATAAAGCAACTAAAGAGCAGCGATTCAGGCTTCTCAGGGTGACTCACCTGAGGATCTCCAAATTCTGGGCAGGGTGGGGGACCACGAGTTTCATTTCCTTTTGGTACCAGAGAGGATTCGGGCGTTGCTTTTCTGAAAGGGGCAACTGATGAAGTCGTCCCACCGTAGTTGCTACCCGGAGGTTCCTCTGCTCGAGCTCATGGGGAAAGTGGGAGGAGAAAGAAGCAATTACACCAGTTTCACTCATCTCTGTGAGATTAACTCTGCCCCAGAGCAGAACCTGTTCCATATGTTTCACTCTTACCCTCCTCCTTTCTTTTCTCTCTTTTTCCTTTTTTTCCTTTTTTCCCTTCTTTTTTTTCCCCTTATCCTATTTTTTTTTTTTAATTTCCTTTTCTTTTCCTTTTTTTTTTTTTCCCCCCCTTTTTCCTTTGATTTGGTTTTAAGAATCTCTGCTCTGAAAATTTAAAGAAGAGAAAGGGAAATGGAAATAGGAAAAAAAAAAAAATGAAAAAAATTAAAAGAAAAGGAAAATTAAAAGGGGGAGAGGAAAAGTGAAAAGGAGGCTTGGGATATTTGGAGACATACCAAAATGAAGACGTGTTTCACATAAGTCATATGCTGGATCAAGGATTTGTGGCTATTGGTACTAACACAACTCCAACCTCACACCCCCACACCTTGTTTTGTGCTTAGAAATGGCGAAATTCCACTTTTCTGGGGGCGATCCTGATGCCTTCCTCGTGTCAGGCTGAGGGGATTCGGGAAAGCTTTTTGTTTGCTGACTCTGGATTTCCTAATTTTGGCCGCTCTCAGTTAGCAGGTTTAACGCGGGAATTTAAGGAGGTTTAACGGGGGGAATCGCAACACTGACCTGCCCCTGAGCTAAGGAAACGGGCTTAAATCTCCAGAAAATGGGTGAAGGTGAGGTGGCACAGAGTGACCCCGAGTCCACCCTCGGTTTCCCACGTGCCCTGGCTCCTCCCCGCGTCGTTCATCCCCGTTCCCCACACGCAGCTGCCGCTTTTTTCCCACAGCAGGTGGTTGGTTCTCCAGCTGCCAGATGTGCCCATGAGACCAGATGTTCTGCGTGCGCAGAATCAGCTGCACGGCCCCGGTGGAGGGATGAGTTCCGTGAATTTTCAGGTGAAATCTTCGGTCGCCGCGCTAACTGACGCTCGCCGTGAGAACAGAACCTCTCCCTTCCTGGGAGAAAAATTCCCGCCAGGGGAAGGTCCTGCCGGGCACAGGGTGGGATTTTTGGGGTGCAAGGAGTTGGACTTCGACGATCCTTGTGTGACCCTTCCAACTCAGGGTAATGTGTGGTCCTGTGGAATTTTGGGTGAAGGACTTTTTGCTTCGCCGTGCTCCAACTTGCTGTGGCTGAGCCACCAAAATTCAGCTCACGCCCAGCCTAATGACTTCCAAAATCTGAACTCTGGAGCTGCACCAGAGCTAAACTCGGCCAGTTGTAATAATAATAATAATAATTTTTTAAAAAATGATTAAAAAAAAAAAAAAAGAGTCGGGAATCCAAATACGGATATCAGGACGTATTTATATGTATTCCATATCATCTGTCATGGGAATCCAGGTCCATCCTCCGAGAGCAAGAGGTTGGCTCGGCCCAGGCTCCCTTTGCACGCAGGTGAGCACATGTGCAAAGCGATGCAGAGGCTTTAGCCTTGCAGATTGCACATGTGTTCCATTGCACTCCATAAAATGCATATTAATGGCGCTGGAGCTGGAGTCCTGTCCAGAGAAGCAGATGCTTGTCGATGGTGAAGCTGCTGCGCTGAACAGATGAAAAGACATCTCTGCTGCCGAGTGGATTCCATCAGACCAGGAGCAGCTGCTCTAAAGCTTCTGAAAGCAAAAATCCTCATGAATAAATATTAGGAGGGGAAAAAATGAGGCTTCTAGAGAACAAAAGGAAGCAGAGGAAGTTACTGAGAGATGCTGAGACCTTTCATCTCGGTAAAATATGCAATTAACACAACACACACATCTCGCCCAGCAAGGCCTTGCGTTTGTTCGGGGTGACTGTAGGATCAGAGATAAGGTTTCTTTTGGTGAACAAGGAAGGCCATAAACTGTTATTCCTCTGTCTGTCAACACAGGAGGGCTTGGTATTAGTGATTTCACGAAGTTACTGAGTCAGCCTCCTGGAAACGCTCAGCAATCATTTGATCTAAAGGGAAGCTGCTGTGGTTTCAGGTTCAGAAATGCTTGGCGTTCCCTCGGGGGGAAAAAATTACGAGAGCCCATTTTTTTGGGGGGGTGCCCGTGCCTTGGAGCGGCGGCGTTGCGTTCCCCTGGGGACGGCGGCTTCCAGGTAGCAAAGCGAAGCTGCAGGACGTGGGTCTAAGAGCCCAGTTGGCACCCGTGTGGAAGGCTGAGGAAGGGTGCTGCTGGGTCAGGGTGCTGCTGGATCAGCGCCCTGCACGAAGGGCTGCGGGTGCCGCGCCGGCGGGACCTGCGGCCTCAGCGTTCCCTGCCGACGGGGTGAGCCAGGAGCGGCCTCATCTCCTGTGGGAAAGGAAGGCTGCGCTTGAGAGCAGGACGTGACACCTGCGTTCTGTCCGCACGGCCATCTGCCGGGCCAGCTTGGGCTGAGGGCTGCACAGTGCCCACGGAGAGCTGAGCTCGGGCTTCCCGCTGGCGGGACACCGGGGCTGTGTCTGGGGGATCCCATCCCTTCGTGCTCCACGAACCCGGATCCGTGCTGAGCCGGGCCTTCGCTCTTCCCAGGGCCTTGAGGACTTAGACCGCATTTAGCAGGCGCAGCCAGCCTGAGGAATGCTTGGAGCTGGGCAGCCCTTGGCTGTACCCCGGGCCCGGTGGGACTCGGAACCAACCGCGCAGCCAAAACCTGGGCTATCGTTTTGCCCGGTTCCTTTCCCATCCATGGCTTGGTTTATTGATTCCCGCCGCTCACACTGGTGCAAATCCTCTGCTTGCACCGCTCCTGGAGCGTCAGCACCCAAGGAACAGGACTCCAGGGCCACACGAGAACCCCTCTGGCCCGGTCTGAATCTGAGCCCGCTGGCTGCGGGAGGCAGAAGGGGATGCCCTGGAGGAGAGCGTCAAACCTTCCAGTGGGCAGATGTTTCTCCTGCGCCCTCCTCTTCACACCCTGCCTCTGCAAACGTTCTCCGGAGTCTGTTGGCTCCAGACTTGCAGACACTGCTCCCAAATGTATCCCTTTTTCCTGTCCCCCTCCCCACAGCTCACATTGCTACCAGGACACGGGCGCGTCGCTGCCTCGCTGTACGACTTGTTCCCGTGGCTGTGAGGACTAAACCGGCTTCCTGCTTTCTCATCTGATCCGTTTGAACCACTTCTGGGTGGCAACCTGGAAATCTGTTTCCCCTGCCTTGCGAGTGTGCTCACCCCTCAGAGCTATCAATTTATTACAGATTTTAAAAAAAAAAAAAAAAAAAAAAAATCAGGGGTAACTACAGATGGCTCACAGCTGGAGGGAAAAACAGGCACAAATTTCTGCTGGCTGCAGTTCCAATCGAGCCCAGGATAATTCCCTCCTTCTGTTTCTTCTGGGTGAGGAGATGCAGCTCTTTCCCTTCCCATAAGCAGGAATAGGTTGGCTGAATTGGTGCAAAAAAACAGCAACAGACTGAAGCAATCAGAAAAGGCCAGAATGACTTTGCAGAATAGGATAACTCTTTTGGCTTTCTTTTGGTCTTCCCTTCCCCTTCCCCATTTTTGCACCCACAAAGAGCAGGTGCAATTCAGTCCTTACAGAGCTCCATCTATCCTGAAGCAAGTTACGCGACGAATCCCTCTCAGAAGACTGACCACCTCAATTTATCCTATCTCCGGGAAATGCCTCCCATTCCTCATTTTCATGTCTGTCTCTCTTCTCCCCTTCCCTTTATTTTTTTTTTCCAGCAGCTTTGCAATTGTAGCTTCTGGTCAGAAATAATCTGGTCCAGGGTGCTGTGTTTGAAACACGACATTAGCAAGTCCCAAAACCCCCTGGTATCTTCCACCAGACAAGGATCCAGATTTCATGCGTGTGGAATCCCTGGAATTGCCTCCTGTTCTTTCCTGGTGAGTCTGGTGCATCTGGACTGACTCACTTATCTGTTAGATAGGGGGAATTATCTGATTTACAAATTCTGGAGAAGGTACAAAGAAGAGCTATAAATTGATCAAAGGTCTGGAGGGGTTGGGCCACGCTGACAGACCCGAGGGGTGAATCTCCTGCAGGTTGGAGGAACACAGATTACAGGGTGGGACGTTGGGTGTAGAGAAAGATATGGGGCAGAAAAGGCTCTTCTTGCTCTCCCTGAAAGCAAATCTGGGAGACACGGATAAGAAGGAGCCCAATCCCAGCAGGAACAGAGAAATATGCAGCTGCTTGCGGAGGTTAAAGAGATGCTGCCGAGGATTTTTCCTCAGAATGCAGGTTTTCTAACGCATTGTTTTGTGCCCTTGAGGAAGAGGGAAGGTAACTCCAATTACCCAGGGCGAATCCCAGGTCTGTCTGTGTCACACAAACAGTCCCATAACCGCGACAGTCCCGTGATTTTGGAAATTTTATCCATCATCCAGCGCTGTGAAAGTGGTGCTGAGGCTGATCCTGCCCACCGGTGAGGACAACCTCTCTGCCTTAAAAAATACGTGATTAAGTAGTTTATTTTGTTCCTTAAAGGAAGATCTGACAGTCTGGGTTCTCTCCTGGTAATGCCACAAAAACTACCGCTTGACAGCAACCCCAAGACAAGAGACGAAAGCCTTTCTCCCAGCACTTGCTCCTGGGAGTTGGATCTCTCTTTCAAAATCCTTGTCCTCATGGATAAACCCCTGAAACAGCTTCTCTTTATCCAGGAAAAAAAAAAACACAGGATTTATGAGCCCCTTTTTTTCTTGGCCTCTCTGCTGTGAACATCTCCAATGTCAGCTTTTGCTCTGGGGAGCCCTGAGACAGGGAAGGATTAGGAATATTGGCACAGAGGTGCTTCAGACAGTTGGGAATTAGAACCGGCCTGGCTTTAATTTGAATTAGATTGCTCTTGATGAGAAGAGTTTACGAGCAGCTTCATGAGCCTTTCCTTTATTGCTCTTCGGGGCACTCGTTCTGATGACGCAGAATTTTTCTGCTCTCCCACCATTCCTGGCCTCGTTCCTTCCATGCTGCTTCTCCCAGCACATTCCAGTGGTGTCCAAGTTCTCCGTCACCTCCATCCAGACCAAGAGGGTTTGCTCAAGGCCTTCAGGACGAGGTGGTTTAATTAGCAAATCATCTCGTTTTGTGTTTTCAAGCGCTGTTACTGCAGGCTGTGTTGACAAGCCTAATGGATAGGAGCCCTGGGCTGGGGCTCAGCACATCCAAGTTTTATTCCCAGGTCAATTTGCTGGAGAGTTATGAGCAACTGGCTTTGCCTGGCCCTACATTCCTAATTATAAAGTCATAAAAACGCTGATATCAGTTCTGAAATCAGGGAAAGCCAGGGCTGGTCTGTAGCTTATCTTCCGATTGCGTTTTATCTGTGTATAAAGCGGTATTTGCTGATGAAGGTCGTTAAGTAAATATTATTTATGACCAGTGTCATGTGAGAAAGGGCTTTGAGGAGCTGCAGGGATTGTAAGGAAAGGGCAGGAGGGAAAGCAGAGCGATGATGAGCGTGGACACAGCAGAGGTTTTTTTATGGCACTATTTTTATTACGGCGTATTTCTCTCCTGGCCCATCTTCAGCTGGGGCAGCTGGGCCGAATTCGTTTCCTCCAGTGGAATTCTGATTATTTGCGATGGCTGAGAAGAGAGTCCAGTTCCTCCAGTGAACTCTTGCTACGAGAGCAAGGGGAAATTCAGGTCCCAAAAGGAATTCTGAAGGAGGTTTCTGCTCACTCTGATGTCCAAACAGCTGGAGCTTTTCTGCCACTGAGTCGTCGGCTGCTGTGAGGTTCCCATATCCCGTTTATTCCTGGGCAGTAGGTAGAGATCCTTCCAGTGTGGGGTTTTACTCCATGTGTACAGACGGAAGACTAAAACAAACCCCAAACCTTCCACGGCAACCAGCAATTACGGAAGAATTATTACCCTTCCTCAGCTGCAACAGGAGGGTGTGAGATTCCCTCAGGCTGGGAAACGCGGGACAACCCAGGGAAAAAATACCACATCACTCAACATCACACCCAAGTCCTGGGGAGCCCTTTTGCCGTTCGGGCGGGATCTGAAGGGGCAGGTTTTTCCTCGTGGCTCTGCAGTTCCTCGGCAGGACTGAGATGGCTCTGTTGCTTTCCATTTGGTTTCCCCCCCCCGACGTTGCTCTTGCTCTGCTTTCCCTTTCAGAAGGTGAGGGAGAGAAGGGCCAGGTCCTCCGGATCCAAGGAAAGGCTGGAAGCACCGATCCACTAGGGAGCATCTGTGGGCTGGCTGGCCGAAGGGTGCCGTTTGGAGATGCCAGCCGGGAGGCTTTGGAGTTGTTTCTACTGTAACTATAATTNNNATTTAGGCTGAGAGCTTGAAGATAAATGACAGCTCCGAAGATGCTTTTCAGCACTTCATAAATCAACTGCCAGCTGGCCAGCTTCACCTCTGAAACGTCTCCTGCTTTTTTTTTCTTGGCCTTTTCTTTTTTTTTTCTTTTTTTTTTTTTTTTTTCCTTTTCTCCCCTCCCAACTTTGGAAAGATGGTCTATCCAAAAGGGAAAAAAAATAATTTCCCGGAGGAATAACTGTCCTGAGGAACGTGTGCGTTTGGGGACAGGGGGGCGGGAAGGGCAGGGAAAATCCCTTCGTCCTTGAAAGACTGGAAGGGGTGGAGATCCCACCCTTGTCGCCTCGTTCCAAATTCTGAATTGCGAGCTGTTAGAAGGCAACTTCCCTGGGAATTTCCGAAGGACACCGGGCAGCCTGACTGGCACATTCACAGCTGCCATGACAGACATTTTTCTGACTTCATTTACTGCCTCTTTTCGCTGTCTCACTCAGCACATCCTGAGATTTACTGGGGCTCTTTTCCCTGAGCTGAGTCACTTCGATCCCTGCGCAGCTCCTGGGATTGTTTGTGCCAAAGGCCCTGCACAACCTTTCCCTGGAGGGAGGGGAAATTCCTGCCCAGAGGCTGCTGACAGCCCTGCAGTCCCCGTGGGCAGCACTGAACGGCACTGGAACTCCAACACCAAGCGCTCACAGAAAGGCTCTGGACTGTTCTCCAACCTTGGGCCAGGCTGGAATCACGTTTTGTCTCCGTACGAGGGTGGGATATGGTGCAAAACATGACTCTGGGTTATCAGAGAAGGGAATGGAATAGAATAGAATAGAATAGAATAGAATAGAATAGAATAGAATAGAATAGAATAGAATAGGAATAGTTTGGAAGGCCCACCCAGTGCCACCCCCTGCCACGGGCAGAGACACCTTCCACTAGCCCAGGTTGCTCCAAGCCCCGTCCAACCCGGCCTTGGACACTTCCAGGGATCCAGGGGCAGCCACAGCTTCTGTGGGCAACCTGTGCCAGGGCCTCCCCACCCTCCCAGGGAAGGATTTCTTCCCAAAATCCAATCTAAACCTCCTCTCTGTCAGTTTGAAGCCATTCCCCCTTGTCCTGTCACTCCTGTCACTGTGGATGAGGGCCCAGATTACTCTGATGGACATCTGGGTGGAGACAAGGGGAGGGAATGAACAGTCTGCCTGTGAAATCTCCTCCTAAAATAGACTCCAGCTTTCTTTGCAGATGGATGGCAAACCTACTGTGGCTGTGGGGAATGTCCCTCCTTTTTCAAAGGTCGGTTTTTTTTGGGCATCTGAACTTCACCCTGAACGGAGCATCCAGGAGCTCTGGCTGCAGACCAACAGAAACGCAGCAGAAACAAAAGGAAGGAGCAGAATGAGAAGGAAATCGAGTAAAGAAGAGACAAAAGGACTAACAAAGGCACACACACAGCTTTTAGACAGATCTTCAGAGGCTGTAAAACTCGGTGAATCTCAGGTGCAGGTCACAGCATCGCTGAGAAAAACTGCACTTCAATTGGCCCAGCTCCATCAGCCTCCTGTAAAACCACGGAGAATAATGAGGAAAAGTTGCTTGTCAGAGAAGAAGTGGGTAGGCTGAGGTGTTTAACAAAGGGGCCTAGAAAAGCTCCAAGCCCTGGACAGTGTCCACCTGGTTGCATTAAACCAGTCTCCACATTTTTCAAAATCCACCCGGGCTTTAATCTCTGCTCCATTTCACATTTCCTTGTGATGCTGTCCAAAGAAATGCTCTCGTGGGCAAAAAGCTGAACAGTCACCACAAAGCTTAACAGGACCTTGATGTGGCTTTTAAAAAACCCCAGATCCTCAGCTGCTGAGGCTCACGAATTTTTTCTCCTCAGCAGATGTTAAAGGGGGGCTGGAGCTTGGCAAACATTCCCAGACATGGATAATGTTCATCTACTGATGGGCTGATTCTCATTTACATGAGGCTGCCTTTGCAGTTCTCTGGCTTGGGAAAAAGTGCCTCTGAAGTGGGTGTGTGAAAGCAATTTATGTAAAGGGACCTTAGCAGGAACGAAAATCAGGCTGCCAGTCTCCCCAGGCAGATGAGAATTATAAATGCAGCGGGCTTCGCTGTCTTGATTGCAGTCCAAAAGCTCTGATATGAACTTATCTGGATCCGTCTGGTTATAAATGTCAAATTCTCCCACCACCAGCCCTCGTGGCAGCCACAGGCTCTGCCTCCAGATTCCTGATTATCAGTGTGTGCTGTGGGAGCATCTAGGAGCTGTTTTGCTGAGTCAGGACCCGATGTTCAAGCCCAGAGGAGCAAAAATACGTGTAATTCAGAATGTTTCCTCCTTCGTGGGTCGGCACAACCTTGGCACCCCCAGAGCAGGTTTTGGGATTTTCCCCTTGCCCTTTGCTCTGTGGTGAGACAGCCACAGCTTCAAGCTCTGAGGCCCAGGCAGCAGGAAGGGGGTGATATTTCCCACCCCATCCTGTCTTTTCTGGTGTATAAATAGCGATTAAAGCACATTTTTACATGTATTGCTCTCAGGCTTCTAGGGGTTGGCTCTTAAATGTCTGCCTTACTAGGGGCATAATAATTCTCTTTGCAGGTGCTCGTGAGAGTGCAATTCCAGCGTCACATCCTTACATGTAGAGCCTGGTGTCCAGGGATCCCGCCAGGGAACCTCTGGGTGGATTTTAGAAGCCACCTGCACTTCCAAAATCCGGACTGATTAAAAACCTTGTGCCTCCGAACGGTTCGTGGGTTGATGGAAGAGGAGGCAACCTCATCCCTGGTTCGTTCAGAAAACACCACGGAGAATTATTTCCGTGCTTCCTAACTTTGGGAAGAGGAGGGGAACGCTTTTTTTCCCCCGAGCTCTGAGGCACTTCCTCCTCTGGTGATCCCGACGCCGGGCACGACAGAAGTGGTGACAGTTTATCTGGCCATGCCGCTGTGCTCATTGAGAGGAGCTGTTGCTGTTTATCTGCTCCTTGTCTGCAAAAATCAGGTGTTCAGGCAACAAATTGTCGGTGTTGTCAGCGTGCTGCGGTGTTGGGGTGGAGAGGGGGGAGGTTTTTAGAGGCGCTCACCCAAACTCTGAAGCCGTGCAGACCCTTCGGGAGTGGCAAATCTCCTTTTCCAGCCAAAAACTCCACCCGGGAAACAGAATCGGACGACGTTTAAAGCCTCGTAGAAACTTTTAAAATATGAATTTCGGCTGGTTACACCCATGCAGGGAGAAAAATGAGCAGTCTCTGAGCCGGTGGTTTTGTGTTTTTTTTGCTTTCTTTATAATAACTCGAGGGAAAGGGGCACTTTTTGAGGTGCAGCTCATCTCCTCCTGGGGCAAAGTTTAGCTAAACTGCGCAGGCAAAGCGCCGTTTGCTCTCCACCAGCAATAAAAGGAGCCTGGATGGCTGGACTGGATGAAAACATACGCTTTGTAAGCGTTTAAAGTTCTCAGAGATGAGTCCCTCTGGTGAAATCTGCCGGTCAATTTGCTATTGCTGCTCGTTCTTATGTAAAAGGCATCCAGCTATTACTGTGGCAGGCAGCAATTTAAAATCCTAACCCAATCCGTGACGGTCCTGTTGCTTTTCCCTCTTTAGGTGTGCCGCGGAAGGAGAAAGCTGGCCCTAAAAATAGAGCAGCAGGTGGACCAAACAGCCCCGTGGCCAAATGATTTCCTTTTAGTCTTTTAAAATTATGCTGTTTACTCGCAGAAATGAGCTCGCACTAAAAACAGGGATAAGATTTAACCTCCACAAAAGCTCCATTTTGGAGCTGTGAATACTCAGGGTGTTCAGAGTAGCCCGTGCTTTGCCTGCAGCCACGTGAGAGCACCGGAGAGGCTCCCAGGTTTTCTCTGCAGCAATTCCAGCCACTCCAGCCGCCTCCCAGCCCCACATCTGACGGTGACAGTGACCTTTTCCCGCAGAAGCCCCTGCTCATCCCCATCCCTGCCCACAGCCAAGTCCTCCAGGTTCTATCCAGCCCTTCCTCACAGCAGTAACCCTTCCCTGATCCAGCCTTTCTCTTTTCCAGCTCTCCCAACCCTTCTAAATCCTGCTCTGCCTCCTCCTCCACCTTGAAGCCTGACTGTTCAATGCTTTGTGAAGTGACCCAGCAGCTGGTCAAAACCATAACATTCATCTTTATGAACAAGACGAGCCCGCATTTTTTGGGGGGGTGGAAAGATGACCATGTTTGTCATCCCCCTGACACAGCTTCTTTCTCTCAATCTAAACAAACAGCCTGGGCTCGCTTTCCTGATTTGCCATTTTTCTCGCTGTGCAATGCCACAAACTGCCACAATATATTAGTTACTCGGAGCCCTCAAAGCTCCTCAGCAGCCAAGAGCACTTGTGGAGGAAAGGGGAATCAATATGATGAGAGAAGCAGAGATGTGTGGTTTGAAATGGAGCGTTTTAAAGGCGTCCAGCCTCTGCTGCCTTGTCCTCTCTGTGTGAGCTCTTTGCACAATGGTGAATGAGGCTTGTACAGGTAAAAATGCTGCCAGGGAGGGAAAGGGAGCGGAGGGATGACTCCTGAGGTGTATTTGGGTGGGTTTTACTGCTGGCTTTGGGTAACTGTCCCTTGGACATTGTGCCACTGCCCCCCTCCCACAGCAGTGAATTCAGAATAGGTGTTTCTGAGGCCAGCACCAAACTGCCTGGCTGCAGATTCAGTACCCTGGAAAATATCCCACAGAACAAGCCTTAAATTGAGCTTTTTCCACCACCATCCCTCCCCTGGCTTTCTTATGGCAGGGCACCGAAAAGAGCAAATGTCTTGTCTGGAGTGGAGAACGGTATTCACAGTGGATAATAACACTGGAACTGGATGAAACCCTTGTTTCCTCTGCTTTGGGACTCCCCCCAGGAGACACAGCCCCAGCTGCTCCACTGGGAAGGTGGAAGGAACCTCTGTAAATGCGATTATCAAGTCACTTACCCACAAAGGAACTTTCTCCTTCACACCCATTAGTTAAAGGCGAGTTTATACCCTTCAGAGTGAGGGTTTATAAACATCACAAAGCTTTGTAGCTGGACGTTTCCTTTCTCTCTCCCTCCTTTTCTGTGTTATCAGATATGGATGGCGTTTCTCACTCGGGGTAGTTTCAAACAGCAGCCACTTTCAGTGTCCGTATTAAAAAGTTGTCCCTGTCTGCTTCTGAAACCCTGAGCTGAAAAAGGCAAAGGACACCTTCAGCTGGGTTTACACCAGGGTTTGAAATCTTTAAGCCAGCCTTAAGACATGAACAATTTGCCTTCATTCTCTCCAGCCTTTTTTTCCTGGCATGAGTTGGGGCGAGGGGGGGTGGAAAGAAGAAGAAATCCCCCCTATTTAGTATCTGTTGGTCCCTTGAACACAAGAACCACTTGACCCTTTTGCATAAACTCCTGTTAGCCCCTGCCAGCTGGATCCATGTCCTGCAGCACTCTGTGCACTGGGGGGTATCAGGAAGAGCACAGATCATGTGCTGACTGCTGGGGAGAGCAGAGCCCCTTATCAGGATGCTGCACCTCCAGACACCACCAGCACAGTGACAGCAGGACCTGCCTGTGAAATGAGGCCAAGATAAATGATGTATTGCCCTCATCCCTAACAGTGTGGCCCAGACAGAAACCAGGTGGAGGGGAGGGAGGGAGCCAGCACCTTCTGTAAACAATCCCCTGGCCTGGCTGGAACAGCTCGAGGCCGAGATGCTGGATTAAGAAAGTGATTCTTGCCCTGGACACGGAGTTAAAGGGCAGGGGTGATAATGCACTGATGGCCAAAGGTGGCTGGGGGGATTTGGCCATTACTCAGCAGTGGTTCATTTGACCTGGCAGGAGAACATCTGATATCTAAACAGTCCCCCTCATCCTGAAGCCCTCAGAAACCTCTACACTAAATATTTGATGCCCTTGTTTGATAGTGTTTATTTTGCTTTCTCCCCACCTGCGCGAGGCTCATACGCTGGGAGCGGGGAAAACATGGGGTAGCACATACCAGAGATAAAACCCCAGCGTGTGAGCTTTGTTAAACAGAGATTTATGAGGCATTCTGTGAAGCTGACTGGGCAAAAAAAAAAAAAAA
>VZRE01009257.1:196630-220856 GCA_013396775.1 Cephalopterus ornatus
GTTCTGCATTGGCCTACGTGGCATCAGCAACACGTGATCCCCCAGCCCTTCCCTTTATAAGAAACTTGTGCAAATCAGGACACACTCAGCTGAGTCATGATTTAGGACCAGGATTTTGATGGGCCTCGTCTGGGTATCAGTTTCTCCACTTCTGCAAGGATGGAAGGGGCGGGGGAGAAGGTGAATTAAAGTCAGTCCCACATCCCTGTAGCTGAGTTAGTTCTGAACCCTCTCTCTGTAAGTTAAAACAGTTGTGATACAGTCATGGGTGGTCTGCTGAACACTCTGCTCCCTCCAGGTGTGAGTTTGGGGGGGGTTTTGGGTGATCCAGCTCACGCCAAGGATCAGGACACCCCAGTTCCCAAGAGGGAACTGCTCCTGGGTTGTAGCCCCTCCATCTAAGGGGTTGTCCAGACACCCTTCACAGCCAGCAGGGACCTGCCCAACACGGGCAGGGAAACCCAGAGGGGGATTCACCCCGCCAGACCTGACCTCCTCCAGAAAGAGCGGGGGGTGCCCTGGGCCCTGCTGTCTCTCCACACCACAGTTCCAGTGCCTGGAAAGGGAAACCAGCCCAGGCAGAGGGGATGCTGTTACAAACACCCCCGCTGAACACAGCAAGCCCTGCCCCTGCTGCCGGAGCCTTCTGGAGAGGTGCAGGGGGGGGCTTTGCTACTGGTTTTGTCACTTGATCAGTTCTTGATTCAAGAGGCCTTTAAGGACCAGTTCCTGGAGGCTCTGTCACCCCACCAGCCCCGAGACCAGTTTGAGCAGCAAGATCTCCTCAGGGCCTCCTGGATCCTACACGACCTACCCAGCATTTGGGTGAGAAGCACAACCTTTCTCTTTCGTGTCCCCTTTACAAACCGAGCCCTCTCCCCTGCCGCTTTTGGTATCGGGGCGTTTGCCACGCGCAGAAGGAGAAAACGTCGTGCCAGCTGCTTTTCTTCCTCTCCCTCGCTTGAAAACACTCTTCGGCCTTTCGAGCTGTCACTCACCTGCTTTGACAGGAAGTCTTGGCCTCTGGGCTCATGTGTTTCCTTTCCAGACAGAAACCTTGGTCGCCTGAGGACTGACGTTTTCCAACAGTTATTGGAACAGAATTTCCAACCAGAAATCCCGGGGTTTCTTTCTTGTTTTGCCCCCCCCCCCGGTGGAGGCAAGAAAGCCCCAGCCTCAATTTGCTGGTTAGAGACACTGCAGAACCCCTGTCACCAGTGACCCAGCGGTTTCACACCCCCAGATTCACGGTGAAAAAACCTCTTTATTAAAGCAAAGAGCTGGCTGTCGCTTCCCAACAAAAAGCAAACAACAGAGGTGATCCCAGCGCTGGTTCCAGTGCTCTCGATCCGAGATAAACCCGCTTTTTATCTGCTTGGGTTATTAGAAGCACACCTTTACTTGTGAAAGTTCAGGTGAAATCGGGATAAAAGCTGGAAAGGATGTGGGCTATGAGTATGTTTAAAATGTTATCTGGACTTTCTCAAACATGTCTTTCCAGCTCAGGTATTTACATGCTGATAACCTCTTGGTCCCAGTGGTGCAAGAGACTCCGTGCCTTGTATTTCAGAACTGATAAGACGTTGAAAGATGTGGAGCCTCCAAGAAACATTAGGAAAAACAAGCCCCCTGCTTTTCCCCCCCGCTCCCCTCCCCAAGTTCCAGGGCTGGTTGTGCGACTCGAAACGCCGAATTTCTGGAAATTATTTAGCGGAGGGGATTTTTTTTTTTGCCCCAAAGTAGGAAGGAGATGCAGCTTTGAGGACTGATGGAGAAGAGGAGACGTAACTGCTTTAGTTATTCAAAGGTTTGGCCTTTGTTCTCCCTTTGATCTGCCACTCTCATGGATTCCTTCCTATCAGCAGATCAAGGAGAATTTTTATCTTGCTGGGAGACTTTGCCTGTTTGCTGCTATTTGTTATTAAAATCCTTTCGCAGTAATATCAGGAGAAGTCTTGTAACCACCTCTGGCTGCTTGGACTCGAAGGAACCGAACAGACCAAAAAAAACTCCTGTGTTTTTGATGTTTTGAATATGCTGGTGAGTGAATGCCCTTGGAATGCTTCCCCCTCACCCCTCCTTTTCTGCAGAAATGTGGCCACATCATGGAAGAGGATTTATCCAAAAGGTGGAACTTTAGGAGTGCTGGACATATCTGGCAGCAGGGAAGCTGGGAAAGCTCATCCTGCTTGATTCCCTGCTGGATAGAGGGAGTAAACTTCCTTTGATGTCGCATAAAATGGGTACAGCAGTCCTAAGGACAAGCAGACGTGTGGCTTCGTTGTAAAAAAAAATAAACAAATAAATAAGCAGAACCCATCCCCAAAGTGGTAACTTTCTAGCACAGGCTGGAGAGCCAGTGAATCACTGGAGCTGGATTCCCGTTCCTCGAGGTCAGGAAGGGAAGGAACCTTGGCAGGGGTAAAACTGCCCCTGCCAATCCCCCCACCTCATGGATAGACAAAAGGGCTTGTTCTCCCAGGCCTTCTCACTGGTACCTTCCACGAGGTCTCTATTTGGGGAGCAAGAATGAGGAAACCTGAGGGATTTACACAGAACTTCCTGACAGGAACACCAGCAGTTTCAGCTCAGTGCCGTTGACCTCCGATCACCACACTGAGCTTTTGTGTTCAAGTAGCTGCTCCAAGGCCAGTTTTACCAACTGAGTTTTAAACTTGTCCAGAGGCCTTCAGAAGGGACAAAATTTCGACTTTTAAGCTGTTGAAACGATGCTGAAGCGCTCTGGTCTTGCAGAGACAGAGCCCAAAAGGGGCTGAGATGCTTTTCAGGCATGGAACGCGTCGGCTCGGTGCCGTGACTCCCCTCCACGTGCTTTCCTCGCTGGGCTTCTCCTCACTTGAGGAGGTGATGCCCGCCGAAGACAGGGAGCACAGCGTGCTGCATCTGGAGCACAGCCCAAGCTCTGCAGGGCACCGAGGCCTTGGCACAGGGACAGTTCGCTGAGCTGGATGAGCTTCCAGTCATCCCTCGCACAGCCAAGACTGGGCACTCGATTTGTGGCCGGTGCTTGATGAGGACAGAAAAGCGCAGCCTGGTTAAACCGGGGCTCTGGGTGGATCTCGGGGGGGTCTGGATGCAGCTCAGCACAGCGGATCGAAGACATCGCAGAAGTGTGGGTCCTTCGTAGGTAGCCACTGGTGCAGAGGTGTCACCCTCACGAGCTTGGCACTGCCTGTGAGCTCCAGACCCCTGTGCTCGGGCTCTGCCCACACCCTTCATCAAGCAGACCTCCCTCAAACCTGCCTGGGGCAGCGCTCGGGCTCCTGCGCGCTCCCTTCCAGCTCCAGCCTGGCCGCATCCAGCTGGGAACGGGTCAGGAACAGTTAAACAGGCTCGGACCAACCCACCTGAGCGGATCCACTTCCCTCCCAGCCACCTGAGGCAGAGCGTGGGACCTCCGATGGCTCCGGGGGCAGAACTGTGCCTCCCCTTCACAGCCCCCAGCGAAGCAGGAGCCTCTCCCCCACCCCCGGGAACACCACCCACACGCACAGCCCAAACCCTCATCTCAGCCTTTCCCTGCCTTCTTCCCCTCATCATCCTGATTTTGCGTTTAGATCTCCTTATTCGTGAGGGTTTTTGGGTTTTTTGGTTGTTTGTTTTTTTTTTGATGGAGCAGCAGCAACGATGTGAAATGCACGAAGAATTCCTGCTGGTTTTCGTGGCACTACCAATTTCCTCTCCGGGGCGTGGGCCAAGGGAAAAAAATAGATTTACTTTTTCCTCCGTAAGCACAGCCCCGGCAACACAGCTGTGAATCTACTGAGTTTGTAACAAGCCACTCAACAAAAAAAAAAAAAAAAAATACAGCTCCCCTAGAAGTCTTTGTAACTTTGAAGGCAACCAGCCTCCGTAATCAAGTCTTACAGCGCAGCTCACTACTTCATAAATTTGAAATCAATCATAAAAGAGGCATATTAAAATAATTTGTATCAGTAGGGACTGATTTAAAGCCCAGCTCCTCATCCATCAAGGAGGTGCTTTCACTGGCGAGCGTATTTCTCCAAACTGCAGGAAAAGCTTCGCCAAATCCATTAATAATAGAGAGAAGAAGCTCTCACGGAGCAAATGGACAAAGGGAAAGCGGGGAGTGAGTCTCATAAACTTCTTTTTTCTTCACAAGATCCCCTCCAAAAATCACAGAATCAACAAAGTTGGAAAAAACTTCCAAGATCATCGAGTCCAAAATAATTCTGGGAGGCAGATGCTGCTGCGACTTGTGATCTTTTATTGAAGAATAATTTAGGACAATTTTTAACGCGTCAAAATAACACGTTTGGGTTGTTGGGATTTTCTTTTCATTGGGCTCAAAGGGGATAAAACATTAAAGGGAACTGGGGGGGAAAAAAAAAAGGGGAAGGTGGCAAACGCGACGTTTTCACTGGGGAAACCCAGGAAATTATTTATCCCTTGGAAAAGCGATGCCAAGGGAAAGATCCCGCTCTTTTCCCACTTTTCCCCTGGTCTCTGTTGAGCCGCGGGAGATCGTTGCTGCCGGCCGGGAGATTCCCGGGACCTGCGGGGCGGGAGCGGCGGGGAGACGGGTCCGTGGTCTCCTTCTGCTGAGCTCTGTGTCATCAGCATTGCTCCAAAACCAGTCTGGGAGTGTTTTTCCCCCCAATAAAATCAGCATCTGCTTTGAAACGAGAGAGCTTTGAAACCTTTCCCGGCTGCTGGAAGGAGCTCCTGTTTTCTTCCCTCTGTCAGCCGGCGTTTAAATGTGAACTATCTCGAATCCTTCCCTAGTAAACGCAATTAAAGTGTCATTAAGAAAGCATTTTTCTCCTATCCTTCCCTATGAGAAACGGGTTGGGCTCGGTGTTCCCGCGCTGAAAGGCTCGGTAAACCCGCGGGTATTTGACACCCTAACTGGAGCAAAAGGGATTGAAATCGGGAGCTGGATTCCAAGCCCTGCTGCTTTTCCAGCCAAGATTTTCAGGTGCGTCGCGTTCAGAGCGACTCACGCGGAGAAATATTTTTGTTGTGGCAACCAAAACACGTGATCCTTCCCTTTCTTCCTCCCAGACAAATTAATAATAGAACCGAGGTGAAAGCCACTTTTTTGTTGTTGTTGTTCGTTTGTTCGAGGGGAAAATTCCCTGATCTAAATGACGGAAATTCTCCGGGAAAGGCTTTTTGTTGGGGGTTTTGATCTCTTAGCCTGGCACGAACAAGGGGCTCTTTGAACCCTTAGCAGAAGTAGCGAGACTTCGCTTTTAGCCCAGAAACAGTTTGTTTTGCAGCCTTTTTGCGGTGCCAGCCTCCCCGTTCGAAATAAGCGGCGTGTTGTTTGCCTCCGGACGCGCTGTTTCTTGCCGTCTCTCCCGCGTGCCTTGCTGCCTCGGGAGAAAAAAAAAATTGGGAAGATGTGGGGGGGAAAAAAACCCAAAAACACAAGGGGGGAGACTCCAAGCGCCCGCTGCTGAGCTGGCAGAGGGCAAGAAAATTATTCGGGCAAAGCTGATGAAGGGAGAAAACAAGGACAGACCGAGGGAAGATTTTCCCAGGGTAATATTGCCCTGAATTAACTCCGCGGGAAAGATCAGGAGAATCTGCGAGATTCCTCACCCCCTTTCTTTTTTTTTTTTATCCCTGAGACCAAAACGCTTGAGTTTTGCCCCCTCCCCAAGCTGTTTGATCACCAGGGGCTGTGATAACCTCCAGGATTTTGTAGCTCTTAACAAACCCGTTAAATCTCGTCGGATTAGTGTTGCGGCCACTGAAAGGCAGCTCGTGGCTGATTTTTAAAGGGATTCCTCTCAGGGTTCTTCGGGAATCCGTGTGAAAGGGCTGGAGAGCCACGATACAGACCTCGCAACTCCCCTTCTTCCCGAGGATGCTCTGCCAGGGTGGGAATAACTCTGCCAGGCTGGAGATGCTCAAGCAGAAGTTCTTGCCGAGGGCTCTGGGGACAAACGTTGCCGTCCCGGCGACCCTCCAGCTCTCAGGTAGGAGCTCCTGATCCCAAACCCTCTGGAAACTCCCACAGGCTTTTTGCCAAGCCACCAAAAAGTTGCCCAGAGCCCCAGTGCCCCAGACGGGGACAGATTCGGCTCCCACCGCTCCCATCTCAGGTCTCTGCTACAACCCCCCCGACTTCCCTTAATCACTTCAGGTGCTTCCCAGGTGTCGACCCGGTTGTTACCTCCTTTGGAACCTCTTTACATTTACCTTGTGGTTCTGTCTTCTTTTTTTCACGGGAGCAAGCACTGGTTTTGCACCAAGCCCCTTTGCAAGCATTCTGATTTCCACCAAATTTAGGTTTTCCTCCTCTGATAAAAGGCTTTCAGAAAAGTCTTTTGTTTTTGTTACTGGGGGCAGATTTCGGCTTGCTGCTGCCTAAAGCCACCTCCCTTTTCTTGGTTCCGAGCAGAACCAAATAACCCTTCCTTTCGTTCGTTTTAGGTTTTAATCCCATCAGGTATATTTTTTACGGTCTGAAATCTGTATTTCTGCAATACACAATAAGCAATACATATGCATGCACTTTACACTTTATATAAATGTTGTATGTGTATAAAATCCATCCCTTTTTCCTCCTGCTGAGGTTTTTACGGCTGCACTGAGTCGGCAGGACTGTGCCTTGTCCCACAGGCCCCCCCGGGCAGAGTAAACGTCCATGAACTCTCCACCCTCCCGGAAGGGCTGACCTGTGCTCTCCACGCTGAAAAGCAGCTCCTGCCTCTCTTGGTGTGTCCTCCCCGGCCCAGGGCTTTTTCTTTTTTAACCCCAAATAATTTTTCAAAGCAGCCTCCTGGCCGGGAGTGCTGAGTGCTGGCCTTGGGGAGGGCTGAGGAGACCCAGGCGTGACCCTGGTCCTCGGGCCAAGCCGGGCCCATCTTTGGGTTGAATTCATTTCAGGCTGAACTTTGCGTGAACCTGGGCCCGAGGGGAAGGGAACCCGACAGAGCAAAGCTGATGGAGGCAAGTTCTGAGCAAACCCATCAGGCTGAGTAAATATTGAACAAGTCCACGTGAAGGCAGGGGTTGAAATGGAGCTGTCAGAGCAGTGTAAACCGAAAGGATAGGTGAGGCCTCTGAAGAGCACGGAAACATTCTGTACACTCACTTCGGCAATTGTTCCTTCCACCCAAGCCCTTTGCCCCAGACCTCATTTCACCTGCCTGAGAGGCTAAAACAGCCCTGAAGCTGCTCAGTGCTGAAATATCTGTGTTGGTGGAAGCCAGGGGCCGAGGGCAGAGGGGTGAGCAAGGGGACAGCACTGTGGGGTGGCCCCTGCAGTGGAGTCAACCAGGACCCTACAGCCGGGGTCAAACTTGAGGCAGCAGGTTCATGGTCCCCGACTCAAATCCAGGTGACCTATCCAGCATCAATCCTGAAGAATAAATATACTCAATATTTGATACACATACAAGTGAAATACGTTGTCTATAAACACGTATAATCCAAATAAACACATAGATAATCCAAATATATGCCCAGCTCCCACAGTCTAGCCCAACGGTGCTGGGCAGGGGAGGTCCCTGGGGATGAGAAGGGGCTGTTGGATGTGCCAGTCGAGATCTGAGGGTGGCTGCACTCACCCAGCAACTCCCACAGGTCTTTTTGCCTGGTTCTCCAGGGATTTTAGTGACACTCAGTAACACGTCCGTGTCAAATTATTGCAAAAAAACTTAGCAGGCACGAAAATTCTTCCTGGTTTACCTGATTTAGGGTGACTCCCTTGGCAGTGTTGGTGTGGAAGCAGGTGCCTGGGCACCTTCCTGCCCTGGTGCCACTTGCAGAAGATGGAACAAACTGTTGCTTCAGTTCTGACTCACTCCCCATGTGATGGAAACATCTCATGCTCATCTCGCTCTGGTTTTGCTGAGAGCTGGTGAAGGGGTGGCCTCTGACTCATTTTGGAGTGTGAAACGAGTTTGGAGAAACCCAAAAGCCTTCCTCCCCTCTTCTCCTCCACTTCAAGGCTTCAAAGGCTTTTTGGGGCCAGCGACAACCCAACCCGGCCACAGCTGAGTCACTGAGGGGGGGCTTTGTCCCCAGACAGAGACCCCCAGGAAAGCTTCACACCTTGAGTGCCAAGAGGCTCCGGGAGCAGTTGAAAGCAGCCAGCGAAGTGGAGTTGAAAGTGAGGAGGTCTTCCGGGTATTATTATTATTATTTTTTAATAGAATGTCCTCTTCCAAGATCAAAAGGGGCCTCACGTTGTGAGAACAAATGCTTTAGGGAGAAGAGAAACATTTCACACCGAGGGGTAAGGAACAGATGGCCCTGGAGGAGCTCCTCGGGTCTCTGCTCCAGGGACAGAGCCGGAGGGACTCTCAGAGTCCCTTCCCCATCCCCTCCTCCTGCAGAGGGACAGCAGCTCCAACGCGGTGACTGCCGTTAATAATTTACACGGTTACATTTCTGTAACTGGGAATTTCCCCTTCCTTTGGGATATTAAAAGAATAAATCTCCATTAAGACGTGGCTTTGTGTCTGAGCGTAGGGGGGCACGTGGCTAATTTTCCTGCTCATGAAAAATGCAATACCGGGGACCCACGGACAGACGCGTGGAGACCGGGGAATATATGGATTATAAAAAGCCACGGCGTTGTGCATCATTTATATATTAAAAAAAAAAAGACTGTGTGTAGACCTCATACCCGTGATACAGCCCAGCCGTGGCAACGGGTTAGAGCCTCGATTAGAGGTTTCTGCACGATCTTTCTGTGTCCCACGCGGATACACAGGTACCTGTGCGGGGACTGAAGCACCGGGGCCCGCCCTCCATCAGCTGCGGGTGTGGGACAGGCACGAGTGTCCCTCAGCTCCTCACAGGAGCATCTGCCCCCGGCCGAGGGACCCCCAGCCGCGGGTGTCCTGGCGTGGCCTTTCCAGCCGGCTCCTGCTTCCCAGCGGTGGGTTTCGGGCTCCTGAGACAAAAGGGAGCGTGAGAAACTTGGAGGGAGAGCAAGGGAGGGGGGGAAAAGAGATTAGCTGTGTGCGGTGATCGTTGTTAGAGAAACACGGCTGGGCAGCGAGGGGGGCGAGGGACCGGGCTGAGGGGGAGCCCCGGGGGGGGGGTTACATATGTAAGGGCGCAGCGGCTCTCAGGGCTCTTCCGGAGACTCCCTTTGAGTTTTAAATGGGAACCGGGAGCCTTTGTTGTGCCCGACACACTGACACAGCAGCCCCCTTCCTTTTTATTCCCGGCCTTGCCGCATTCCCCCGGCCCTTCCAAGGCCGGCGCTGCCCGTCTCACCTGGCAGCGAGCTGATCCCGGTCCTAGTCCCGGTGCCGGTGCCCTGTGGGAGCAGAGCAGGGCACAGAGACCCAGAGGGTGGTGAAAACCGTCTCGGTGGAAAAGCACGAGGTTTCTGAGGCACGACGCCCTTGTTTCCTTGAGCCAGCTGAAATCACACAAATCAACGAAACCTTCCATCGCCTTGGTCCCGCCAACAGGTTAAACCAAGCTGGCTCACCCCCAACAGGTTTTTAAGTCAGTTTTAGCTGCTTGGGGGGTTTTGTTGGTTTGGGGTTTTTTCTCTCCTGACGTTTTGCACAAAATCCTCTTTTCACCTTTCCCCCCCTCCAGTTTTTTTTTTTACCCCGCCTTATCTCTGAGCTAATTGGACACTCAAAAACCTTTTCCTCGGAGCAAAAGAAGTGTATTAGAAGGGGAAAGATTTTATCGGCGGGGGCAGAGCGATGCCCCTTCGCCCAGGGCCCTCCAGAGGAGCCGGGACACGGGGCCGGGCTCGGCCGCGGCCGCAGCAGGTACTTTGCTCATTCCTCGCCCCTCTCCCGCCCCCACCGAAAAGGTTTGCAAATTTGGCGAAGCCAGAACAATAGTTTCTCCTGGCAGCCCCTCTGTTTACTTGTTTAGAAATCCCAGAGGCGTTTCGAGGTAAAAAGGTCAGAGCTATACCGGGCCCGCTGCCCCCTCCCTCCCCGCCGGCCCCGCGCCGGGCTCCGTCCCCCCGCGAACTGCTCTCGTGTGTTATCCACGCCGGGGAAAACACCCTTTCCAGGGTCGCCTGGGGAGGCTGAAGGGAAGAACCCACACTGACACTTCGTTTTGGTTTGGAGCTGTGTGAACGCTCCGTATAAACCAGAAACTCGCTCTGCCCCCACCCCGGACCCCGAGTCCGTTCCAGTTGCTGTTGCTGCTTCAGTGATGCAGATTTCCTTCAGTGCCGGGTCGCTTGCACGGAGGATGGGGATGATTCTCCCTTCTCACCAGGCCTCGTAGCACTGGGAAATAACTCCGAGAGAAGCGGAGTTTCCATGCGGTGCCGTCGGGGCGAACTGGGCTTTGAAAGCTCCCGCAGCGCCGGGCCCGATCCAGCCGGTGCCAGGGCGGGGGGTCCGGGGGATACCCGCAGGAAGCAGGATCGGCCCCTTGGTTCGGAAGCTTTGGCAGCAGCCGGAGACTTTTTCCTTCCTCTTCCTCCTCCTCCCTCCAAGCCCAGGCTGCCCCTGCCCCGTGTCCCGCATTTCCCCGGACGGGAGAGATTTTCCCATTTCGTTTAAAGTCGGGAGGACTTCCATGTGGAAAAAGTAAACTTTATTAGGCTGAGGTAGTTTCATTTCGAGGTACAGAGAACGGGGAAGGGAGCGGAGGGGAAACGGGAGATTCCGATTAAGAAACCGCTAGTTTTTCTCGATGACGTTTTTCCCTTTAAAACAGTTTTCGACAAACAGTTGCCCTGTTTTTTTTTCGCTTCGTCCTACCCTAAAATTTCTCACGAGGGAGGGAGAACATTTAGCCATGGTTAAATAGTGGGTTTATCTGACTCTGATAAGCCTAAGAGGGTGGGGGTGCGAGGAACGTGCCGCTCCGCTCCGAGACTTTCAGGCTATCGAGAGGTACAATAAATAGCAGCCAGTGCATCAGCGCGGGGGGGGGCCGAGCCCCGCGGGCCCCCCGCAACCTTGTTCCCTTCCACCTTCACACCTCCCGCGACAGTGACCGAAGTACCCCGAGGTCAGCCTGCGCCTCACCTCGTTTTCTCTGATAACCCAACCCTCCCTCCCCCCGGGAGCAGCAACAGTCACCGTCGCAGAGCGCGTGGAAAAACCCTGTAACGCAGAAATAGTGCAAAATGGTAGCAGAGGAGCTGCATTTTTCGCTCGGTGTTTGGGTCTTTGCACAGGCCTCGAGCATCTTGGGCGCCTCAGATCTCATTCCAAGATATACATACAGTAAATAACAGGGGGGATAGAAAAGGGAAAAAAAAAAAAAAAAAGAAGAAAGAAAAAGTACCCAAAACTTTTTTTTTTTTTGGTTACGATCTCGCGAGGAGGAGATAAAACACATCAAACGTGAGATTCGTGCGGGGAGAAATCGTTGTGCACGTTCTTTAAGACGGGAGAAAACTAAATTCGTTTTAAATTTCCTGTGGTTGAAAGTGCAGTTCCTAAAGGGAGGAGGGGAGGAGAAGGGAGAGGGAGAAACGTCCCTGAGACAAACGCCTATTGCTAAGGACACAGGAGGACACGGCTGCTCCTTTGGAGTCCAGTGTTTTACAGGGGGTCTATAAATTAAGAGAGAGAAATGCGAGTGGGGAAATCGGTATCACACGCGTGGGGAAGCCAAAGGGATGCTCGGAGGGACGCGTGGCTTCACTGCCACGCGTGTGTGCGGGCGGGGCTGTGCGTGGGAGACTCGTGTTCCTCCCTGGGGGTCTGCTGGGCTCCGCAGACCCCCGAGGGCAGAGCTCTGTGCCCCCGCGGGACGCGTTTCAGGAGGACACGGAGCTGGGGGAGGCCTCAGGTGAGGTGCAGTTGGACTGATCCGAGGCTTCACCCGCTTCCTTCGCCGACCTGGAGGCAGCAGCCGGGGCGAGACCTTCCTTTTCCCTCTTCTTCTGCTTCATCCGCCTGTTTTGGAACCAGATCTTGACCTGGGTTTCGTTGAGCTCCAGAGTGGCGGCGATCTCCACCCTCCGGGCCCGGGTGAGGTACTTGTTGAAGTGGAACTCCTTCTCCAGCTCCGTGAGCTGCTTGGTGGTGAAGTTGGTGCGGATGGCGTTGGGCTGGCCCAGCAGTCCGTACTCCGACACTTTGGCTGTGAACGACCAGACAACAACAGCAGGGCAGGAGCAGCCAGAGGAACCCCCTCTCTGGGGCGGGGGGGGCTCTCCCCCGCTCCCCTCCTCTCCTGGGCGTTTGATCCCTCCACCACCCGGAGCTTCGTGCTCCCTCCCGGCTCCTCGCAGCTTCCAGCCTGGAGGGACAGAGCTCCTCGGGCTCTGCTCTTCCCTTGTAACCATTCCCCCCATCTCCCTGTAAACTGCGAGAGACTTAAACTGAGCGGCAAGGGGTGGAAGGGGAGGGTGAAGGTGATGATGGGAGAGGAGGAGGGAAGACTGTGATTTAAGGAAGATCGTGGAGAAGGAAGTTGAACAATAGGGGAGATGGAGGCCACGACTGTGGAAGAAGCAGGAAGCCCGGAGCGCTTCCCATTCCGAGCTGGGCTAAAATCGCACTGGGCCTGCGGGAAACTGAGCTCAGGGACCCTCCATCAGACGTGTCTGGGAAATCTCTGGCTGGGATTTGAAAAAAAAAAAAACAAAACGACAAAAAACCCGCAAACTCAAACACACCCAAACCAAAACAAATCCATGTTCTCATGGAGGACGAGCCCAGTCACCCCGAGCGCAGATCCCGGGGAAGGTAACCTTTCCTGGCAGGGCTGAGGAGCTGCCCCCCACCTCCCTCGGGTGGGCACCCCCTCGCTGCTCTCTGCTCCCCCCAAACTCACCTGTCTTGGGCGGGTTCCTCTTCACCCTCATCCAGTCGAAGGTCTGCGCGGCGCCGGCGCTGGGACACGGCTCCGAGGGGCACGCGGGGTCTTGCTCCTCGTTTAAAGAAGGCGAGAGGTTGCTGTAAACGCCGGGCAAGTAGCTGGGCTGCTCCTGCCCGTAAAGGTGATGCTGCTGGTACTGCCCCGCGGCCGCCACCGCCCCGCAGTAGCTCTCTGCCAGGGAGCTGAGGTTGGAGGCCGCGCTGGAGGGGTACCCGGCCGCCTGGAAGTACAGCCCATCCGCGTCCTGCTGGCCGAGGTAGAGCTGGTGGTGCCCGTAGCCGGGGCCGCCGCTCTGGGCCGGGTACCCGGGGGCCGGGGCAGCGCCCGCGAAGGGCCCGGGGCGACCGGAGGAGGGAGGGTGGTAGCCGGGGGTCTGCTGGGGGAGGTGGGCGGCGGCGGCCGCGCTCCCTCCCACGCCAAAGCGCCCGTCTCCGTTCAAAGTGTCACTGGCGGGGCTACCTGAGCACGAGGGGAAGGAAGGGGAGCTCGGCTCTAAGTGGTGGTAGGCGCCCGTCCCACGGTTACAAATTGCATACTCTAAGAAGGAGTTCATCCTGGTATTGTCCATCTGCCACTGATGGAGGAGGGTCAGCCTGTTTTGGGGGGGATTCCGCCTGCCCTACAACCTTTAGGTAGTATGTCAAAGCTGTAAAACTTCCTTCCATGGATCGCTGGCCCTCGAACCCCGCAGCCTTCGGCGGGGCCGGGGGGAGCCGCGGGGGCGGGCGCGGCGTCGGCCCAGCCCAATGAGCGAGGGGCTCCCGAAGTTTGTCACATCTCTGAGCTCATCCATCAAGGGCCCCGGCATTTGCATGACAAAGGGGTTTCAATCAAACCCTGCCCATCAATCTGATAACAACACGAATACGTCAAAATCTTTCCTCAAAGACTTTAAAAGAGAGGAGGGAGGTGGGGTGCGGGGAGGTGGAGGGCAAGAGGGGCTGGGGGGAAGAATCAGAATTATCCACAACTGTTTTAAGTGCTAAAAAGGCCCCCGAGTTATGCGAGGAGCCAATTTCAGCAGAACTTCCCCTTGCCCCAACTTAAAAAGGTTTCCCCCAATCCCAGCTCCACGTGAGAAACAAAATAAAGAAGAGGGAAAGGGAATAGAGAGGTGTGAGTCCTCTGCCTCCCCAAGAACAAAAGGATGCTCTTTTATTCGCTTGGAAACTTCTCCCTAGAAAGTGGCTTGGCGTTTTCTGGGATGAGGAGTCCAAGAAAAGCTCCTAAGAAAAATAGTCCCCATGTGTTTTAATTTTGCCACGCCAGCTTTGTGTCTCGGGCCAGTGTGGGTAAAAGCAGTGTAATTAGATCAATATTCTAATGAGGCGATGAAATAAAGTTAGGAAGACAGAATGTCTTTTGTTGGAGAAATACCATGCCCAGCTTAGCAATCAAGGAATGGAACTAAAAACGATCCGTGTGTCTATCTGCGGATCTTCCCATCCGTCCATTCACCCGTTCACCTACACACTCTCTACTGAAACCAAGGTTTTAAGGGTTTAAGCAATTCTGGAACATCAGGCTCTGCTTTTCCATGGCAAACCTGGTCTGATCTGGCCCCGAATTCGTTGTCAGGCTGGAGTTTTCCCCTACGAGGGTCCAGCTGAGGAGTAGGTGGGAAGACACTGCCTTCGGCCCGGCCACTCCACCGCTCAGAGAATGCAAACATAGGTAGGCAACATTTATTTACTTGTTAGCAGAAGGGAGACAAGAGCACCCAACAATATGACGCCCACAGTCATTTGTTACTTGTCAGGATATTTAGTGGTTATTCAGCCTCCAAGAAGAACCAGGAGGGCTCTTTCTCTCCCTCTCTCTTTCTCTCCCTCTCTCTATTTTTTTTTTTTTNAATGACTGATGTCAGTTGCTTTCTGAGAAGAAGACAAAGCTTCTCTCCCTCTCTTTTTTTTTTTTTTTTTTTTTTTACCCCAGGCCAAAAGTTCACTTTGAAAGGCAAAACCACGTCCTTTAGGGGGAAGGTTTGGCTGATGCAACACGTCGGGGTAACATTTGTTGAGAAGTTGCAAATCCGCAACACGGGCAGCCGTGGCATCAAACTTCCTCCCTCCTTTAAATCCCCCCCGAGAGAAAACTCGAGTTTTAGCCAATTACACCTCTCGTCTTTCAATAAAAAAGAATGAGAAAGCTATTTCCAGGGCTGCGTGTCTATTTATTCATTTATTCTGCCGACTTTGCTGATGCTGAGAGACTCGAGAAGAGAATATCTTAGGTTACAAATAATCTCTGAAACTCTCTGCCTCCTTCTTTGCATAAAACAACCCAAAGTGAATATAAAGATTCAAAGCAACTCTCATGTCGTTCCCCTTGCAAGAGAAATCGATTTCTAATTTTATTCCAGGAGTGCTTTTTATATTACGTTGCACTCGCGTTCAGATGAATGTATTATATTTAAACCATGCTTACAATAGATGATTTATGGCTGTAAAATGAAAAAAGAAAAGGATAGATGTTTATTTCGCCCTTGAATCAATTGTTTCGTATTGTCTGATAATTTTCCACCGTGATCTCCCTCCACTCTTCCGACAAGGGGATGCTTTATGGCATTAAAATACAGCTGCCTCCTGGAGTTGCTGCATTAGCTCCTCCACAGCTCGGGAGTTGTGGAGGAGAAAGTTTTGCTGTGCATCCTCTCAGAGAAGCCTTAAACCAAGGTTCAGACCTGAGCTGAAAACACAGTTCCTTGGTAAATGGGAAGATTGGGTGGGACGGGGTCAAAATCTTAGCCAGAAAAGCTCCTCTGGAGCCGCTCCAGCCCCTACTTCGGGGGCAACGAGATGGGGGTGTGGAATCGGAGATGGAGCTGAGGAGGGGATGTGCCGAGCTGGAGTCACTTTGGGAAAGGCTTTTTTAGTCCCTCTGTGGGGATAACCATCAGATGAGGGCTGATGGGACGTGGAAGAGGAGAGGGAGCGGAGGAGGGGATGTGTGCAGGGCTGGAGTCACTTTGGGAAAGGTTTTTTCGGTCCCTCTGCGGAGGTGCGCGTCAGATGACGAAAGGTGGGATCCTGGAGCCGATTTCTTCCCAGAAAGGGGCCTCCAACCTTCTCCCCTCCTTCTCTGCCCCCCGGACGCTGCGGGGCGAGATGCTGGTGCTCCTCTCCGCAGCCTCTCAGGCCCCTCGGCTCTTACCTGCCGGGGGACCCCGGGCAGCGAAAACCCGGGCAGATTCCAGGGGGGCAGAGGGATGGAAGGTGTCGGCTTCCCAACTCCCTTCTCAGGGCTTCCAGGTTCCTGGTTTGCACCCCCTCGCTCCCTTTCCCACCTGTTCTTCCCCAAAACGCTTGTGACGACTGCGCGGGATTTTGGAAAGCCGCCAGCATCAAAGGGAGTGCAGAGACACCGGGAATCGCTTAGGAATCGCCTTCCCAATTTTCCCTCGTAGTCCCTTGCCCTGGACCCGACAGCAAATTACTGATGTTGTTACTGTAGTTATTATTATTGGTCTTAATTCCCCTTGTGGGGAAAGTGTGAGATCCATCTTTGGTTCAGACCTTCATAACCCACAGGAGAAAGAAATATCAGGTTATTGTTAACAATCAAACGCTGACTGAGCCTAATTCTGCCGTTTACACATTTATTTCTTTAAATCCTCCTGTATGGGGAGTCGAGAGAGTGAAGACGGTCAAAGAAAAGGTGTAGATGGAGATTCTCGAATGATTAGAGCTCTGTCCCACCCCTTACTTCGCCTTTCGTTTATTTATTACTTGATTTTCACTTATTTCTTGAGGGAGGCAGTAATTATTCCCACACGGTTCGGGGGATGCTGCTCTCTGTCCCCCGACAGGAATAAAACCAAATATCTGGGGATTGATGAGGGACAAAAACGGGGTGGGATAATTTCAGCTCTTTGACGCCTGGAAAAAGAAGCTGTGCTGCCCCGGAGCACTGGTGGGATGGTCCATGGCAGGCAGAGATCCCTTTCCCTGCCCGCTGGTCCAGATCCCTTCGCACGGAGCTGCTTCCCCGCTTCCCGACAGCTGATGCGGCCTAAAGCACTTCAGGAGCTACCACCCCTAAAGCTGAGGCTCTGATCCAGGGGCAGATAAGGATGAGGAGGTCAGCAGCGGCAGAACTTGCGTTTTTCCGAGGAGTTCTTGGTGGAGGGGGCCTCTCGTGCCCGCCAAAGACATCCCGTGCCTTTGGCCCCTCCAGCCACCCCGGGCAGGGGTGACAAAATCCGAGGCAGGTTCGCTGTCCCGGTGTGGAAACACAACCACCCCCCCTCGCTACTAAATTGGCAAAGGGGGGGGGTCTTTTAGCCCGCTGAGGGAAACTCCGCCTTTTGTTCCCACCCGATGGAGGCATCTTATTAAAATAAACCTTTTCTTGAGAGCAGTTTCTCCCCTCGAGGGGCACAAAGCGACTCCGGGAACCCCGGGGGCTGCTCCAGCCTGAGAGGGAAGAGCAAGAGAAATCTCTCCCTTCCCTAAAAGCTGCTCTGTTTGCTTTCAAACCCCTCTCCTGACACGGGGGATCGTTCCCCTCCGAAAGCAGTTTGTGGGGAAAAACCCCTGTAAGAAATCTTCGCCCGAGACAGACCCGGGAGGTTTTTGCACGGGCGAAACGGAAGGAAAGATGCATTTCCGAAGGCTCCGGAGGGCCCAGAGTGTTGAGATGCTTCGTTTCGGAGTTAAATGTAACTCTCCGCGGTGAAAGTTAGTGTCGTGCGTAAGAAATGTCACTTCTGGCTCCTGGAGGGGTGATTTATAGGGAGCAGTGCTGAGGGTGGGCTGCGTTTTTGGCTGCGGACTTGGTAATCACCAAAAGGACTTGTCCCTAGACATTCTCGGAGAAATTTATAGCCCCGGCTTGTGTCTTGGTTAGCTCATAGTCTGCTTAGCTATATTCGGGGGTAAAAAGGGAAAATCAAGTAGGATATGGGAAAATGCTTCAGGGAGTTCCAAAGAGGCGCAGAAGGAATCCTTCTAATGGGTTAGGAACACCGGGCTATCTCCGAGCTGGAGAATAAACACGGCATAATTAAGATAAGATATAGTAATTCTTATCTGTCCTTCTCGAGGGCAGGGAGGGGACCGACGGGGTCGGGGTGGGGACCGGCACCGTGACCGACTGCGGGGACAATCCACAGGTGGTCAGCATCTCCCAGAGGGGATGGGAGACTTGTTAGCCAGCGTGTCTCGTGTTCTTGGTCTCCCGAACAACATTTCGAGTGGAAGGTCGTGTGAGAAATGCCTCTTTCGATCCCTTTTTTTACCCTTTTCAGAGCGGCACAACCCCCTCAAACCCCGCCTCCTTCTGCGCCGAGAGATCAAATTCCTCGTCCGACGGCTCGGGGAAACCTGTCCCGTGTCCCTGAGAATCGCATCGGCTTGTTTCTAGGCGGTCCCCAGGGCAGAAGTGTGGCTGTCACCCGGGTCGTCCCGTTAATGAGGTTCATTTAAGCCTTTCTACTGGGCGAGAGTGGAGAGGAGAGGTTTGTAACCGCACCGGGGACCAGGGCGGGTCCCAAAGCCCTCGGGTTTCATTCCGACCCAGCACTGGGAGGCCCGGCTGGACTCGCTCCTTAACCCTCCCTTTAACAAGAGCATGAATCTATTAACATCTTCGTCAATATTGCTAATATTAGTAGGCCGACATTATTAATTATTAATATCCGGTAAGCAGGATCCCGCTGGGGATGAGAACTGGATCCAGCTGCAGGAGCCGCGGTGAATCTCAAGTTGCTTTCTTCAGATAGTTTCTTCTTTCTCTGTATTTTCCCCTTCCGTGGATATAAAGAGAGGGGGGGAAAAAATAACCGGGATAGACTCGGGAGGTTCCAGGACGGCGAGGAAGGGAAGGTTCTCTCCGCTAACTCCTTCTCTTTTTGGTGGTGGACACTGGGAGAACTCCTCAAATCCCGGCAGTCGATGACTGGGAAGTGCTGGAAAAGGATGCTGAGAAAACAGTCACGGGAGGGATATTCCCGGAAAGCGCAGGGGGAAGGTCGGAGTGATTCCCTGGGAGAAGTCGACTGCTCCCACCCCAAAGGCCCCGCTCCCGCCTCGCCGTCTCGCCCGCCAGAAGGTTTTCATGGCTCTAACGGGTTGGTTCAACATCTTCAGGGCTTCGAGTAGCTCTTTAGCAAACACATCCCCAGACTAGATCAGCACAAGATAAATATTACCTTAGCATCCCCACAACACGTGCCAGCCTATCTCATTTGCATATTCCTAGGTTAATAATCGTGAGGCAATTGCGGTGTTTTGACAACGATCAGGAGCTGAATATGCTTAATATGCTTAATATATGCCCTCCAGTTGCACGGAACAGAAGGGCAGGGTTGCAAATACGCATTCCCCATTTGTTTGACATTTTGAAGAAGGTAAAGAATGGCTGAACTAATGGCGAAATCTTACAGTCATTCAATAATTTAGATTTTATTGAATATTCCCCTTCTTTCCTCCGACATTTCAGTCTTGCTAATTAGGACAAATAAGAAGGGGCCTGCTGTTAGCAAGGATAATAACTGGCGAGGTTCCATTTATTAAGTCACTTTCCGTGGGTGTAGAATTGATCTGTGGCTGTGACTGGCATGCTTTCTAGACCTGCAGCAACTTCGAGAAGTCATTACGGGCTGCACAAGGGCCCTCGTCAGGGATTTCTATCGATGAGGTCTCCAGGTTTACGCTGGGTGGGGGCTCGTGGAATCCCCTTCCCCGCCCCCGTCTCAACCGGTGTCCCCTCCTCCACTGGCGGGGGGGGGCCGCCCCCTCCCAGCTCCGTGCAGGAGGGGACCCTGCGGAGGTCGGTGTCCCTCTCGTCCCCTCCCTCCGCCTCGCCCTTCCCCTCCTCCCTTCCCCACGGAAAGGGCGGGTGCGTTGGTGGAAATCCGCTGGAGATGGATTTGCGGAGCGAGACGTTTACCCGCGTGCACCTATTTTTAAGCGGAATGAGGAGACACCTCCTCTGGAAAGGCGGAGGGGATGCGCAGAGCCAAGATCCAGCCCAGGGCAGCCCCGGGCACCGGGCAGGGCCGAGCGGCCCCCGCTGCTGCCAACCCGGGGCCTTCCCGGGGGCGCTCCCGGCGTGGGCCGGTCCCGACCCTCCGATTCCCTGCTCCTGCCGTTCCCAGCAAGGCTGGATTCAGGACGGCGAGGGGGGGAGGAGGCGAGAGGGGAAGTATGTAAAGCACTGGAACAAATGGCGCTTTGATAGACAACGTCTGGCAGTGCCAACGCCGCCGCTGAGTATGTTCCAGAAGCTGGAGATATTAAATAAACTTAAAGATAATGAATAGCCTTCTGTGGTACTTGGGCTGTGCCTGGGCTTTCCTTCCCCTCAGAACTCGTGACTCTGGGACTTCCAGAGCGGAGAGGAATCGGTGAGAGAGGGCAGGGCGATGGGGGGGTTGGGTGATGGTTCCCAGGCGGGGATGAGGAGGCAACTCGTCTGCAGGCACCGCCAGCCACGCACCAGACGCTGCCTTTTATTTATGGGAAGGTGTTAAGTAATGTTCACTTGCATATTTTAATTGCGATCTACTTCGACTTTCAACGGAAACCCACGCCTTCCTTGGGGGGCGAGATGCTGGGAGGTTTGAATCGTCTGCTCGTTTTGGCGAGGGAAGAGCCTGGCGATTTTATTAGGAATAAAAAGGTAGCCGTAAAAATCAACCCCCTCTTTGTTAGAGCGGAAAGAGATAATCCAGATCTTCGAGCAGCAATTTCGAAAACATCTGTCGAGGGCTTGCTTTCTTTATTTCTTTTTTTTTTTCTTTTTTTTTTTTTTTTTTTTTTTTTTTTTTTTTTTTTTTTTTTTTTTTACGGCCCGGAGTGCAAAGCAAGCCCAGCTCTGATGCTTTGAATCCCAAACAAAATATCAGGCGCCCACGAGGGAGTTTCCCGGACCCCAGGCTTTCCCTGGGGAGAGGGGAATGACACCACCCGGGCACGGAGCACACCAGACCCCAGCTCTCTGTGGGGGGAGGCAGCATCCCCCCCCCGGGGGAGCCCCCGAAGGCCTTCGGGGGGGTCCCCGCGGCAGCCGGAGGAGCGGGCGGGCGGCCTGGGGCTTTCCTTAACCCTAAAGAAAGGGCATGGCGGCAGCATCTCTCCCTGTGGATGCTCCATCCTCCCTCGGCGCATTTTAAGGTGTGTGTGTCCCCCCCTCCCTTCCTTCCTCCCCCGGGCTCCCCTTTCCGCGTTACTTTCGCACAAATCCCCTCCCGAAGGCGTCCCAAATTTCGGCCGTGTCTGAGGAAACACCGATGACTTAAGCAAAGGCGTAATGTGATTTATTTTGGGTGTCACCGCGATTGATTCCCGCGCTGACCCCTTTTCATTCACAAGCCTCCCCACCCCCGTGGCCTTGGCCTCCCTGATATATGAGTTTTGTATTTGAAATTATACGTTGAGAGAAAAGGTTTTAAAGGGATCCACGAGCCGGGAGAGCAGCACAAACGGCCCTGGAAGGAGACCACGGATTTATGAGACCGAGGGAGTTCTGGTTTCTACTGCTGGAAAAGAGGCGAGGAAAAAAGAAAGGCCTCTTTCAGGCCCGTCTCCTTCCTCTCGTTCTTCTCTAACGTTTGTTTTTTGACTAAAATCCCCTCGTTCTCACCACCCTCCCGGAGCGGATTTTTAGCATTTACTCAAAATCCTCCTTTTAGCCTTATTTTTTTTTTTTTTTTTTGCTAGTCCGGGATGTTTCAAACGCCAGAAATCGCGATGCGGCCCGGCTGGATTCTCTGCTGCAAGAGAAAGGGAGGAGGAGGAGGAGCGGGATGAAGGCCGGGATGTGGGAGAGAGGGAATGGCCGCGGCCTCCAGCACCGGCCGCGGAATGTGCGTGGGCTCCGCGCCTCTCCCAGTGCTGCCTTTGTGTTGCTTTCCATCCCTTTATCCAGAGATTTCCTTAGGGAAGGGATTTTTTTTTTCCTTTTTTTTTTCTTTTTTTTTTTTTCCCCCCCTTTTTTTTTTTTCGATCGCAAAAAATAGAACCGCAGACGTTAAAATTAGACAGAAACGTCCCGCTTGGATTTAGTGGGAATTAAAAACGATATAAATAAAAACCAAGCTCGAGGAAAAGGCAAACAGAGCCGAAGGCAGCAAGTATTTCTGACTCCCGAAGCCTCTTGCGATGTTAGTCGGGAGCAATTCCTTTTGTTTCCTCTCAAAGCACACGAGGAGATTGTTAGAACCTCATTACTGTGAAGCAGGAAAGAGGAAGGCGAGTGATTTAGGGGGAAAAAAACAGCACGTTTTCGAGCGAAATGTGTGGCCACACAGGATTCTTGGTTTTATAAAGACATTTATTTACTCTATGAAAATAATATACAATAAATAATTTGCCCTTTGCTATTAAAGGATTTGAATAAATAGTCTACATCTAAAACTTAAAAATAGGAAGGAAAATTCCCCTGATTTTTATTTAAATTTAGTTTTATTAAGAAATCTAAAAGTCTCGTTCTGATTCCTGAGAAAGTCGCTTGAAGGATTCACAAATATTTCTCTCTTGAGGGCTGACGTCTCTGATGTGCGTGAGAACTACCGGCTGCTTTCCTTCAAATAAATAAAGTAAAAATAAAACTATCGTTAAATACCTGCATTTAGCAAAACTCGGGCTGTTCTTTCGTGTGAGCCTTCTAGAATAAATATTGGGGGGGCGGGGTGGGGGTGATTCGGGTCTCCCGGAGTGAGGAGCTTTAAAAAGGAAGTGGTTTTGGGGCGGGATGGGGTGATTGAATGAGAAATGGCTTGAGGTTTATTTTTTGGGGGGCCCCCCTTCTCTCAGAGGCGAGCGGGGGGAGGATCTGGCAGTGGCTCGGCTGGGGCTGGTGCCCCTGGAAGGAGGGGGGAGAAACGTCCAGAAACGAGGAGTGGGGGGAGAGAGAGGGGCCCGCTACTGGAAATTTAAGTGTTGCAGATCTATGGTACAAAGTGCGCTCGTAAAAAAGTCCAGGTCTTCGTCGGAGAAGTGGACGGGGCTCTCCAGGGAGCCGTGGAGAGTGGGGGAAAGCCCCTCGGCCAGCTGCAGGCAGGACTCTGCCGAGAAGATGCTCAGCTCGGGCAGCAAAGGCGACTCGCGGCCCCCGGGGCAGGCGCTGGGCTCGCCCGCGGCCACCGGCTCCGCGTTCCCGGGGGTCCCTCCGGGCTCCGGGAGCGGCCCCAAACCGGGGCTCCCCTCCGCCTCCTCCGCGGGGTCGCTGCCCTCGTCCAGGTTGGGGTAGGCGAGGTCCCCGTCGGGGGCTTCTTTGTACTGAGTTTGCCTCTTGTGCTTCATCCGCCGGTTCTGGAACCAGACCTTGACTTGGCGCTCGGTGAGGTCGAGCAGAGCCGCGATCTCCACCCGCCGCGGCCTGCAGAGGTATTTGTTGAAGTGGAATTCCTTCTCCAGCTCCAGCAGCTGCGTGTTGGTGTACGCGGTGCGGAGCCTCCTGGAGCCGCTGGTGTCTCCCAGCCCCTGGGTGTCTTAAAAACACACACAAAAAGGGCACGTTGCGAGGAGCGGGGGGCAAGCGGAGGGGCTGGAGCCGTCCCCTCCCTGCTGCGGGCAGGGCAGAGCCGTGCCCGGCACTACCGAGCGATGGGGTGGGTGCGGGGGAGCCGCTACGTGAGGAAATAAATGTTTAATCAAACTCTTCCCGCCGTGGAAGAGGATTGGAAATCACCCCCCGCTCCCTTTGCCTCAGTCAGGAGAAGGGATTTTGCTCCCCGGCCTCTCCCTTTAGAGACCTTCCTTCTCTTCCACCCTCGTGGATAGTTGGGATTTCGAACCATTCCTTCCTTTTTTTTTCCCCCCTTTCCCGGTAGTTCGGGACGGACGCTTTGATTTCATTATTCCTGTTTTATCGGGCCAATGAGCTCCTGTGTCCGCCCTTCTCCTGCCCGAGCGTTTACCTGAACGGTGCTATTAAAATACTGAAACGGTGAATTGTGTCTCAAACGCTTTATCCCGAGGGAAAGAGGGTCCCTGGCCGGGCACCCCGAGCTCCCTGGCCAAGGAGCACCTCGGAGAGAAGCTACTCCTTTATTGGGGAGCTCGGGGAGAATTTGAGGGTGCAATTCTTTAATTTTGCAATCAACCCTGAGAGCCCGTGCCTCGCTTTTTCACCTCCCCATCCTGCTGGTAGCAGCCCCCGCGTTACCCACCCGTCTTCCTTTCCCCCCTCCGCGCTCCTTTAAAGGTTTTGTTTTCTCTTCTTTTTCCTTTATATATTTTTTTTTCTTTCTTTATTTCCCGCAGGCTGTAAAAAAACCGCGGGGGTAGGAAAGAAAGTCAAGCAAAAAGGAGCTGTGGTTCAGCTCCAAGATCCCCTCGCTGGCGCGCAGCTCCCCCGGACCCCTCTCCCTCTCTCCGTCTTGGCTTGAAGTTACAGCAATTTGCTCTTTTATTTGCGGGGGGGAGGAGGCAGGAGAACCCCCCCTTTGCCCCCCCCGGGCCGAGCACCTCGCTGGGTGTATTTTATTGCGTGACACAGTTTC
>VZRE01009261.1:0-33631 GCA_013396775.1 Cephalopterus ornatus
GGTCTAAAATCAAAACCACTACATCTCCTGTGCGTGGTGTCTCTAAAAGGCAGTGACACTTTCATGAACATTAGTGGGGATATGGGCTCTTGTCATTTTTCCCAGCTGAGTTAGGAACCAGATGATACAAGTATGGTGGGAAACAGGGCAGAAATTATGAACTTCCTTCACATGTCTGTAACTTTAATCTGGCTCAGTCAGGTCCGGGCATTGCAGATAAGGGCAGCAGCCAGGTATCACCTTCAGTCTAGCATCTTAGACTGGATTACCACCTGGATTATGGGATTCTTCAGGACCAACCCAGGTAGCCACAGGCATAATTGGGCAGCAATTGCTTGACAAAGGAGGATGTGAATGACTGGTCATAGTTTAGACACCATTTCCATAGAAGATAAAAACTTTTGGGATCTGACGAGAAACTGAGTGGGATGTGGAAAGGCAAGAAACAGTATTTGTGGGAGAGCATTTGTCTAATGGAAATTCATACAATCCTGTGCGAAGGGTCCATTTTGCAACTGCCACAGTTACCAGAGGATGGCAATATACAATATACAAAACACTGATAGAATTTTTTTTTATCACCACTCTAATTTTCCTGAATTTATTCTGGGTTCATTTTTCCCCCTCAGTAGTATTCCTTTTGTTTATAGGCAGGCTTTGAGCTTGTGAGAGGGGAAGTTAGCCTGTGACAGTGTCTGGGGAAAATATCTAATTCTCCCAGGTGTCTGGGTGGAGTTTTAGGATGTTTGTTAATTTTAACGGAAAGCCTTTGGTATTTGCACCTGTCCATTGTTATTGCCAAAGGACTGAACGCATGAAAATCATGAGAAACACTCATTCCTTTCAGCTTCTCTTGTAGAGAGAGGAAGTGTGGAGCTGGAAGCCATGCTACGCTGACACCTGGAACATGGAACACCATGAAGATAACTTCCCTTTCTGAGTTATTTTACTCCATCAGTTGCGCTCAAAGTTACTGTACAACACACACGTGTGTGGATATTCCTCGGTTAATGGGCAAGGTGAGTAACTCAGAACTTCGATGTCAGACTCATGTTAGGTTCAGTAAGCTTAAAAGTCTGCCATATCCTCTTCCACCTTTGTTAAGTCCAGGTGTACTGCAATGCATTGTGTAGAAGATTATGTTATGTCAGGAAGTCCTCCTTTGTAAATTAAAACTCCTGTAATAAGGATGAGACAGGTCACATGCATTATTAACACAGTTCCTCCTCTTTTAAAATTTGATCCCAATGATTTCAGTAGCACTATGAGTGACCTACATGAAAAACATAACTAAGCCCATTTGTATTTCAGGACATACAGTGAAAGAGGGCATTTAGCATGTTTTGGGGTGCAGCTTCGAAGAATATCATTCAGTCTTGCAATATGATACTCAGTAATAGGCATGATGTGCCAGTAAGAAAACCATCATTAATCTCCATTATACTTCTGAAATACAGTTTGGATCAGAGTCTCATTGCTGATGGGACCCACAGAGTGCGAGAAAAGTGGTCTGGTGCCATAATCATCTCTTGATTCCAGTGTGATCCACATGTTCCCAGAAAGATGCATTTTCTGTATCTTTTCAAAGAAAATATTTGGGCATGATATGAGATCAAGGGATAAAGATATACTTTGTTCCTGGCACAAGGGAGATTTATCTTGCAGGATGGCTCAAACCATGACTTTTTCATCAGATCTTCATGCAGTACTAATTGGCATAGTCTGTATAGACTGTGCTCACCATTTTTGACTATCAAGAGGACCAAGAAGAAATATGCAGATAGCTTGATTTTCCAGGTGTACAGGAGCTGTGGTCACAGAGCTGTCACCATCTCAGAATGTGGTTTCTTATGTTTCCTTCTTGCTGTGGCAGTTCTATTCTTTCAAAGAGACAGATGAAGTGGATTAGATAAACTGAAGTGGCAACGGGAGAATGAGACAAATGAGTGAAAGCAGGAAACGGCAAAAGCCTCCAAGTCATTGTCTTTAACCTTCTCAGAAAACAAATCTTGATGTCTGCCTTTACCTTAATGGTTGCTTGCAGGACCCACTTGCTTCTCCAAGCATTCAGGTAGGGTTATTTTAAGGCAATAATGCAGTGGAAAATATGATGTAGTCAACAGATTGTGTAGCCTTTCATGTCAAAGGAAAATTTTGTGGTGGAGAGTAGATGGATTATCATTTGCATGCGAAGCAGATTTATTAGACTTCTGATTTGCTGTTGGGATAAATTACTCTGCAACAGGCTCGTGTCTGTTTTGCAGGCATTTGACAACAGTAATTGGTATCTTACTGGGAGTGAGTCCAACAGTAAAAACATGAAAGGCATCATCATGGCCTCATGATGGTTTGGTTGTTGGAAGAGCTGACTGAATTCTCTTTTGGAAGGAGATGAGAACCATGCAGACACAACCAATTCAGACTGAGATAGGCACAATAAATTAAGCCATGCTACATTTCTTGAGGGCATCTCAATAAAAACTAAATTAACATCACCATTATTGGGGGCTGTGCTTTTAAGTTCAATTAAGTTTAAACCCATTCTTTGTGACACACAGTCTAAGGACTTCCTAACTAAAAAGATGATGTTAGTAACATCAAGGCTGACATAAAAGCTTTGCTGTCACAAATACATCTCTTGGCTCTCGCATGCGCTGTTTCTGAAGTCTTGCCTTCTCAGGCAGGAATAATTTCAACTGTAATCTGTTTTATTGCTCACTTGAGTTCTATTTTTGCATAGAAAAAACATATAATCCCAAAGTGGTAGTGCATGGTGGGCACCATCAAGGAGTGTTGGGGAAGGTTATACAGGTAGGAGAGAGATGTGTTAATATTGTCATGTTGCACAGCTGAGACATTATTTTCCATGCCAGCCATGCCCACAGAGGTAAGCTAATCCAATTTATAAGGGCTGTTGATATTTTTTCAATGTTCTTTAACGAAATGGGTTACCATAATCCAACACCTTGGAGCTCAAGAAACACACATGAAATGGAGCAGACTCGAGTTTGTATTCAGCCCATGGACTTGAAGCTTGTTCTTCCCCACTGTAAGTGCCTTCACACAACATTATTGTCTTTCTTTGGTTAATGCTCTCTCAGTCTCTCCTTTCAGAGCTATTTTGTTTTATACCACCAGTGGTACCTTTATTGGAGCCAAGAACTTGACTTCAGATCTCTCACACCCCAAGTGTGTGCCTTGACAAACAGGCTGTCCTGGAGACTGAGCCGCCTGTTTTCTCTGGAAATTCCAGGTAGACACAGCATAATTCCTCCCAAGGAAGCTGGTGTATGTGCTCTCACTGAAACAGGTTGGTTTGGACAAATACACACTTTCTAACAAGATGAAAAATTCCATGCCTGTAATGTCCTTGCAGAGATACTGATTAAGTTCACTCTGCCTGAGTAGACAGTCCAGTAGTGCCCAGTACCTCAAGAAAATGAGAAAAAAACCCAATCCCCCCAAAAAAAACATAAAAGTGAAATGCACACCCAGCATTCATAACATGCGGAGCCAAAAACATTGTGGTCAAGCAGCAAGACAAGGTGACAAGTCACACTCCTGTCTGAACTTCATGCTCATTTCTGATGAACAAAGTCACATACAGTGTTGGTCTGTTCCCATCTTTATTTGTTTGAAGTCCCTTTGCAACTGTTTAGTAACCACATCCTTAGATCCTTCTGTAGCAGGCAGCAGGGCTTCCTTCCCTCCCTTTTTGTTTTCCTAATTTTCCAAATTCTGACCCTATTTTCTTTACTCTGCTTCCTTTCCCCCCAACTAGAGGCTACCTGCTGCTCAGGTTGGGGAATATGCATGCACTGGCACCCAGAAACAAATTTTATGTCGAAAGAACATACTGAGAAAAAGAGTTTCAATGGACAGTCACAGTCCTTCTCTTCCATACTCAGCTCTCTCCAGTCCATTTTCCTCTTCTCTTGCCTGACTCCATTGCTCTAATCTTCCAGTGATCTTCACGGGCTGTGCAAAGCACTACAGCAAAGAGCAAATAATCACAGGACTGTTTAATTTGGAAACAAATAAGAACGGACAGTCAGGTAAAGGACACCTTATTTGCTTTCTTGCAAGAACAAGGAGATACTTCATCATTTTTAAAGCACTGTAGTGTAAATCTTACCAAAGGGAAATGATCTTGTATTATGCAGAAGCACTAATGCACAACCACGGGATTTAAGTAAAGCCAAGGTCAATAGAAGTAATGAGGGGAATTCAACGTTTGTGTAAGTAATAAGACTGTAAAATTATATCTGATGGGAATTGGTGTTTTTTTTAAAGAAATGTTAAACCAGTATGTTTTTAAAAACCATCTGGGGCTGTTATTAAATACAACTCATAAAGAGAGCTGGTGAGAAATAAAGAACAGACCAGTACACACAGGGGAAGGGGGCAAGTGATATAATTCTTTTCTAATATCTAAACCTGAAGGCAGAATAGTGCAGAGTTCCAGACTCCTGGTCTGCCTGTGCCAACCAAAATGCTGGCATGAGCAACATGGTCATTCAGCACTGTCTCATGGCTGTTGTGGAGTGCCTCAGTCCAGTCAAGGTCACGCTTGCCACAGTTGGTTAGGTGAAACAAATCCCTACCACCTCTCTGATTGGAGAGCTTGAGATTTGGAGTCAGGCAAATGGATTTGTCATATCTTAATAAAAAGAAATTACAACAGAAGCTCCACAGCATTGCTTTCTTTAACATCTTACAGAGCTGTTTCACTTGAATTCTGAGACCATCTTAATTCTTGCATTTCATTTGTTCTCCATGTAAACAGATTGGCAAGACTTAGCAGCCTAATGAGGTGGAATCCCTTCATCTTAAATCTCTGGAAGCTTCTACTGTCTGGGAAAAAAGGCTTTTGTGAGAAATCATTTAATTCTTAATTCATTTTTATCTCTACTTTATCTTAATCAGAAAAAGAAAACATGAAAGAAATTTAAAGACATTTACTTAAGCTTGTTATATATAAGTAAATGAGGGATTTTCTTGTAAATTATGCTCACCAAAACTGAAAATTTGAGGATTATTTAATAGCAAAATCAATATAAATAATAGCATAGTTCTGAATATACCAAAGTGCGTATTTCTGAATGTTGAGCTGAAAACATTAGATCTACATTAGAATTGCAGCATTTGAACTGAAGAATTATGGACTGCAAAATTAAGCAATTACTCCAACCAAGCTGAAATGTCACATTAGTAAAGAAATGAAGAGCTTAAAATAAAGCCAGACTGTATTTATCCGCCTGCTTTAAAGCAGATTTTGCTTTGTGTTAACAACACAGACGGTGCCGTCAGAATAACAATTCTTTTGAGTACTGGGTGTGTAACAGGAAGGAATTTATTTTTTTTTTGTCCAATGGAGAAAATAGAAAGATTTGCCCACCCTGATGCTAAAAATACAGAATAATTATCAGCTGAGGCAGTACACTTCTGACCAAAGCATACATGCACACCATGTATTTTCAAGTCTGCTTTGTTAGAATAAACAGATGATTTTTTCCTCAAGTACAGATGTTAAAAGCAGGTGTGAGTGGCTTTCCTGGGGAAGAGAAAAGCAGTCCAAGAGAGGCAGAAGAAAATGGAATCCAGATGCCTTTGATGCTGATTAACCAATAGTTATGCTATTGGTTAAGCAGCAGGACAGTGACTGAAATGTGTGCCACAACCCCTCTGGAGATGACCCCCGCTGATATGGGCCTTGGTGGCACAGCCCTACCTCATGTATGGCCTCTGCTCCTTCTGGCCAAGGTCCAACAGGTTTCCTAGCAAGAAGATACACTGTGGTATTGAATCACAGAATCACAGAATCACAGAGTGATTGAGGGAGGAAGGAACCTCTGGAGGTCACTTGGTCTAATCCCCTGGCTCAGAGAGGGCCACCTAGAGCTGGTCATCCTGGACTGTGTCTAGAAATGTTTCAAATATTTCCAGGGATGGAGACTCCCTAACCTCCCTGAGTAATCTGCTCTAGGGTTCAATTACCCTCATGGTAAAAAAAATTGCTTGTTTTTTTTTTCTTCATATTCATAGGGGAATATGAAAAAAATCCCTGATGTTTGTTAGGGGTCTCTTGGGTTTTAGTTTGTGCCTATTGACCATTGGGACAGTCTGTCTGGCATTTTACTATTGTGAAGGCTTTGAGTAACCTCAGCTATTAATGGAATGTGATTCCTGATTTTTGACACACTGTGGGGCAATAAACAGCTTTTCTGATTTCCTGAGTGGCTGCTAAACCTTCAGAAAACCAGGAATCATACAAAAAATTAGTGGGTATAAAGTCATATTCAGCTTGCATAATTTTGGTGAAAGAAGGTGAAATTTTCTGCTTTCTCCCTCCTGCTTGGATTCTGGTTCAGTTTGTCAGTGTATTTGACTTCTACTTTCTTTCAGGTTTTTCTTCTAAGGTGCAGCGGTGGTCTTCACCTCCTGGCATCCAGGTCACCAATAGCCCCCTTTGGAACAGCTCTTTTATGATCTAGAGGGTATCTAACAAACATGAGGTGTGCCTTGTGAGAACTAGGACACAGCATGCTACTCCAAACCACTTCTTTAATTATACTGTTTCCTTTTTTATCCTATTACTCCTTTGCCATTGTCAACTGTTTTTTTACAGTCCTACTCTCCCCCACAGACCTCAGACCTCTTTTTTTCCTCAGCCTCCATTTTGTAAGAGGAGCTTGTTTGGCCTTGGAACTGCTGCTCAACTGTCTTTGTTGAGTAACAACTGCCTGCAGAAGACACATCTCAGACTGCTTCTTCCTATCTGTGAAGGCAATGAGGCTTTAGACTGGATATACACATTTTGTTCTTTCCCCTTCACTGAGGAGCACACAGGTGTGGGAAAAAAGGAGGGAGAAGGTTTGGTCTACTTGGTCATAGACACTGGGGCAGAGCTGAAAGCCTGGACCGTAATCACAGTTGTGCTAAAATCAAAGGGTGTCTCAGATCCAGGATAGAGGTCCGGGCTCAAACCTCTTCAGTGTGTCAGCTCTTCTGAAGCATTTCATCACTACATCATTCTTCACCACCTATTCCAGAGCAACAGGAGGAAGGACAAGTTACACTCCCCAAGTGTAAAGACCTTTTTTGATTCGGCCTCATGTGAATGCACATAGGCTGCTAAAGCAGGAACATCAGCAGCTATTAAAAAATGAAGGGCCTTTCTTCCAGAAAGGGCTAAATAACTGATTTCCTTCATATATGCTCTTTCCAGAATTTTCACAGAAGTCACAATTATTCATTTGTGTCATAAAAAAGAGCTACACTTCGGAGAAAGAGACAATCTTACAGAATGGCAAGTAAAAGCCACTTTCACTGTTTTTGACCACTAATCAGGTAATTTTTTGTCTGGAAAAAAAGTAAGGGGTAACCCAGGGGAAAAATAATCCATGTAAGCGTGTCTGTATTTGAGCTGTTTTGAATGTAATCAACACCCAGTTGTTGCTCTGACTTGGTAAGAAAAGCTCCTTTAATACCTTCTTCCAACTCTTAAAAGTTTGGCTTCTCTTCTGAAGAGCTGCAGAGTGCAGGCAAAATCCTTCTTACTTTGCAACTTTGGGCTCTATTTGTTTTGGATATGATGGTTAGTGGGTTTGATTCACTAATCTGACTTTATTAAGAGGCTATACACAGCTATCCCACAAAAAAAAGTCTGCAAGGCAAAGACAAGAATGTGCCAGCGTAGAAAGTGAGACAAGGGACCTATACAAGTTGAATGTACCATAATGTAACAAAATCGAGGCTTTTTTTTTCTTTTTTTTTTTTCTTTTTTTTTTTTTTTTTTTTTTTTTTTTTTTTTTTTTTTTTTTTTCTTTTTTTTTTTTTTTTTTTTAAAAAAAAAAAGGGGGGATCTAAGCCAAGGGGAAAACAAGTTCACTTTATTCCTCACAATCCTCTCAGGCAGAAGATGGAGGCAACTGACAGGAAAGAGCAGCTACAGTCAGGAACCTAGAGATATTTTCATTCCCCATTTTTTCTTTCCTTCATCACAGTGGGCAGTTTTAGGCCAGTGCTTTTAGTCGTTTTTACACAAGCAACTAAGCAGTTTTGCCTCTGTGCCACAATTGTTTGTGACAGTGCCTACTAAACGAAACCTTTTCTGCATCCATTTAATCTCAGAAAATATATCTATAATATATTTACACTGTGTAAGATAACACTTCACTTCCCCCCCACCATCTTCTAAGCAATCAGAAACCACAAACACATGATTTAATTATTTCTGAAGGTTTAAATACACTTTTCACCAATTTTACAGGCATATACAGCCAGAACTATTCCACTTAATACAGTCAAGTGGGGTTGACATCCATGTTAGCTCAGCTCTTTTACGCTCAGAAAATAAAAACAGGATTATGAAAAGAATGTTGGTTTTTTTCCTCTCTTTTATTTTAATTTTAAATCCTTTAAGTTAAATGTATTACATTTGCTTTTGTTTGATTTGGGAGAGGGGAGACAGAATTGCCTACTTGACTTCAAATAAGTGAGTCTTTTCAGAAGGAAACCCCTTCAGAAGTTTAACCTCTTGCTTTGAATTCCATAGTGCTTTCAAATTTTCCCCATGTGAATTATCTAAACCCTTTGACTTTCACAGCTGGGGTTCCTTCAGCCCTTCCTGGCAGAGTAAGGGGAAGTTTCACATGGGGTGAAATGCTTAAACCCCTCTGGGCTCTGCCTGCCCATGGCTGCAGTGGGCTCTGTGAGTGAGGGGGCTCTGTGGCCGTGACAGAGGAACAGATCATTGTGCCAGACAGGTGCTGTTAGTGACTGTCCAAGCCAAAACTCACTCTTGCCATATTCAAACAAACCTCTGTGCCAAATCTTTCTGAGCACAAAGGCATTGGACTGAGCAGCAAAATGTGTTCGCTGCACTTGACAGAGACAATATGAAATACTTTGCTTCTCCACTTGTAGCACATTGATATCTAATCAAGCATTTAAAATGAAACCAAACTGTTGACTCAGGGTAACACTGGTGTAGTGACCCATGGACTTGAGCTGAGATTAATTTTTTTCTCTGCTCTTGCCATCAGCAAGCAGGCACTAACCATTTCCTTGAGCTTCTTGCTGCTTCCAGAAGCAAGTAAGCCATGGTAACAAGAGTTGCCAGATGCTGCTCCTTAGTGGTAATGTCTGTTTCCTCCTCTAGCTGGAAATGCATCTACAGGAATTAGATAGCTCATTTTTTACTCTTTCATATTGTCTGTGGCCCCTTTCCACCAGTGGAGCTGTAGCAGCAGAAAGATAGAGGATGATCTGGGGTAGGTTGCAGAGCCCGGTTATTCACTTTCTCTTTCAGTAAATAAAATAAAGCTCCAAATCAAGATACACAGCTGTGCAACACCAGTCTGAGCAAGACCGGAATCAGGCATCCACTGAAAGATTCAATTTCTGTTCACAGAGAAATTCACAAGAAAAGAGGAACCAAAACAGGGTTCACAGAAAATTTGCGGAGGGACCAGACTGAAACCAGACACATTACCATAACCCAGAAAGTCTTTGGGCAATAGGGTATCTGTCTCTGCTGGCTCAAAATTCCCCTCCAGCACAACCAGCAAATGCTTGCTTGGGAGGTAGAAGTGAAAAGCCAGTGGATCTGAAATCTGAGCTTCCACAAGAATTTCTCTGGTTGGTGCTCAGCGTTGCACTGGGGGGATTAATGCGTCTGGGAGGCAGGATGTTGGGTGCTGGGCTGACTCCCAGTGGCTGCGGTTATCGCTCGGGTAATCCCACATGGTATAGCTGAGCTAAAACTAACTTGTATCCATTTCTCCTCAGCCCATCTTTACAGAAGCAAGAAGATTTTCTTACTCTGAGTAAACACCAAAATAGCATTTTTTCCTTATAATTCTTTGTCTGAACACTGTAACAGAAAATATTTCCTTTTGCAGCAATGACTATCTATGCTGGCAATGGCTGTGCTGGCAGTGGTGCAGACTGGCTCTATTTTATTTGCCTCTGGCAATTTAACTTTTCAGTAGCACTTTTCTTTAAAGCATTTACAAATCCCACAGAAGCAAGTAAGTCTTGGACCCGCAAAAGGAATACCAGGCATAAAGCTTAAATCATAATTAAAAAGAAATGTGAAAAGTAAGATACGTGTCATGCCTGACATGGGACTGAAGATTGCCTTATCCTTTTGGTAGTATGCTGTGTGCTTGAAGTAATGATAAATCACATGTAAATAAAACCTTACCATAAATCAGATGCCCTCCCACAAAGGGCAGTTCTAAAATGTCCATTTAAATAAGTGTTTTCTTATCCTTTTCAAGTTTTACTCAGAGAAAGGAGGACTATATGTTGTTCAGTCTAGTGGAGAGAAAGGAGAGGAAGACTTTCTTCGTGACTTGGCATAAAAACAGAGTTAGATATGCCAGAATTCAAAATTCAGTATTGAATTTATATTCCTTCAGCACAACACAGTGAATCTGAATAAAACAAATTCATGCAGATCAGCTAAACCCATGTATGACAAATGAGTCTAACCTCACTTTTCTTACAGTATGACTTCAATCATAAGGAAACATAAAGTTGTCTTTTCCTCCCATTCTATAGCTTTCTTCTTCCTTCCTGAATAATGTAATTATCCTGCTTCTTTGTATCAGACCTCAGTATTGAGCCATCAATATCAGTGAGTCAGCATCCTTTCCCACAAGATTCAGTACTTGGGATTTTTCAAGGAAACACTGCCAGCCTGTTATGTCTCAGTGGGAATTTTTTTGGAAAACACCTTACATTTGGAACATAAAAAAACCCCACCGTTGAACGTTATGTAGATGAGGGCCAAGGATCCATTATCTTTCCAAAGGATACCTTACCAAGAAGGTAGTAAACTGCCCAGGAGGTGGGGAAATTACTCAAAACGTCCCTGCAGTATTGGCAAGAGGTTCCCTCCAGGCATAGCAGAATTGAACATTAACTTACTGTGGCGAAGGAGTGAATATCTCCAGGGCTGAATTTGAAACCCAACATTTTCCTGCAGAGAAGGAACAGAGGGGTTTGTTAAAGAACTGTAGATTTTTTAAATTCATCTTATTGTAATTATTTCAATATACTGGAAGTATACAATTATTTCCACAGTTAAACTTTCTGTGGGAATGGTATCTCTGGGGCATGAGAGCAAACCCACGAAACTGCTGATTAAATACTTCCTATGCTGAATGGACTTTTAGGTACTTTAGCCTTAAGCAAGACCAACCAGGCAATAGGACTGATGTTTTTTTTGTGTGTGTGTCAGATTTATTGTTGCTCCAGCAAAACTGGAGCATATGTCTTATAATACCTGCACCGTCAGAGCAATGATGATTCTTCACAGGACTGTATTTTCCTAGCTTAAGGGTTTTCCTAGTCATTACCCATCATATAACCCAAGTTTTTTGTTTGTCAGAGTCCTTTTATTCTGTATTCTGGGGGTGTTGGAGTTTGTCCTATACACTTCAGAATTACACTGTGGGATGTTGCAATAACCACCCTCTTACCATGGTGTTGGAGGGAGCAGGCAGATTTGTGTGGGAATAGGTGCAATTTCTGCTCTTCCAAAGCAGCTTGTAAATACAAGGTAGCACAGAGCAAAACGTGGTGCTCTCCATCGTGGTCGCTGCTGAGGGAGCCCTTGCAGTGATACAATATTTTTTGTAGGGTGAGTTATTTAGGGTGAGGTGGCTCTGTGGTTATTGCTGCTCCTTGCATTCTCAGTGTGTGCCTTGCAGGTTTTCTGCACACTGACAAGAGGATAATGACATGGCTGGATGGGAGAGGGGTAAGATGCAGTGTAAGAACAGAGCCATTTATTCTGCCAGAGCAGAGGAAGGAACTGCATCAACAAACTGTGAACAGCATGAAAGCAGAAAGAGCTGTAATAGGGCTACTGTGTGATGAGAATGGTTTTAAGGGAGTGAGGACAATGAGACATGAACAGTCAGACCTGTGTGTCTCACCCAACACTGTTCTTTTTGAAATTCATTCCTTTGTGCAGGTAGAAACACTCTACAATTAGTTTTCCTGAAGAGAACACTAAATTAGCAGTAGCCAACTCGGAGTTTGAATTCACAGTGTTGTACAGAGGGGTTTTGATACTTCCTCCATTGTGGGTCCTGGCCATCACTTTCTGTCAGAGCAAGCATTTTTTCTCTGTCTGTTTAATGCAAATGCAATCCCTGCCTGCCCATTTCTCAATAACTGTTTAATATGCACTCAGCTGCTGTTTCAGCCTCATTCCAGGCTGGAAGCTGGAGGCTAGTTGTCCTGCCCCTGTCTCCAGGCTGTCAAGGCCCCTTCCCAGAAGTGGCTGATAGGATCCTTTGAGGTTGGGGAGGAAAAAGCTCACCCCTGCTGCCTCCTCCTTGCCTGTGTGTGCTGTTGGACAAGGAGAGGTGGGAACCAGCTGCTCCAGGTGTGGCAGGAAAGTGCAGCAATTATCTACACCCAAAGGAATCAATTGGTTGGATTGCACCACAAGGGAGAGCCAAGCGGCAAGGCTGTGTTTCACTAAACCAGTGTTGTGGTGGGGAGGGAGGGTCCCAATTTCAGCACACAGTCATTTGTAGCAATTTCCTTGGTGGGGCTGAACATCCTCCTGCTGAGTTTCAAGTGTCCAAGTCCATGAAGGATACAGAGAAAACCTGGGAGCATCACTGGGTCACCACTTCTACATTTGGGCATTGAACTGCTTTGGTCCTGCCACCACTTGCCTGTGAGCATCCTCTGTCAACACAAAATCACCCAAATACTGCTATGGGATCTTCATCAATAACTGCCAGAGAAACGTCTTCTTTTCTGAGTACTTGGGTTTTGTGACTGTTTCAAGAAAGTCTGGTTTTGAGACATGAAGTGTAAAATTTTCCTGCATCATTCCTCTTTCTTCTTGAGGTTTCAGCATGTCAGTTTTCTTAGACTTTCAAAAACACGTCTCAACAGCAGCAACTACCCATTCCTTGTATCCCTGTGCTGGGTCCCAACCCACGCGGCGTCAAACCAAGCTGCTTCTCTCTAGCTCCCGGAGACAGGAATAGCCCAGTTTCCCAACGGCTTCACCGGCCTGCCATCTACTCTCAGTTTGTTTTGTTGCAATTCAAAAAACACACTTCAAGCGTTGACACATCTCCAAAGTGTGGACACCCTTCTCAAAAATGTGGGCCTAGGTACATCTCTTACTGGACACTGAGTTTCCATTGCATTATGTGGGATTAATCATCCTTTAGGATGTACCTTTCACTCACTCATCTGAAGTGCCATAGGCGGAGCTGAAGCACAACACAAATAGCAAACGACTGATACTGTCAACAGACAAAGGTCTTGTTTTGTGTGCTGACAAAGTTCTGCACATCCAGAATGATATATGTCCTACTTGCCAGAATTGTTATTTATTTAAAAGAGGATGAAGACTTTCCTTCTTAGATAAAGAAATAAAGAAGAAAAACATTCTCCAGAAAGTTCTGTTTTCACCATTATTGAACCACACCCTATCCTTTTTGTATAAGAAATATTGCCAAAGCCACAATCTTTCATCATGTGGTTCCTTCTAAATAACCTCCTAGGTACTAAAGGTCAGAATGATTTAAGAAAAATAGCCTGGTAGTATGAAAGAACTTTTTTTAAATGCAAAAAGACAAACAGAGGAATCCTACGCAAACTTGCCATAAATACAAGGGATGAGGATGATGATGAGTGGAATAAACTACATTCACATTATGTTCATCTGCTTTACTTTGTCTCAAGTTTTGTTCAGTTCAAAAATCTAATATAAAAATAGAATTATTCAATTCATTGCAATTCCGAATCCATTCCTATAGCCTGTCCCCATAGATTTGTCCTTCAGCTCCACTGGGAATAGTCACACAATGACCACAGTTAGCCTTATATATATTTTTATCCCTTCTCACTACTGAGGATATGCCAATATTGGTTCTTTCATCTAATTAAGGTAAAGGAAGAAAAATGTAAAACTCTTTTTTTTCCCAGCTATTTTTGTCCAATTTTGCTTCTCCAAATTATTTCAACAAAGAAATATTTTGGAGTATGGGCATTTCCTATATTTGACATTTTTCCAAAATTGAATAGTTTCTGCTAGTCTGCAGAAATTGCTGGTATTTTTTTCTATAAATATTTGCTTCTTTCTAAGCCACAGTTTTGAATTACTTTAAGGACAACAACTTGGACACTTTGAAGGTGATTCACAAGTAAACCAGACACCTCTGCCTTGGACGTGGCGATGTTGACCCATACCAGGATGGGCAGGATCAGTGTCTGAGGATGATGAAGGGCTTGGTAGAATTGAAATCACCACCACAGCTTATTGAAGTCCCCAGTACAAGTTGTGTTCATGGTGTATGGTGTGTGTGAGCACAAGTGTCTGCAAGTCTGTGTGTGTGTGTCTGGTGTTTCGTTACAGTTATGTGCCCATTCCTAACCAACACTTTGAAACTTCATTATTCAGCTCTCTAAACTTTTTAAAAGCTATGCAATACCAGGCTTTGTTTTGTCTATAGCAGACTGTTCTTTTGATTTTATTATGAGAGCATCCATGGGTCAGGGATCAGGAGTCTATTGTGCTTGGTGATGTGCACAGTGTAGAAAAAAGATTATTACAGAGCTTAGCATCTAGTTTGTTCTTTAATTTCCCCCATACTCCAAAAGACTGTATTTCCTGGAACCCAAGGACTGCCTTGATGGAGGACAAGTACATACGGGGGAAAAAAGAAGTCTAAAAAGCAGGGTGGTAGAAGATTTTGGAATCGTAAGGTTTTGATTTAAACTCATGGTATTTTTGGATAGCTGCTTCCACTCTTTGAGAGCACAGCCGGACATACAACAGCTGAAGAATCTGACTTGAAGTCTATCTCATTATCTCCACCAAATATTCCTGAAATTGCTTTTCCTTTCTCTCATTGAAGGAGAAGCTGACAGGGCACGACAAATCCTGCCCCTGGCTGGGGCAGCAGAGGCAGCGCACTCCTCTTCCTTCCCTGTTCCTCTCTTCCTTTCCACTTCAAGGCAAGGGTGGCCTCACCTCTAGGCAGGGGCTGGCAACACATTTGTCTTCCTCTGAGTCTGGTCATCAGCCAGGCTGGGAGGAGAGCAGGCAATGGTGTCCTGGCAGGTCAGGGCACTGTGAGCACAGAATCCCCCTTCAAGTCACTCCCAAGGCCCAGCTCTGGTTGGTTGTCCCCAGCCCTCACACCTCCCTCCTTCCCCTCACCTGCTGCCTCCCCACAGCAGCATTTCCTCTGGGAAAAACACAGGGACCCCTCTCCCACCTGCTGCCCATTGCACACCTCTCTCTTCCTCCTGCAGCCTTCCTTGAAAAACAAGCTACCACCCCCAAACCCACATTTTTTCCAAGCAGTCCTCCCACTTTCTGTTTGCCTCACCCTCTCCCTCATTATCCTGGGTCTTGCTTTTGTTTTTCTTGGCTATTTTGGGCTGGAAGCTCTTTGGGGAAGGGAGTAGTTTAAGTGTTGACTGCTCAGGACGTGAAGTGTTTGAGTCATTCCAGCTAAGCAAAGCTGAACTGATAAATGAGGCACAAACTGGCTGAGAAGAGTCAACCTGAGCATGGGTAACTGATTAACTGAATCACCTTTAACAAGTAATAATTCATTAAACAGGTGTAACTTTATTTTTAGGGGGAAAAAATCCTATTTTAAAAAGCACAGGTTCTAGTAGTTTAATGCTGAAGTTTTCCAGGAAATCCAGTCCAGGCCATACTCTGATATAGTGAAGTATAGCATGTTCACATGGTTATAGAATAAACCATAGTCCCTGGCTTCAACCTGTTTCACTGTTGCCAATCCTGAAGGATCACAAGTATTGTATTATTTAAAATGAGAGTTACATATAACTTCTTATAATATAGTAGTATAAATGTATAAATCAAAAACAGTATCATGTACTGGGAAGCAACTGTGTTTTTCTCCGGCCAATAGCTCTGTGATACATTTTTAAACTATGTTACTACATGATACTATAACCATACTGTCAACTGCAAAATTGTTGTACACGTTGAAAGGATCGACATGATATTGTTTAGGAGGTGTGTGGGATCCTCCTTGTTTTGCTGCCAATAAGATCATTATTCCCATTTTAACACCTAGAAGAGCCCAAACCTCCATATCTGGCAGAGTCGTGGAAACATCTGGTATCTATTTTGGAAATTTGACAGTCTGTTATAAATTTTTAATTATATGTAAAAACATTTCCTGTTGTAAAAGGGTGTAAATTATTTCAAATTAATCAAGACAAAACTGGGAACGTTTTGTTTGTTCACGACCATTTCTCTGCTATACAAATAAATGAGATGCTAATAGCATGTGAAATTTAAAAGGGAGTTTATTCCTTTTGATACAAAAAATGATGTGAGAATTCAGTGAAAAACGAAACTCAAGAATTTTAAAGGAATATGTCCTATTTGTACTCTGTAAGGAGGGCACTTCTGATGAGCACCTATCATATCAAGCAGGAATCTCTTTCTCAATCTTTGCTTAAGATCCTCTCATCTGTAATAGAAGAATATTTGTCATACAAGCCCAAATGCTGGTGGCTTTTTCTTCTTTTACACAATTGAAAAAATATGTTGAATATTCAAGCTCTGTTTAAAGAATGGTTTAAAGAAAAACAACCAAGAGTACGGTCTCCCTCTGCAGCCACTGAGGCCTTTGGCTTGCACTGTGAATGACTACTAAAATAATGTTAGCTTTTGATAACAGCACTCAGACAATCTCTGTTCCATTTTTATGGAGCCCAAGGCTTTGTTAGGTGCCTTGTTCTGTAGCTGAGGGAAATGGTAAATGACTATTTTTCTTATGTGACCTCTCTGTGCTCCCTTCTTTTAAACATAGTGGCAATATGTGAGGCTTTCCAAGCCCGTCAGGGCCATGCATCATCTTTCCTCCATGAAATTACAAGCTGTGGTTAGGGCAAAGGTTGTGAGCTCTCCAAGAATGACACCGGGCCAAGAGTGTTGCTGGGCCAAACGTGTCTATGGAGTCGTAATCAGTTGTATCAAAACCACCTGGGTCTTCTGAACTGGAACCTTTAATACTTTTTACCTTCATTTACACCTTTGCAGTGACCATGAGAATCCAGTGCTGGTCAATATTTACTTGGTTCACATATTAACTACTAGAGCAGACAGGGAGTAGCAGAGAGCCAAGCCCAAGATAAGGTGCAAAATCCACATAGTCTGTCATTGTTATTAATTCCTACTTCAGAGTCAAGAGCAAAACACCAGTCAAAAAGTAAACTGAAAAATTTAATTGTTTTATAAAATAAGATTATGAAATTCTATATAAAAATTCAGCTTTTTAAATATGGTACATTCACTTCCTCACAGAATATTTAAATATTCAGGTCACTTGCGCTATATTTTCACCATATTTGAGTTAAAATCATTGGATAAATTAAAACATCCTTACCAAAAGATACCACAACTTATACAAATAAAACTAAGCAATAATACTTTTTTTAAATACAAAATATAAGGAAATTAATAACTCTTAGGGCATGCTACAAAATTTTTTACCAGAAAAATATACGGAAACATTTTTGTTTAACTAGAAAATATACAGTGTGCTTTTCATTTCTCTTCCTAAAATTCAGTCTCATACAGTTTCCATTTAATTTAATAAATATGTACAACAAAAAATGCTTATTCTTTGAAGAATATAAATAGCAAATACTGGAGTAGAGCCTGGTCCGGCATTCCTTTCTCATCTAGTGACTATAGTGGGACTTTTCAACACTGAATGTGCAAAAATGCAGAATCAGGCTCTTAGTGTTATCAACGGGTTAATAGCTTTTACAAAAGTGATTTTTATTAAGAAAAAAAAAAACTCCAAAACCATTGCAGAAGACTTAGAACTATTCCAGTCAGGCATTTCTATAAATAGTAAAACATAATGTGGTGAAACAATGTTCCAGTTTAATTACTGCTGGCAGTAATTAGGGAAAAATAGTCAGTGGAGAATGAAAAATATCTTGAGTTAAACACATCTTACTTTCACAGATTTAAGTTGGTTCCCTACCATTTCTAAAAAGAGTTTCTGGTATAATCTATACATTGTAAATCTGTGAAGAAACTTAACCACCTTCTTCAGACTTTGGATGGTTCGTTTTGGAAAGTGGTATGTTTTCAAGTGCTTCAGTCCATACATTAAACCTTTAATGGTGTCTTGGTCACCATTCTTTATTCTCCACAGATTGAGAAGCTTCAGGACTTGCTCTGTGGGTTGACATAATTTTGTTGTGCGTTCAACATCTTCTTTTCCCACTTTCTTGCCTGGTAAACTTGCCATCAGCATGTTGAGATGTTCAAAGGTGAGATTTGGGTGGCCAATGTGCTTTAAGACACTATTTTCACAATGATCGATATCTAGAGAAAGAAAAAAGAAAAGAGAGGTAAGTACAGCCCATTACAACTTTACCATGGCCTGCAAAAAACCTTCCAAAATTCTGAGGTGAATATTACCTTCCAAGTTTTTTTTTCTTTGTTTCAAATAATTCTCTCAGGTTTGCTTTTTTAGGCTCCAATTATGAAAAATACTTAAGAATTTAATTAACTTTGCAAATACAAACACCCACAAATTGCAAACAAACTTCATAGCAAGTATTTATTGCTATACAGTTGTGTCACCTGTCCTGTGAAATGTTGTGTGTATGTGATAGAAGTCTTAATATTTGGTTGCGGTGAATGAAAATTTAGCTTAGACTCTTCAGAAATGTCTGGGCAAGCTTTGCTAAAATAGTCATTTTGGGTTTTGAAGTACTCTAGACACTTCACATTGTGACATAAGAATACACACTAAATAGCAGAGGGGTAAAAAAACATTTCTGCAGCCTTTTTCAAACCTATTCTGAGTGGACAAATGTCATTTGAATGTGGTGGCTGTTGATGGTGGCTTACATGAGAAGAGTTGGCCTGACTGTTGTAAAAACCTTGGTATTAACATTGCAGCACTATTTCACCTTTGAAACCTGTCTTGGTAGATTCAGCACAAACAAAGCAGAGAATCAGTATGACAAACCGGTACCAGAAGGGAAAAAGAAGGGAAAGCCTGCCTGTGTATTTCTCACTCCCATGTGCCCCCACCCTGTGAATGGATGTCCTAGTCCAAAATATCAACCTCCACTTTATAGAAAAGCAGCTGCACTCTCAGTTGCAGGCATCCAGCTCCCTCTACCCTCAACAGCCACTGCTCGGATATAACAGTGGGAAACACTTGCCTCACTTGAACGAGATTCTTCACATGTTGTACAGTCTCAAAAGGGGATCCTGGCCATGGTACAACACACAGTCCCAAGGGGGCTACAAGACTGGGAAGAATTCAGTCCTCGACTGATCAGGAGAAGCTGAATTCTCTTCCTGCTTCCCCTCAACTTCACTGCTCTTACTGCATCAATAAATCTCAGTCAAGCCCTTCAAACCCTGCTCCGAGCACCACACATCACCAGGAGGTATTTGATCCCAGGCAATTTTAAAATGCCATTTAAAAGGTTGCTTTTAACACACATGCTAGCACAGTAAGATACCTTGAATAATCTTCTTGACTATATCCTGTTCTTTGTTCTGCTGCTTCCATAATTTCAAAAGCTGGAAGGTCTGCTCTTGAGGGCTGTGTCTTTGTTTAATCCTTTCAATATTTTCTGTGCTAACCTTTGTCCCAGGCAAACTGTCTGCCAGTATGTTCAGCCAGTTAGGTGTGAGATGGGTAGGAACAGCAAACCTGAACATAGCCTCCTCACACAGGGTTACATCTGAAATGAGAAAGAAAAGATGATGTCAATTGTTCCAATCTGTTACCCTACCTGTCTCGGGGGAAAAAAAAAGAAGCAAGCAGCAAGAATGGTAAGAAAAAGTGTTTAAAAAACAGGCTAAGAAGAGGTCTCTATAAAGAGATTGCTCTCTGTGTTTGAGTTCTATGTGGTCTAAGCTACAATAATTAAAAGTCTACTACAGCCATCACCATAGCAGGCAAATGGCTAACAAGCTAAATGTTTTTATCATAAATGCTGATAAATTAATTTTAATAATAATTAAAGGTATGGTTTCAGAGTACTCTTCCTTAATACGATACATACCTATTCCACATTTTTGAGGTGTCATATCTGTATTTTCCTGACAGATGTTGTCACGAACCTCATTTCCCTTCAAAGTTATTTTGAAACCCAGGGCACTACAGTTTGTGTGCTTAAGACAGGCTGCTTTGGATGATGTTTCATTTGAGAAAAATCCTTCTGGACATCTCTCACATACAGTGTCACTCTCAGGGGTACCTGCAGAAACAAGAAAACAATGTGTCCAGTTATATATAACCTTAACTGTAGGAAAAAAACACAATGAGAACACAAAAATAAAGGAAAATATTTCTCTCTAAATTGTTGTGCTTCTGCTTTTCATATTTCTGATCTATTAAGGAATCACTTTGAAAACAAACAACAACAACAAAAAATCAAAACAGAAGATTCTTTAAGAGAACGATGTTCCTGCTGGTCTAATACAGTAAATATGCTCATAAATACAGTTGTTACCAAGTTTAAAATCAGATACTACTGATTAAATCAGTAATTCAGTAAAATAATATCTTTAAAACCTCAATTACTTGAGTCTAGTCAGACATTACACAATGTCTAATCTTCATCCTTCAACTGTAAAAATACTCTGTGAAGTAATTAAGTGGCATAAAAATCTGTTTTGAATTTTACTCTGCCATAACTGCCTAGAATCTTACTTGAATGGGTTACTTCGGTTCTAGCTAAAAACACAACTAAACTAAATGTCAACTAAAGACAACATTTTTTAACCTTTTCTCTGGGCTTAAAAAGATATTACTGAAAGCAAAGAAGGTATAGTGTCCAGTACAACAAAACTATTTAATAGACATATATGGTTTGCTTGGTGATTTATAAGGCATAGTTTTGCTTCAGAAATAAATATATGATACAACAATAGAACGACAATATATGGTTCTAGCACATCGACAAAGAGGAATAAAATTAATGCATGAAATCTGAAACAAGGCACTCTAGCCACCAGTGGCAGGAAAGTAACAGCACCAATAATTGTTGTATATTCACTCTTAATTCATCCTTACTTAGCCAACATCTAACAAGTGCCTGAAGTCTAGTATCTAATATTGCATTATTGAACATTGCATTAAGCACATGCTTAAAAATTATTTGAAAAAATTGTAAACTATATTTGAATAAGAAAATACCTCCATCTAGTGCATTTTAAAAGTATTTACATGTGGGTGTTTATTTTATGATAGCTTTTAGCTAACTTTTATTTGTTTTGGAAAATCCTTAGAGTATGAATCTCAAGTTTTCCACAAGCTGTGAAATAAAGAATAGTGCTTGCGTACACCTGACCTAGCACTCCATCAGACAAGAGAAAACAAAGGAGTTTATAGTTGCCAGAGGCCCTATATGTTGCCAACTCGCCTCCCAAATCCTCTGCTTTCTGCAGCCAGTACCCAGACTGCACCCAGAGCGTCTGCCCTTGTGCTTCTTGCATAATGTGCGCTGCCTGCGGCTCTGGGCTGGACAAAACTGCAGCCAACACCTGCACCTGCGCAGGTAGCAGTTAGCGGTCCTGAGACAGCTCAATTTTAGCAACTTTCCCTGCTACGGACAGGCTGCTGTTGTATTCTGCCAGCAAGGAAGGAGAAGAAAGGAGTGTTCCTGCAAACGGGGCGTCGCTCTGCTCAGAGCTTCCTGCATAACCCTTGCGGCACAAGAGAGGAATAAACCGGGTAATCCATCGGCGTTCTCAGGTTTGAGCGTAAAGTCACCCTCCAGCTTTGCCAGCTTCTTCTTCGCTGTTTATCTGGCCGCTCTGATTCAGGGCACAAACTGCCGCTGTCTGTCCGCCCTTCCGCCACTCCCTCCAATTCGTCTGGAATCCCCCATTCTTCCCAAGGAAACGTCAGCCGCCGCTGGGGAGAAAATGCAGCGCTGCTGCTCCAGTACATTGCTGCTATAAACTCTGCCACGTACAGTGGCAGAGGGAACAAAACCTTAATCTGCACTCACAAAAGGGGACAACCAAAGTAAAGTGATCTCCCAAGTATAATCATGAGCAACTGGCAGTGGCAAAACAGATTTCTAGTGCTTTAAGCTTTCAAAGAGGCAGTGGACCACAATCTCCCTGTGTGGGAGTAGAAGCATTTTTTCCTAGAGTTAAGTTTTATTTCACCTGAATTTGCATCGTTGCAAAGTTCAAGGCTATCATATGGCAGAAAGCAGTAACACAGTATGGTACATGCTTATTAAATTCTTAGTTTTTGCCTCACCTAAAAAACTGACTATTGGCACAGGGGGATGCCATTATTTCTACAATGTTTTCATTCCTTTTTTGAGGTCTGCCTGGGTTTAGCTAGTTCATTCTGATGGTCTTTTGAAAACCAATTTTCCAATAAATTACACAATTCAACATCTTATCTTCTTTCAAAGTTTGTTTCATTTTGAACCGAGGTATTTGAATTTGTCTGCCACAGTTTCACCATGCTCGCAGGGATGCAGCAGCTCGGTTGCTCAGACAATCTGTGTTTTGTTCATCTCCCAAACGGGGAACTTTGTTTCTGGCCACTTTTGACTCGCTGCCGAGGTACAGTGGAACCTCATTAACCCAAGTTCCTGGGTATAATAGTTTAGGTTAATGAAGTTTTATAATATCGAAATGTAGTAGCTGCCAGTGGAAATGCTTAACAGTGGCAAAGGGCATCAAGGTGATGTTTCGTCAACCAATTACTCAGGGACTAGTGAAAAGCTACAGCAGTCACATTCTCCTTACATCAAAATTGCTCTCCAGTGAGATGTTCATAACCCAAAAGAGGACTCCCAGCTTGTCATTCAGCACAGTTCTAAAATGCACAGGCCAGCCCTAGTGTTTCTCACTCCATGTATGTAATTGCTAGGGAAATCCTTCTGTAGTCTGGAGGCTGGTTGCCTGTAGGTTTGTGTCTGAAATACTTTGATTTTCTGCATTCCCTTCCTTCCTCAGTGCTCTTCTCTGGACAGTTATTATGCTCTGGTACAATGACAGTTTACAATTCTTTCAGGCTGTGTTAAATACTGGAGCTAAACTAGGCCATGGCATTTGCCAAACAATAAATGATGCATTTTGTTTTGAGGGAAGAACATATTATTGGTTTAACAATTTATGTTGTCTTAAATGAAGAATACCCTCCACTGAAAAGTGCCCCTTCGCTCTGTATCCATATCAGACATGCGGCCAGCCTGCTTGACAAAGAAATGGTTGGTTGTTTGATAATAGCAACAGTTTCCCTAGGAGTTCCACTTAGGATGATGATAATTAATTATTAACACATATTGCAGTGATGCTAGAGCTATATTAATATTGTTATAATTATACACTTGGTGTCAAACATGTAGTGTTCCTGGTGTTTGTCAAGATATACAGTTGCTTGAAACAGCAGATTTCAAATTGAAAAACATTATTATTTATCACACACACAAATACTACATTCCAGATAATGTTCCTTTAAAAGAGGCAATCCATCATGTTTCTCATTAGAGTGCAATTTGCTACATTTGCTACTGCCATTAAGTTATATATTACAGCAGGAGCAGAGTATTCCACTGAGAAACGTTCCTTTGGCTACAGTCCAAATGATGCAGACTGGAACAGGTTCAATTGGCTTTACAATTTACTGTCCTGTAATTTCATCTGGACAAGCCTCTTTTCCAATCTTGTACCTGCCAGGAGTGGTCGACGTGCGGCAGAGCTCTAATTCATACCGTGCGTATTGACAAGCAGTACATACCTGGCTGTACAACACCGAACCCGGGAGGACACTCCGTGTGCTTCAAACAAAACTCGAGCTCCAGGTATCTGCCAGGGACACACTCGCAGACGCGGTTCTGTGTGCTGCTGCACTCCTGTTTGACGTACTGCAGCTCCTTGCAGACGGTGCTGCAGTACTGGCACTCGTCGTGGCTGTTCCACTCCTCGGTGTAGTACTGGTCCGGGCACGGCGCACACCGCGTCGGGCTGGTGGCTGTGCAGTGCTGCTTCACGTAGCTCCCGGGAGGACACTGGTCACACAGCAGCTGACGAGATGTCCCTGGGTCGTAATGATGATACTTGGGGGCAGAGTCAGCCTGGATGGTCCACTTAACAGAAATGTCCAAGAGCTAGCAACAGGAAAATAAAACATCACTTTCTTGAGTTCTGGGGAGCACCGTGATCACGAAGAAACCTACACTTTGATGAGTTTATGAGTCTAGTCACGGTACTATCTTCAAACAAACATTTGCGTTAGAATTTGTAAGATATTAGCCAGCTTCCAGACTCTCCCATGTCTATCTTAGAATGGGAAAATTTTCGGATCTTGTCTAGCAAATCTTCCCAATCTTAGTACTTCCTTGTTCTTCCAGAGATGTAGATACTATGCTTCTCCCATTTACACCCTTTTAATATCACTGGGCAATGACCTTTTCATGCCTGGTAGCAGAGAATCTGGCTAGTGCACAGACAAGGTGGGGATTATGCCTGTTCTTAAGTATCTAGTACTTCAGATGCAAAAGAGATTGTGTATGAGCATATAAATCTGACTAGTGTATTGCACCATCAAATGGCTAGAACAATAGAGGTTACTTTTTAATGCCTTCTATTTAATCTTGCACTGAAATACAGCAGTTCTGGGGATAAAATGTGGCAGCTACGTCAAGGGTGAAGATGCAGCTTCAGACAGAGGTAAAGAATGCCACAGTTTATGAAGGGTACATTAAGTATTTAATTGCATGAACTGGAAGAGGCCAGGCAAATGCTTTCATTTCCTGTGTAAAACCACAGGCTGTTGTGAGGAGCTGGTTCAGCACTGGCACATGTCATGACACCTACAGTCCTGCTGCTTCCTACAACAGCCTGCTTTGCTGGTGTGATTTGACACCTAGAGATCTGAGACAACACTGCCCTGCTGCAGAGATAACCTCCATATCACTTCATTTTTGCCTTATAACTGAAAATTTGGTTATGTGATTCAACCAGTTTACCATGAAAATAGCTCTTGGGAACAGCTCATTGTTCTCACTGAGAACCCAGCTCTGTTCTGCACTTCATGAATGGCTGAATGTGCCATTCCTCTTGTAAAAATTGTACATTTTATAAAGATAAAGTAAACTGGTTCTGAATTAAGATAGTTTTCTACATATTCAGTCAAATTATACCTGCAACTGACTTGTCTTTGTTGCTATTTTAATCCTGGCCAGCTAATACAAAGATGCCAATTCAATTTCAAACATGTATTTTCTCTTTTCCAGTGCAGATGTCCCCAAAGTGTAAGTGGAATTAACTCTTCTTTTTTTTTCCCCAGGTTCTGTATTTCCTAGAGGTTTTTCATCTAAGGGCCTCACTTCTGCCAAATCATGGCAATTCTAAAGTGATAGTCTTAATAAGGTTGTAAAGGACAATTGAAACATTCATCTGCATTAGCAAAAGTCACAATGATCACCAAGTGATATTAGGTACCTAAATTAGGAACTCTTACTGCTTAAGAAAATATTCTTAAATGTATTCTCCTATTACCTGTCCATAAATCAACTTCTTATATAGCTTTTTTATACAGCTATATTTAGAGAGGCTGAGGAATGAAATGTGGATAGTATGGATATTCCCTATAGCCTCTAGTAGCTAGCCTTGACTAAGCCTGGTAATTTATATCATCTGTGTTTTCTATAGGTGGAGAGCCCACTTTTTCTTGTGGTCTCAACGTACAATATCTTTCATTGTGAGAAATTCCTTATTAGTCTTTGAAGTTTGATGAACAGCTCCATTTTCCTTAAATGACTGGATCTGTTTCATGTGATCTATTTAACAAAGAGGGTGCAGCACATTTTTTAATAGTGAATGGCTTTCCATTGATGAAAAATGCCCCCACCCTTGGTAAATCTACAGCTATGACGCTAGTAATAAGGAAGTCCTGGTAATCTCATTAATTTTTGATGTGAACAGTAAGGTTTTCTCCTATATTTCTAATTCAGTAATAGCTAATACAGCATACCATAGTCCAAGACTTGCACGGACACATGCATTCCCTTTACAGAATATAACAGACTGCAACAGACAGCACAGATGCTACAAACATCAACCCCCATTCATGAAAGTGTCTGTGGAAACCCAATACCCAACGCAGATGAAAATCTGACACTTTCAAAATTATTATGGGCAGCAACCAGACATATGGGTAGCGCATCCTCGTGCAGAAGCACCAGTCTTCCTGCTCTGCAGTGCACAGCTCATAACAAAACCAAAACTGTCACTGCAGTAGAATCTTCTCCTCTGGGTCGTGCCTCTGCCCTTGGTGACACGTTTTCAGGTAACAAACAGGTAGGTGAATCATTTCATGGCTATTGAACTCTACTCTGCAACGTGTAGGAACAAGAAGAAGATTTCTCTATTTCCCTTACTCAACTGTTTATGTTGGAAATCATGTATGAGGCAAGTGAGGAGTTTTGCTGCAGGGAATAACTCAGCATTAAAATTAATTAAAATTCAATAATCAGGGTATGAGAGCATGGGGGTTTATAGGGAAAAATGAAGCCACTTGCTTCCTGAAGAACCTACAGCTATGTGAAACAAGCCAGTAAAAACTGAAACTAATTCAACATAATTTGAGAGAAGCTGACGTAAAAAATTGAGCAAAATGAGACTTAAACACTACTTGTTTGAGCCCTGCAAAGTTATGCCTTTGGAAGAACCAATAACTATGGACTAATAATGGCAACCAGATTATTATTAATCCAAATGAGCACAACCAAACCCTATAATAATAGCATTAATAAATCATCACTAAAAGAACAGTCTTTCCATTTGATTTTTTCCTTGTGCTTTTAAAAGAAAATCACATCACACCTGTCTTCCCTTTTATCCCAGAAACATATCCCAGTAATCCATTGACTAGTGGCTGAGCCACATGTATGCAGGATCCAACTATTTTATTTACAAATAATTATGACAAGAAGGCTCTTCAGTTGGACTAAAGATATTTATGCAAACAATACCTCAGTATTTTACCACAGCATTTTATACATCATTTTCAACATAGAGCTAGAGTACCATTACTACTTCTGTTTGACTACCATGATGCTTTTAGCACAGCCAGCTGTGCAACTCACTGCCATAGGACATTGTAAGCAGTCGAGTTCAAGATGGTAGTTGACATGGTAATGGATGAAAATAATAAAGGGCTATTAAACATAAACATCATCTTTTGATAAAGAAATCCCAACCCCCAAATTGCTTGAGTCTGAAGGACTGTTTTAGAAAAATAGTGAAATTTTTCCGGTTTTTTCTTCCATCTCCTCTAAGCATCAAGTATCAACCCATAGAAAGCATAAAGGACATTTTTCTGGATTTTTTTTTTTTAGACAGTACAGCCATTGGTATGTTACTAAGCACATTTCTAGACCCCAATCTGCAATACCACACTTCATAAGACTGTAGGTTGCTTAATAACGCTTGAGAGAAAGGATCTGCAAAATTGTCTTTTATGCAGGTTGAAAACACCTAGCATACCTGAGTATTCTGAATACTGATATGCAGCCTGCAAATCAGAAGTTATCTTTGAACCTACATCAAGCACCAAAGTAAAGGCAATCTATATTTCAGATGTTTTGCAAAAATCCACGAAAAATGGTTGAAAGTAATTAAAAATAATTTTTACTACTTTTGCTGCTCCAATGTGGCACAAACAGAATGAAAAGACTCTTCTTGTCTACTGGTTCACAGAATAAGCTATAGGGAAATGTCACAAAATTGTCCTTCCTCCTGTCTTAGCACACACTGAGTTTGTGCTTACATTAGGAAGTTGGATCACCTGTTACAGCAGATTTCCAGAGCAAAACAGATGATGCCAAGCACCTGACATCCTCATTATGCAGGATTCAGAGGGGATATTTTGGACTAACTTCAGTCTGCTCTCATGGATGAGCACAAATTAGTGGCTCCAGTGCATCTGGTGCATCTCTGGAGTCTGTCTCTGGATCTGCTTTCATCAGTTCAGTTTAAAATCCACCTTGTTATGATATGCAAACTAAAATATAGTAAATAAGGCTGAGCAGGAGAGGCCCTTCAGAAGCATGCTCCTAAAACCAATTAAAATGGTAAGAAAATGCATTTTATGTTGTTCCTGACATTTCCTGTCCTAAACTACGCTATGATCAACTTGGTAGCAGACTCTCAGCGATACAAAACCTCTGATCGATCTGAATGCCCGCATTTAAAGGTGGTCTACATACTAAGTATCTGAATCTCTGCTGTAAGAAACAGCACCATTTGAGCACATGAAAATGCCATGATTAGAACTTACAAATTCTGAACACTGGTCTTCCTCAAAACTTCACAGAAAGCAAGATTTCTTCTATAATCATTCTGGCACTGGCCTGTTTTGCTCTTACTGGAAAAGTTGACATGTTCCAGTTTGAAAGAAGGAAGAAACTAGAAGTCCAGCTTCAGTTTACTGGAATCAGAAGTAGGGGCAATGAACATATTCACCCTTTAACCCTCAAGAAACCAAAGCTGGAGTACATCAGTACTACACTCGGACAAATTCATGGATTTGTCATTCAGAAAATTGTGTAAAATTCTGTTCATCCTTGTTTAGGAAAGGTTAATTCAGCTGGGAAGCAGTACAGAGAAAGTTTAGAAGGAAATTAAAAGCTTTGTGTAGAAGAGGATCTTGACTTGTTCAGTAGTTTGGCAAGTCACAACTGTACCTATAGATTTGGTACAGATAGTGAACACACACACAGAGAGAACTTTCTCCATTAAAGGATAATACTGGCAAATGAAAAGCAGATTGTCTCATCATAGGAAGACTGAAAACAGCCTTTCACTGACAAGCAGGTGCAAGAAACCCAAGTAGTTTAAATATAGCTCTCAATGCATTTCTGAAAGTAAATGCGGCATTTGGTTTCCTGGAAGAGCTGGCAAATGGACTTGAAAGATCTAGGCAGTTTCTTTAAATTTTAAACCCTAAACAATTCCTTTATATCGCAGCACTGATGGAAGACAATAATGCTCAGTATCTTGTTCACCTCAACAAATTAACTGCTGGTCTGATTCAGAGTGCATTCAATTGTACACAGTTTTCCTAGCAGTAGTAAAATGAAAACTCAACTTAAAAAAAAATCCCAAAGGTTGGGTTTTTTGTTCTATGAGTATGAAATGCTATCAGTAACAGAATAGTTATAGCAAAACCAAACCAAACCAAAACTTAGTATCTTTAACTACATCTAACATCCTATGGGTAAAACTGAGTTCTAGTGTCATAGGCTCTGTTCTGAAAGGACTGAAAAATCTTCATCCATCTCCCCGAAGAAAATTCGGGGCATCTCTCAGGACGGTGTCTCTATGTAAGGAATTGGGACAAACTGTAAATATTGAAATACAAGTCTAGTGCAAATCAGTGTCATGCAAGTAAATACTAAGAACTTATTCAAAATGAGTTACCCAGGGTTAAAGAGCAATTCTTTCACTGTGTCACTCAGCACATTAGGCCTGAAGCTATATTTCTTCATACCATCTTTATGTCAGCATACAAATGCTAACATAAAAGGCCTGTGCAGTCCATTTATTTGAGTCTTTGGAAGATTCTTCTGAGAGAGAAATAATGTGATTGTAAAATTTCACTTCACATCTTGGGCATGAGAAAAGTATACAGCCTTTTCTTTCATCTTTAAATGTAAGGCAGCGAGCTGCTTGCTTTCTGTAGTTGAATTAAAATGAACTAGAAGACAAAGCACATGAAGTAAAAATCCTTCAAGCATCATCCCTTTAAATCACTGCTTTGTGATAGAAAGGAAAGTGGCTTTTCAGCATATGAAAATATTATTATATAGCTTGGCTTTGTGGTTTGGGGTTGTAGACCAATGGAGAATGTTTAATTTGCTGAGGGAGATAAATCTGTTTCTGTTTTGCATTCCACAACTATGCTGAAGCATATTTTCTTGTGTGATAAATAATCATTCAAGACATCTGTCAGATTGCTCCTAGTGTTTGCATTGGGTTCAAAGTAAAACCTCACGACTCTCCTACTTTGCCTTCTACACAAAGCATTTGGACCAAGCTGAGGCAGGAGGCCTTCCCATACCCTCAGTCCTTGGGCAGAATGCCTCACTGAAATCATGCACAGGCCCAGAGAAATCCCACTGGCAAAATACAGCACTGAATGATGTTATCAAGGTCCTCCTCATCGATAGCTTGTATTTCTGAATCCAGTACATGACAATGCCATGCTGGATTAGATCCATATTCACCTACTGCAAATAACCATTGTAAAATACTTGACATCCTGGGAGAAATAAATCCCATCTATCTGTGAGAGACTCAGCTCTCATCCTCCTCACCTAGCTGTTCTGGAGGCCCATGCAGTCGCCAGATCTAACCTCTTCGTGCTCTGCAGCACTGCTGACCTGTGGGTTGCTGTAGGCTCACTGAGAGCACTGCCTAGGCAAAGCACCTTCTGGCAGACCGCAGGAGAGTGCCAGCTATACAACAGAAGCTAACACAAAATCATTTTCACTGGTTTGAGTTCAGCTTATAAGGCTGTTCCACCATTCTGCCAACTGCTTTAATGCAATCCTTTGGATGTAACGGGACCTACTTTTGTTTGGAAGATGCTCTGTAAAGTGGAGGCTGCTCTTTTACAGAAGGAATAGTAACTGGTGACTCTCCTCTGGTGACCTGTATTCAAAACTAGGGCTGTGAACCACTGTCTTCCTTTCTCTGTCAGTAAAGCAGTGTGTCAAAAAGTCAAGTCTTGTAGAGACTTTTTGAGGACTATTAGTTGTCATTCACAAAGAAATTTAGGGGTCTAAACTATTGTTTCATTTTCAGTGGTAGGAAAATGACATTCAGCTGAAGAGCAGTTTTACATCTCATCAAAGAAGTGTTGAACTAAAAGTCTTCGTTCGTATGAGTTACGTTTGCCTTGAAGCTTGTAGAGGGAGAAAGCAGGAAAATCCAGCCAAATACTCTCCAAAAGATGTGTCTTATCCATAACTTATATTTTGGGACATTATTCATCACAATGACAGCAAGATTGAGAGTTAACCCAAACCTGGGATGTTCCTGCTGTGACTACAGTCTGCCTTTACACTGACAGGATTCCTAACAACTGACCAGCTAGATAGAGAAAAAGTATGTCCAGTATGTGCAAAGAGGTGTTTCTACAGAAGTAACAAAATCAATTTTTCCATGAGATTTGAACAGTGAGTGTTGCTTAAATTGTGACAATATCTTTTAAAAATTCTTCTGGTAACCTTAGTATTTTATTTTTAACCAACACACATGCAGACAGACAGAAAGAGAGTCAGACAGAAAGATAACTCCTACCCTCGCGGGCTGCAAAGCCACTGCTGCCTACACACAGCAAACCCAACAGGCAGGCCAGAAAAAGCATGTCACATGCACCCAGAGATCCAAAATAGAGAAAGGTCAAGTTTAAGGGTCAAGATAGTTACGTGACAAGTAACGAGATTCAGCTCTGGAGAATTTCTTTCCATTCAGTACGATTTCATAATGCTTGTCTGTTCATAAGCAGCTTCAGTGTTTCAGCAAACAACATGAACACAACACTACAGCAGGTCCCCCTTCTGAAACCTTAGCAAAGAGGCCACGGCTGAAAGCACATCATGGCCAAAAAGTCTTTTTAGCTATGGTGTCTCCAAACTAGATTTAAGGTGCATAAGCCAAACATACACAACTTCGAACTGCTGTTGTGCCTCCTTCCTACAAGAGGTAGGAAGTACCTCTTATAGTACCTCTTATAAAAGAGGTACTAAAAGACTTTTCTGAGCTCTAGCATATCTGACAGTACTTAAACTTCACTGATTTTACTTAAACTTCACCATAACTTTAAATAATTTTTTTAAAAATAATAATAACAAAATGCAGTTGAATGATGAAGGTCTATGATATGTACTCCAGCCAGTGATGTATTTCAGCTCCAAGACTCATCTACCAGAGGATTATGCTGAACTTCACCAAATGCTATTACTTTATTGGAGAACATGAACAAGCACATACCTTTAATCAAAATCCTGATGTGATTATTTTATTATATCCACAGATAAGAAGCTAAGCTGATAACGAGCTATTGCTGAAATTCCGAGATTAAATTCCCATGCTTTCATGTTGACAAAGCAGGCACAACATCACACATGAGATGAAAAACTTGTTCTGCGTTTCAGTCTGCTGACCACAAGCCGGACAAATTTTGCTTCCCTTGCACTATTAATTACTTTGGGTTTGTTTCTCAAAAAGGCCTTTCAGAAATTTGTACAGAGAGTAATAAACATGCATTACTCATCGGATCCTGGAAATCTCGTTGCATTTATAAAAAGCTTTCAGAATAAATGGATCTCAGTTCTAATGCTCTGCCACAACATTAATGCCGTTGTACTCAACAAAACAACCCAGGAGCAAGTTACTGTGCTGACAGGAGTAACAGCCTGCTCTGAATATTATTTTTTAATATTTTTCTTTGAATGTTTTCTTATGCCAAAGATGAATAGCCTCCAAGTAGATGTTACACAGGATCTCCCTCTATGCAGGTTTTAATTAATCTGAACTCATATAAAATTCCATATGACTAAATGGATTAAATAACATTTTGAAAGATTTACTACACTGCTAACATCTCTAAATTTGCATCTGGGAGCATCTGACTAAATCTCCAAGTAAACAAAAACTTACTAAATCAGGAGGTTATACTAGATTTCATAACACAACTTTTTCTGTAATAGCTACTGACACAGCTAATTCATCACTTTCTTGCACATGAAGCTGGATTTTCTAAGCCAAAACAAGCACCACACACTTTTTTTTTTTTTTCCCTGGAGTTCTCGGTGGTTTTCCCCGGTAAGAAAGACAGCCCAGTATCTGAGATACCAACAGTGCCACTGCAGCAGAGATTAGAGGCAGGCAGTGATGGAGCTTATGTATACCAGAAACAAACATCCCAGCCTACAGTTTCCAAATTAATTCCTAGATACACTGGTTTGCATCAGTCTGATATGATGAAGCCTTACAAAAAGAAGAAGACTGAAAAAAAGGCAAAAGAAAAGCAATTCATGCCACTACCTTGAGAATGGGATGAAAATCCCTGCTGTCTCCCTGGAGCTGGATGCATCCATCACACTCCAAACTCATCAGGAAAGTTCAGAGTGATGAAGTGAAAAGGGTTTACCAAGAAAACTGAGAGAAAGCAAAATAACCCCCAAACAAACAAACAAAACCTGCAAAAAAAAACAAAGCCAAAACAAAAACCCCCGAAGAAAAGCCATGTGTCTGTACAGCCTGATGTCTGAAGCTGTAATGCATCCTAGAGCCTATCTGCCCCTCCGAAGGGACTTACCACAAGCGTGCAGCACAGGAACTTGTTCATTGTGGTCGGTGGAAGAAACCTCAGTGCGCTGGGAATCAGGCAGAGAGTCAGCGCCAGGCTCCAGCAGCTGCTTACATTCCCAACATTAAAGACACGATATATATATAGTCCCGGTGTAACAGGAAGCTTGGGCTCAGCTTTGATCACACATTCCCTGCCATGACCAAACTTTTCTCTCGCGCACTCCCCCTCACCGCCCCCCCCCACCCCTT
>VZRE01009261.1:33916-49140 GCA_013396775.1 Cephalopterus ornatus
GGGCTGGCTGGGAGCAAAGGCCAGGGCGGGGGAAGCTGAGGAGGAGGAGGATCCCTGCTCGTTTCCCTTCCCTGCTGAGGCAGGAATGCGAAGAATGGCCCCCGCCGCTCGCCGAGGCATCACCGGCCGGCGGCCGCCCCAAGGGGCTTTGCTCGAGAGAGAGGCCTGTGGGAACGGCGACGCGCGGCTTTTGCTGTGATTTTCCAGAGGCAGTCGGTGTTTGCAGCATGCCCCTGCCCATAGGGGAAGCCCCACTCAGGGGGCTGTTCTTCCCCCCACGTTTTAGGCAGAAAAGGGCATTTTTCTAGAGCCATAAGGATCAAACCCTCCTGTTCGTACCTCACGGGACTGCTCTGAGGGCTCCATGGAAGCCCTGGGGAACCTCTGTGTGCCAGCTGTGGAGCAGAGCAGAGGTGCAGAGAAAGGGTTTTTTATCCCAACCTGCAGATATCCATAAAGGATTATGGGAGGCTGTGGGATCCTGGGGTAGAAGCCAAGCCCAGATGTGCCTCCAGATTTCGCAGATGGTTTTCTCTCCCTTTTCACAGGCCAGAACAAAACCTCAGCTCTGGATATTCCAGCTCTCGAGCATTTGAAACCTGGGGCCCATGTTGGTGCTGGGCTGTGCGGTTTTGCCCCTTTGAGTCACAAGGCTATGCGGGATTGGCAAAAGTGAGGTGGAAAAAGCCTGCATATTATTTCCTAAAAATTCAGCCATGCTAAGTCAGGAAACCATCTTCAAGCACAGCTTTGCACATTCCTCCTTGCACATCTGTAACCATTTGAACACCCATCAAGTTTAACCTAAGATTGAAACAGATGCTGGTTACACTCATTAGCATTATAAAAATTCAAGAGATTTGGATTAATAATAAGTACTTTGTAAAAGGTGATCTGAAAACTGGCACAGAAACCCTACCACCCAAGGGAGTATTGCTGGCATCTGTTGGGTAGTAGTCACCACTTGATTGGTATTCTGCCTGTTATGGATGATGTAACTGCTCCTGTAATCTTTTTAGAACTTTTTAGTATTTTGGCATTTATTCTTAAATATATTTATGAACATACTGTCTAGACAAAAGGACAGTAGCGTCAATCTTTATGTTTCCACATTTTCATTGTGGGGTAGAGGTAAGGACTGTTCCTGACATGGACATCTCTGACCATGTCAGGGTAGCTATGGTATTCTCCATATAGGGGCCAACTTCAAATGCCAACCATAGTGCTACAGCAATTCCATCAGCAAAACTTACTGAAGCCAAACTAGCTATGTCTTCTCTGAGGCCAAGAGCTGGACATGACAATGTGTCTCTTCTGACTGGAAAGGGCATGTTTCAGTGTCAAGCCAGAAGTCCCTGGGAGGTAGATGAGGCTGATTACTTCCCTGTTGGATAGAGCAGAAAGAAAAGCACCAAACCCATAGCAAGCTCCCTGTAGTTAAATAACAGTGTTAACTGAATTTCCACGGGCCTTGGATGGGGCTGTGTCTTCTCATTGCTGGTGCTAACCATAAATGTGCAACAACCAGCTCTCTAGAGAAATAAAACTATAGCTCATAAGCCTATATTCAAACAGATTAATGTGTATAGACAATATTGTTCATATCAGAAGTTTCTAGAGATAAAAATATTTTATGTCATGAACCAGACGCAAAACCAAATTAAAAAGCCATTAAAGTTCTTTAGCTGAAAATGCAACTATCGTTAAGGAGTGGCATCTTCTTCAACATAACTGTTTTGTATATATTTTTGTTCAGAGTTAGATTTGCCAGCTTGTCTGAAAAGGCACTTTACTTCCACAAGCAGTGAAAAAACTGGCACAGGTCAATGAGAAGAAAACAGCTTCCTCAGTCTCATTCAGCTAAATGGAAGGAGGCCAAGATGTGCCTGTTTCAATGAGGACAGTAGATTTGGACAGTTGCTAAGGAGACCATGATCTTAACAACACATGAACATGAAAGTTTCAACTATCTAATCTCATTGGAGTCTGTAGAGCTGGCTGTGGATGTCAGGAGGGAACTATATAGTTGTACTTAGCATGTTTGATCTTGAAATCACACATAGACAATAAATACAGGATCCCACACTGCCATTTTCAGTGTCACTTTCCAAAGAAGAACTGCACTTTAACAAGGTTTAAACTGCAGTTTGAATGTTTTCACAAGTGTTTTACATGTTGCCACTTTGCCTTTGGGAATTAGTTAAGATGTGCCTTGCAGAGCATGGAATCATAGGACAAGGCAGTAAACCCTGTAATAAACACTTGTCCATGCTACAACCAAGCTGTTCTCAGCAGTGTTGAAAATAACCACGTTTGTGACTACATGTCATAACAGAGAAGGGACGCAGCCTGAAATTATTTTTTAAAAGTTGTCCCTTTAATTTTTCATTATCCATAGCATAGTTCACAAAATGTAATTGGAAAAGAAACCAAAAGGACAGGATTTCTTTTATTAACAAACCTAAAGTGTTGAGTATAGGCATTAAGTACTCAGTTCCGTGTTACAGGAATATGACAAGCTTGTTTTAACAATAATTAGTTTAAAGTGATGTAAAAGCAGCCCTCTAGTTAATAGAAATGCTTCCCTGCAATTTGTAACAGTAGATAGACTGGAGAAAAAGGGTAACTTTCATTGGGCAGACTGAAAGTTACCAACATTCCAGTGCTTTTGATCTGTAGTGACCTGCTTTTGGTAGGACATCAGCTTATTGATTCAGTAGTAGTCATATTTCCAGCCAGATATTTATCTTTCCCTGTTTTTTATCCTCACTATTTGTATTGCTGTCCTGGATGTTATTATTGTTGTAAATCTATTTTTGCTCCCATGCATCATTATAATCACCAGGTATATAAATGGCTTTGCTCTTCCAGCCTGTCTGCTATCTGGAAAAATTCACAAGTCCAGACCAGTGACTTGGTGCTGGCAGGTGAACACTGCGTAGCTGAGTCATCTCAATATATCAGTGTGATGTTTACTGAGCTCAAGCAACAAACAGTGGGAAGACTGTGGCTTCAGGCTTGGGACTTAAAGTTCACCACACATTACATTTAGAGAACACTCAGAGCCTCGTAATTAAGAGATTTCTGTCAAACTAAGGGGAAGAGGAATCTCAAAAAGATCAATTGCCTCTGAAAGAAAACATATTAGTAGCTGCAAGAAGGAAACAATCTGGCATTGTACCATGCTGTTACAGTTCTCTCTTTGAAATTAATCTCTCTCTTTAATTTGTAAGAGCTGATGATCTAAACTATCCTGAGAAAACTTTGAAAATGGAGGCTTAAAGAGAACTGTTAATCTGCAGGCAGTGTGGTGGTGCAGGTAGCAGGAAAGCATGTTTCAAATTTGGCCAAAATAGGAGAAAATCCTCTGCAGATATTTCCCCATCCTTTTTCTCTCATATAATGCAGAAACCCCAAGGAAAAGATTTCATGCCAACATATACCGAAGGATGAGAAAAGATATTTAGTTAGTAATGCTGTCAAAAGAAAACTTATGCCTAAGTGGTTATCTTTGTTTTAACTGTGTGGCTTGTTTTATCTTGTAAGTGGGTTTGTCTCATTTTTTTTATGGCTTATTTTGTAAATCTGAGGCAAATAAAAGGTGCTAATATTCCAAAAGGAAAACCTCATTTGTCAAACTGTGTCCAGAGAAGGAAATATGGAGCTTGTCCTATCAAAACAGAACTTGATTTTGATTATAGGATACTAAGGTTTCAGTGAAGCATCTGGAAAATTAAGAGTCACAAAAGGCGTGTAGTTACCAGCCATAAAAAAAAAAAAACAACCAAACAAAAAACCCCTGAATATCTTCTCCAAATTCAAAGGAAAGAAGGCCATATATTCTTTACTGTTCAGGCTTGCCCACCTAGAGAATTAAGTCAGCTTGTGAATCTGAAGAGTGATAGTTCCCTGTGTGGACACCCTTAGCTTGCAGATACTGTTGTCTTCTCTAGTCCTCTTTCACAGTGGATTCACACTATGTAATTCATCTGGATTTGTGATTTTTTCAGGTTTATGACCAACCTGTATCAGGTAGGACCAGACTCCTACCTTTCAGATGCATGTAGCTCAGAGTAAGCCCCCTGCCACCTCTGTATGGGGACAACCTAACTGCTGCACCATAAATTTACATCCCAGCCGGCTTCACAGTCACTCCAACCTACAGGCAAACAACCATGAGCATGCGGAGTGCTGGAGAGCTTGGAACTGAGAAATGGCAGTTTCATTTAGCCATTCCTGCCCTGGCCATTTTTGGCCTTGAATTTCTTCTGTGATATCAGGTGGCCTTCTGCAATCATTCAGATCCTTCAAGCACTCAGAAACCCTTAAGGTCTCCTAAAAAAACCATTTGTAAACCACACAATTTGATAAGAAGGAGTTCATTGTTCCCAGAATCAACATTTCCAGTTAACACCAGTAGTCCAAAAGAGAAAGAGACAGCACATATTTTACCGAAAGCTACGGAAACTGGAACTGAAACAAGACAAGCTTTAGCCAGTAAGATTTTCTGGCTAACAGGTTTTTCTTTTTTGTCTCTGCTAATTTGCTTGCTACTCTGTAATTGAAGGTCACTGGTTAAGGAAAATGGTCTTCTTACCTCATGAGGAGCGGCTGCAATTTCACTGCTTTCAGTCTGACTTCATTGTGTATATTTGGGCAGTATTAACATGGCACCAATTTTCCTTCCTTCTGCTTTTCCATATACACAAGGTTGTCAGGCCAGAAATGATGCCACACTCAGCCTTCAATGAATTTTGCATGGACATCTGAGGTTTTTTTTGCTACATGCTCTGAATTCAAATCTCTCAGACACTGGGTTCATTCAACTGTGAACCAGCTATTGGCTTGTGCAGCTTGATGGACAGCCTGTATAATTTACATCCAAATGCTTTCACCACCTGGGGATTTCTAGGCTCTCCGCTTTCAACCAGTAAAGTATTTAAAGGCAGTTGTCATCTGTGAGAGGAAGCTGGCTGCTCCTTGGCACAGGACCTTGGCTGCTTCTTGTGACAGTGAACATCTACAGTAAAGCAGGGGCTTTCAATGCTGAAGAGTCTGAAATACAGGTGAGGTAATAGACTGGAACCTCAGGTGTAGACTTTGCTGAGATTGGGTGGAAGAACCACTCTGAGAGAGTACAGTCTTTTAAGGAAATCAACCAAAATAAGAATATTGGGTATAAAAGCAGTATCTTTCAGCTGCAAATATTAAGGAACCTGTATGACAGTTCTATATAGAGTTATATAGATAACATTACAAATACAGTAATACACACAGCTTTTCTCCTTATTTATTCAAAGTTTCTGACCTTGCTCTCTGTCATATCACTACCATACTCCTTCAAATTTCTCTAACATCCTTTCCTTTTCCCACTGCATTGAGTGAAAGCATCTTGTGCACACCTTTGAGAGCAATATGGTCTTTTCCCTTACTAATTATCATCATGTTTCTTTTTATCTGTCTTTGGTTTCCTTTCCCATGCCACTGAGGACAGCCCCAGCTTGTCCATTTCTCCTCAGTCATGTCTCTGTCTTCATCAGTACTGTCCTCTCTTCACAGGTCACTCTTCTTGAATGAAATTTGAAGACTCTTTACTTGCTAGTCTAATCCACCCTCTCTGGGAACAATGAGTGTCTGATGGACAGGCCACAAGTGTATGTAATACATGTGTAATATATATAATCATAGAATATGCTGAGTTGTAAGGGGCCCATCAGGATCATAGAGTCCAACTCCTGGTCCTACACAGGACACCCCAAGAATCACACCCTGTGCCTGAGAGCATTGTCCATATGCTTCTTGAACTCTGTCAGGCTTGGTGCTGTGACCACTTCCCTGGGGAGCCTGTTCCAGTGCTCAACCACTGCCTGTCTGGGTGAAAACTTTTTCCTAATATCCAACCTAAACCTCCCCTGACACTATACATATTATAAAAATTGAATGTACTTCTCTGCCTTCTACTTGCTGTACTTTTAAAAACATTTTGAGATTTCTTAGGAAAGTATGTTGCCTTTCTCCGACTTTGTGCAGCACCACCCACAAATAAAAGCCATTTACAACTATACACAGAAATAATCACAAGAAAGTAACAGAATCAGTGGTGAACACCCAATGTTTTCTCCTCAAAATGGCTAAAAGATTTATTTGGAATTCCTTGGACATTGTCAGCTCTGCATCTTCTGGCTTCAAAGGAAGTGAGTGCAGTGGTGCAAGCCAAGAAAAAAAGGAGGAACCTTCGTGAAGTTTTAGTGAAGAAATATGCAGTTTGTGGATGATGGCAAAAGTCACTGAGAAAGCTTGCCATGGCCCTGCAGAAATAGCACATGCTCATATACTAAATGCTCTAAAGCACCTTTTAGGTACTGTTGCTTGTGGCCAGACTTCAGACATAATAGAGCTTTTGTCCTTTTCTTGGCAGAGAAGGTTGAAAACCAAAACAGGAGGGGGAAGAAGGTGGAAGGAATTTCAGCCTCCTCAGGAGATGCATTCCAGCTGCTGTGGACTATACTACATCCTCCCTGGATTCTACAGTGCATTCCTTTGTTTCCTCTGACCAGACATTTTCTTTTGTTTAGTCCATCAGTGCCCTCCAAAGTATCTTGTACCTCCTGTGGAATGCATTGTACAGTCCTTGCCTCCCAGCTCTGAAGTTTCCCAGATTTAGCATTTTTATCACATGCTGTTCCCTACTCACTGTGTTAAAAGAACTATTAATTATTGTTATTAATTTCTCTTATTCAGGACTGAGAAGTGAGCTAAATTAAGCTTTGGTGGAAGCCAAACTAACTGTCAACTTCATGCATATTTATTCTTCATCACCATACACGCAGCAGGGTGGCACCCTGAGAGCAACAGCAGAGATTCCAGCACTTCACCCAGCAGGGACCAGGGCTTTTAAAGAGATTGCCCAGTCAGTGATTATTGTCCACAAGGGAATACTGTTGATTTAAAGATTTTGCATCTACCATACTGTTCCTCAGTTAGTACTGTGGGTTTGCTATATTTCATGCAATGTGAGTTTTAAACATTGGACATTTGACTTCTCTCAGTGTATGTGTGTGTGCAAGATACACCTCTTCCCTGAATCTGCCTTTATTCACCCCCCTAAAAATGTATAAAGTTCCATCTCAGCTTTATTCTAAGCTTGTCTGCTCCCTGTGTTTGCTTTTTATATTTTATTTTTTGATTTTTTTATGGAGATCTCCATACACTTCCATATTTCTAGAGATACAGGATGTTTTCTAGCCTGCTCTCAGAGGAGGCAATACAGCTTTGTACTGTGAGACAAGTTTGCACATTACCATGCTCCTTTTCAATCAGGATTCAAAATATCACTACTAGGACAAATATTACAGAAGGAGACTAGAGTCAGTAGTGATGGGCCATGAAGTGGGCTTGTTACAGTGAACAAGAATTTAAAGGCTGCTCTCAAGCTATAGTAAGAAGCTAAATTTTTTTTAGCAGGAGTAAAGCAGAACTTCCTTGATAAAGCCATGTATTGCAGGTGATCATGCCTTCTTGATCTTTCCTGAAACTTTTCAGTAAATTTTTCTGCAGCTTGAGTTCAACTCGAGGAGACAGAAGAATGGCTCCTTGGCTAGGTCTGCTCTTGGACTGGCTTAGGACTCGAGAATCTTGAGAAGTGGAAAATAAAAAGAGAGGAAATGAACATTCACCCTTTTAAAAAGGATTAACACACAAGAGATGAACATACTTTTTCCTATGTAAAAACATTTATTGCAAACAAGAAAGATAATAATAATAATAATAATAATAATAATAATTTTGAAGTGCCCTTTGAGTTAAAGAATTCAGTGCTGCTGCTTTAAATTGTTGATGCTGACTGCTCAAGGAAAGCTAACAGTGTAAAAGCCTTTCTTATCAGACAAAGCCTTTCCCTTCTCTGCTTCTGCCATCTTTTTTCATATTGCTATAAAAAGACCAGCAGTAAATGTCAATGAAAATGAAGGAAATGTGGAAATACACAGAAACTGCTGCTCTGCTTTTTTTCCCCCTTTGAATTCTTTTAAATAATTTTGATCTGCATCCAGAGCAGTTTATGGAAGTAGAAAACAGTGCATGTGGAACAGCAGGCAAGAATGTGGAGTGAATACTAATGCACTCAAACACCCTCCCCCAAGCTCTCTAAGCCTGAAAAATCCTTCTGCAGCATAACTACCAGTTCCTGTAGATCTTGCTTATATCCTCATGGAGGAAAGTCTTTTAGCATTTAATAGAAAATTATTATTTTTTCATACACTTTCTGAGCTGTTAGAACTTAATACAAAATCATATCCTTGCTATATAGTAGCTTAGAAAAAAACCCTCTGCAGCCTATCATGAATAAGTTCTAAAATGTTTTTACAGGAGATTTTTCAGAACAATAGTACTTTTTTATAGGATCTGCCTGAATACCTCTTGTTAAATAAAATGTGATTTCTTCGCAACAGCAGAATCTTGAACTAAATAGATTTTACAGATAAATTTACCAGGACAAATTTTGACTCTTTGGTGCAAGAGGAGAAAAGAGACACCTGTAAAAAAACCAGAAGAAAATAGAAAAAAAAAATTACCTTTTTCCTGAAAAAATAAAAAACAGTTCTGGGATCCTAAACACTGAAATTATTTAAATCTTTTTGGCACAAAATGCCACAAAAGGCCTTTTTTTTCTTCTGCTTTCAGAGGCCTAATTACAATCTGGCATATAAGTCAGAGATGCCAGCTGGAGTCAGTGAGGGGCATGGGGCAGTGTCTGGGGCTAGATTGGTATCAGGACATTTTTTTTTCACCAAACCATTAATTTTGTGAAAGGGATCATGTGATGTCTGGCCTGCAATAACAGAAGACTGCAATCAGTGACATTCCCTTTTCTGCTTCCTCCACATCACATTTCTCATAAACTGGGTGTTCATCTTTCCTCCCATTCTGCTTATAAAATGACTTTAAACGTTCAGAGTGGAAATACACTTAAGTAACCACCCAGAGAGACAGATGTAAAATTTCAGCGTAAGTGTGCGTTGGATGCCTCTCTTCCAGAGCCTCTCTTCCAAGCAGCTCTGAGGACAAATCAGCTGCTGTTCCAGCTCACATGCACAGTTTGAAGTTGCAAAGAGATGAAAAGCATCACAATTCTGTAAAGATAGCAAATTTACTATTTTTAAAGCTCTCATGGGCTCTTTGCAAATATTTACTTCCCCTGGGCCATTTCTCTACAAAAGGACAGGGTGACCCAATGTAAGGCTCTTGAAAGACCTGACTACAGTTGTCTGCTGGGGCATCACCTTACTCATGTGCTCCCAGCAAAGCATCTACCCTGGTCTCCAAGTTATTTTGGCTCTGCAAGAAGAGATGGGATCTGATAATCTAGCAAAATGGAGCCTGTAATTTATTTTTTGCCATGTGTTTTTTATTCTGTTTGGGTAAAATCCCATAAAGTGGTATTGCTAACAGATAAATACCTCAAACTGGGGTGCAGTTGGATTATCCAGTAAGAAGAGCTATATGATTACCTTGGATAGGTAACCAAGAAGTGGTGTTGACAGGCCTTGGCATTTAGCATGCGGACTGTGACAATGGAAAGATTTATTCAAAACTACTGCATCAATTAGGGTCTGTATTTTATTTCACTGCAATATGCTTCTTGGTGTTTTGCTTTCTAGCTTATTTAGCAAAATAAGCTCCCTGTTGAATACATCAGCTGACTATTAAAATGAGTGAAAATCCATGGCCTTCCACAAGAGCGCTGCACAGAAAAAAGAAAATTAAATCGAGACATGTAGATGAGAAAGGTGAAGGAGATTTATCAGCCACTCTGGCAACAGCAAAAGCCAGACAGTGATGGTTGTCTCTCTGTCTCCCTTCTCCCTGCCACCCGGTTGTGGGAGCTGATTCAACATGACGGGGAGAAAGCAGAACCCAGATCAAGGATCTCTTTAATGGAGTCTCATTGCCCCACAGTGAAGACCTGGTTTTTTCCCTCCCATTATCTCCATCTGTCTTCAAGCAGCCTTGCTGCCTTTCCTTCATTTCACCTCTCCCTCCTCAACCTTACTCCTTCTTCTATCAAAAAAGAAGAAGACATAAAGCTATGATGTTTCCTGCTGCTACCGGCATATGCACTTTCCTTGCATGTTGTGACATTTCTTTTGGGGCCTGTCTTGACTGTTTGCATTTCATACTTCCATGTTTTATATTACTCACAAAGGAGCTGTGACCTCTTGAATGTTTTCCGAATAAGTAAGATTTAGATATGGTCAATCATAGGGAGTGGCACTACGCCAGTGAAGAGTGGAGTGGCAGGCACTATTTTAGACATCAAATCAAAACTCAGGTGTATGGTGCTGTGCTCCCCCGTCACCCTTTCTCTGCTTAAGCAAATGCTCCACCAGTGGCACTCGAAATGGCGTCTGTCTTCAGTTGGACTCTGGGGAGACAGAAAACAAGACGATAGTTAAGGGCTATAAATCTTGCTCTGCAGCTGAGGACTAGTTGAGCATGCACCAACCAAAACATGAGTGGTATGCAAATATGACTGTAAGTTAGTCATCTTATCCCCATAACTAGCGGACAGCCCAGGGCTTGTTGAGCTCCACTGCATGGCAGGGTTCCATGCCAGAATCTACCCTTGAGTCAGGGGACACCTGTCACGGTTACTCCTCGAGGTTAAGAGCATTCTTATCACATTGTATCTGGGCTTAGTTAGATGCTAATACTTTTGGCCTGCATTTGGCCCGGCCACCTGTGAGAAGTTATTCTTTTCCTGACAAGTTATGGGAAAACAAGAGCTGATTAGAGAGAGCTTCGTCCTTCAAGGAAGCATTTTGTATAAACTAAAATTAATTGGGGCATCACCATTGCCTGATGGCCCTCCGAGGGCATTTGAAGGAGAAATTGAAGAGGAGTGTGATGAAGTACGCCCCCAGACTCATTTAGGGAAGACCCCTCAAGATGTATCATGCAGGCACGGGGAAATTCGAATGTGCACACGCGTGCGCAGAAGAGCTACCACTTACATAACGGGGGGAGGGACCAAAGGCCTCTGACTGGGCAGTGCTGGCCAGACCTGCCCAGGTAGACGTCACCTCCTTATCATATAAAAAACAGATAGCTCATGCTGGGAGTTGACTCAAACTTCACAGGAAGGACAACGTTGCCTTTTTTGTGGGAACACCCGCTATTTTCTGAGCCTGTTGACACGCCAAGGAAGCAGCCTCTGCTATGGGGAGGTTTAAATACTTTGGTGTCAGTAGGACAACCTCATAAGTAACACCTGCCTGACTGGGGGCTTTACTGAGGGCTTACTTCGCTCTCTCCTCTTTCCTGTCTCTCATTTTTTTAGTTTTGTTGGCCACTTCTTTGTAATAAATATTGTTTTTTTGAGCTTTCAGCGGTGTTTTGGTTTCAATTTCGGCATCTCTCCGAACCTTCCCTGGAACACATGTCAGATATGCAGTAGGTGAATTGGGAATAGGAGCACTGAAACTTTGAAATCTTAGCAAAGCGATAAAAATGATTTGCTTCTGCATATATGACCCTTTAGATATAAACTGTTGAGGAAGTCTGAGCCTGAGCCTGAATCCAGATGCACCAAAAACTCCGCTCTGAGAAGTTTAGAATGCAAGGGGGTCCTTTCTGAACCTTATGACTTGACAAGAGGGTCTTGTGACAGCTTCGTCTGACACTCCTCTATGTAGTACATACCTTGCCAATGAATCTTGTTAAGCCACTGTTACATCTGCCCTTGAACTTCGTTATCTCACTGCCTTATATCAATAAAACGTATTGTTGCTTCTCTCTTGCCAGTGAAGTGCATGACTCCATCCACAACAAGGTGAGACTCAAACCACATGAGGGTCTCCCATACTCCAGCTAGTCATTGTATGCCAAGGCCTCGTTCCTGAGATGTGCAAGTACATGTCCAACTCCAAGCGTGTCAGTAGCCCACTGCTTTGAGTAGGATTACTCACACTGTGAAGTATCTTCCTGAACTGGAACTTCAGTATTGAGTTGAATAGTAGAGAAAAAAGCTTTTGAGATCCATTGAAAAAGTGCTAATTCAAACCCCATGTAAAATGTAGGCTACTCTGAACAGTTACATTATTTCTCTAAAAAATATACAGTCATCTTGGCAAAGCTCACTTGTTATTGAATTCATTTTTATATGGCAAGTTATGGGAAATTTAATAATACCTCACATTCATTTTTTTTATGGAAACTATGTGAAAATATTTCAAGTTAATAAATGCTAACACCCTTTAGTAGTCTTCAAAACTTAACTAGAAAATCAACATTTTTCTTTATTATGGTCCTATTTAAAAATCACAAATAGACACAACTTCTTTCATTCTGAAAAAATTGGAAACCTTTTTAAGTAATGCATATCAATGAAAGAAAATGCGAGTAGATATAGATCAAATAGCATCTATATGAAAGTAGATATAGATCAAATAACATTTTTGTTTTGTTTACTGCCAATCCTTGTGGAGGTCCTTTGCTTTCTCACATACTGGATGGTTGCTTGGGGCAATCTTTGTGAATCATTTACATTTGCCTACCATTGCATTTGACACAGTGACTTTTCTGTGAAACCACAGTTTGCGGTACCTCCTAAGGGTATTCACAGCGAAAACTTTGTGCATCCTTTTAGGAGTGTTGTAATGACTGAAATACAGTGAGTAAGAGACATACAGGAATTTCCCTCACAGCAGGAGATGAAGTAAACAAATAAGAAAATACAATTTCATCATAAACCCATTGGGGTTGGAGTTGGGTCATCATGTCAAGCAGTATAGAAAAAATAGCTTGGTCTCCATGTTCGTTAGATTCTACTCTCTGCTGAAACTGCAAGCAAGAATGCTCATTAGCAATTGCCACTCTATATTGGACTGGCACTGTGAGATGTCTAAAAATTCATCTCACTAAAAAATCTGTATCTTCTTGTGACCTAACTTATTTTTGAAGCAATTATTTAGAAGTAAACAATTCTGCTTCCCTTTTTCAAAACCTCACTCTCCATCTTAAGCTACTCTAATTTTGCAAAAAATGCACAATTAATTCTTTTTAAAACCCCAATCACTCATTGCTACAACATTGTATTGATGTTGCTCAAAGGATCACATCACAGCCGTAATATTTTGCACTGAAACTGTTGGCTAGATTAATTGTATTGGCCACATTAATGGATTCCAGAGCCAGGGAGATCATTCTGTTTAGCAAACCTGACTGCTTGTGCAGTACAGATGACGCAAATGCTCTGAGCTCACTTACAGAAGATCACAGAATTGGGTTGGAAAGGACCTTTAAAGGTCATCTAGTCTCACCCCTGCATGGGGAAATCACAGAATCTCAGAATAGTCAGGTTGGAAGGGACCTCTGCAGATCACCTAGTTCAATCCTCCTGCCAAGGCAGGGTCAGATAGAGCAGGTGACACAACAACTCATCCAGGTGGGTTTTGAACGCCTCCAGAGAGGGAGACTCCATGACCTGCCTGGGAAGCCTGTTCCAGTGCTCTGCCACCCTCAAGGTAAAGCAGTTCTCCCTCGTGTTGAGGTGGCAATTCTTATGTTTTAGTTTACAACCATTGCTCCTCATCCGTTTTGATTGTAAGATCCCTCCCTGAAACATTAAGGTTTCACTGTGCAATTACAAACAGGATTAAAAAATGTGGGGCTTATCCTGTCTTTGAACACAGAGCATCAGCTTCCCTTTTATGCCATGCAGTTCACAAAACATTACTCTGCTACCTCAGTATTGAAACCAGCAGCCTTTGCCCACTTTTTCCAAAGGGACAGTGAGACTGAATTCAAAGACACAAAGAAGTGGAGAATATACCAGTATTCTTGGTATTTTGTTCCAATGGTTAACTACCACCAAAATAATTTCCTGACTGCTTATTTTTGGTATCTTCTGATTTAAATTATGTAGACAGTTCTTCCTGATGTCATTTTGAACAACTGAAGCCCCAGTCCAACACCTGTTTAAATCAAGGGAAACGTTCATATTGATTACAAAGAATATTGAACCAAGCTCTGAATTATATATAACACTTCTCTGTGGTTTATGAGATGAATGTTAAAGAAAGTATCTCTTTATTTTCCACCAGAAAGAGAATATGAATGATAGAGAGAATGCTGCCCTCTCATGGTTTTATGGACTAATATGATCTCATAATATACTAAAAATACAAAAAGAATATTTTTAGTCTGCTACATGCTGATCTCTTCTCTTTTATGTATTCCACTGAAAGGCCTACTTGTAACAGGTATCACTCCTGCCACAATAAATGCAATAAAAGCACTGAAAATACAGCCCATTAATGTCAGACATCGAAGAAATGAAGCATGAGGGGAAACTTGCAAGATGCAAGTTTATTGTCTCTGTTTTCCAACCAGCTTTGTAAGCTCATCCGTTCTTCAGATGAACTCTTCCACACTCCATACTTCCCCTGCCAGAGAAGTCCTGAGTGCCACTGAGCAGGAGGTACAGAAAGAACTTTCCTAGTTTCCAAATTCCTGGAACATTTTTCTCCTCCAAATGAGTAATCTCCTGAGCATGCATAAAGGAACAGAAATAGGTACAAATTGATTGAGAGCAAATCAAGCTTCCTACACATCCTTGGTAGCTGTTGAGCAGTATGGAACATATCTGGCATTCCCAGCATATCCAGTGTGTGCAAGGCCCAGGGCAGCTACTGAACTAACCCCATGATCGGAGCTGCTGTTGGTCTTCTGTGCCCTCCATGCACATTCTCTGCCCAGTTGATAATGACCAGTTAAAATTTCACAGTGAAAACCACAGCATTAAACAAGAAGACCCCATGTAGTGATCTCACTGGAAAAGTACTCCTGCAGGCTACTCAGAGCAGCTTTGTATTTTTTTTAAGAACTAGATATAAAAACCTCAATCACAGTCAACCAGATACATCCCTCTGTGCACATACTGGATTTTACTTCGCTTGAGTGTCCTGGAGAAAGTGAAAGTCCAGGCCTGGCTCTGTCTCTCACTGGTGCAAATGTTGCATGTCCTGCTAAGCAATTTTAAAACATCAGAATAAAGGTAGAATAAAAATACGCTATATATATTTTTTTACTCCTCCATTTCTCTATAAGAGCTTTCTGGGCTTCAAGAACTCACACAGAGAATCATATCCAAAAGATTCCTTGAACATGTCCCTCTGTTGCTTCCCAAGGCAATTGCATCAGAAAAAAAAAAAAAAAAAAAAAGA
>VZRE01009261.1:49181-114878 GCA_013396775.1 Cephalopterus ornatus
AACACAGGACAAGAAAAGCTTATGACAATTAATATTGCTGCATAGACCAAAACAGGGTAAATATCTGTTGGTACATGTCTACACAAGAAGATTTAGACAGGCTAAGCAAACATACCTCTTTAATTCCTCTCAAAAGACTCAAGTGGAATAAGTATCTTGGAAAGTTATCAGATGAGGCCCACTTGAGGGACTACACAAACCTCTAATTTCCATTCCACTGAGATCCAATGGTGGCAAACAGAAAGAGATGCACTTGTAGAAAATTCACATATCCAAAGGGAAATCTTCACAGATTTGCATCCTCTCTGATGTTGGTGTAAGAGGTTTATGACTTATTCAGATACACAGCTTGCTTACAAGGCTATCCTGTTACCCATGTACTCTGGGTTGAAATGATAAATGTTTCCCTAATAGAAGGTTACACTGAAATACTATCAGTTTGCATTTCTTATACTAGGTTGAAAATGCATATAAGCAATTATGCAAGTTAAATAATGGTCATAAAAAACTACCCTGGCATTTTGATTCACCCAGTCTGCTTCTTTCTTCCTGTCCGCAGCTATGCTAAATAAAGTGTGGCACATTTTACGTATTTGGGATTGGAAAGCATTCAATTCTTTACATCATGCATCTTCAGAATCTTAACCAAAAATATGCCTTGCCGAATATGTATATTTATGCCAGTGGCTAAACCTAATGTTACAGAAAACAGCTTAAGAAACTGTGCAATCCTAGAAAACGATGTGCAAGCTCCGTAGCCTGAAGCTTTAGAGAAGTGGCTTCTGGACAATATTGTAGACTCCAACTTCCAGCATTACGTGTAGCCAGGCATGACTGCTATTACCATAACTCAAGCTGATAAAGAGAATAAATGTTGTTGATCCAGAATGCATTTTCAGTCAGTATTGTCATGGGCCAATAAAGTTTTGTGTCTGTTGCTCTAGAGGACACAGAGCTCTCCCTGATGGGCACATGCCATAGAGCCATCCACCACTGTACATGAACGAAAGCTCTGAGATAAAAGGAATGAAGAATGGCATTTAATAGTAGTCATCTTTGGGTCCACTGAGCCCCAGTTTTCCCTCACTCTTGAGCATGGTCAAGTGCCAGAGAGAACTGCAGAATCACAGAATCATTTAGGGTGGAAAAGACCTCCAAGATCATCGAGTCCAACCTCTGACTGATCACCACCTTGTCAACTAAACCATAGCACTAAGTGCCACAGCCACTCATTTCTTGAACACCTCCAGGGATGGTGACTTGACAACCCCCCTGGGCAGTTAGTTCCAATGCTTAACAACCCTTTCCACAAATAAGTTCTTTCTGATTCAGGTGCTCTTACTGTATTTCAGAATTGCTGCATCTCTCTGTGGAAATCTGTTTACTGAAATAGCTACACAGCTAAAACAGCTCCAGAGCTACAAAACACACTTACCTTTTGCTTTATACATGTTTTTTATTAGCTGTGCCTTGGGGTTGTTTTTCTACCCATACTTCATCCTGCCTTATTAGTATGAATAAAGGAGCTGATGACTACAGAGATTACAAGGGTTTTATTTAGAATCCCTCAAGGGTCATTTTGAGCATTCTTGTAGCTATTTATCTACCCCAAACAGAAAGCAAATGGAAAGAGAGAGAAGTGAAGCATTATGCAAAGAAAGAACTGAAAGAACTGGGATGACTTAGTCTGAAGAAAGAGACAAGACTTTTAAAACAGTAGCAGCAAAATTAGCCATTGTATACCCACATTGAGCACAGAAGAGGAAGAAATCAAATTAAAAGACAGCAGGAGAGCTGCAGGTTGAACCCTGGACAAATACTTTCTGCTTGGAAGACAATGAAATACTGGAAGAGGCTATGTGAAGAAGCTATGTCTTCAGTGTCACTAGGGTTGTATAAGGAGAGGTTAGAAAAACCTTTTTCAGCTAGTTAATTTTATCTGGAGACAGCACAAGGTCTCCAGTGGTTTCTCAGGGTCGTTTCTAGGGAACAGCTGCTGCTCTGAATAAACTCTTCAACTTCTTCTCCCCATCAACTGACACTGAAATCACAAGAGCTGTAATAGTTATGAAAGTCTCAGGAAAGAACCAGGCAGTATTTCTGAGAGGTTTAGGGACAGGCTTTCCAAGTACACCAGGAGACTTTAGGCCTATTATACCCAGTGCCACCACATCGGGCGAGAGGGTTAGCAGAGGCGGAGGGATGAAGCTGTGTGGTTAGGGGACATTTGCTATTGGGTGTTTACACCAGCAGACAGGAAACCAAATTAACAAACTCTTGGCAGAGTTACCAGGTAAGAGTTTTTTATTTATTGTTCATATAGTCATATGGCTGTTTTCTACCACTAAGCCTCTGTGCCTTTTCCTCTGAATGAAGTTCCAACAGTTTCCTTCCAACAGTCTTCTTGGACTTGGTGGCAAAGATGGGTTGTGTATTAGGGGCACATCAGGAGGACACACAGTCTGCAGGAGAGCTTGAGCTGGGGATGTTGGTTTCAAAAGAAGATCCGCCCAGGAGCTATTTAAACCTGTACCTTGTTTTTGCCAGTAACACCAGGAAGAAGGCTTACAGACAGAAAATCACTTTCTCCTAAAACTGACCAGAGGCCTTTTTAGGGAAACAGAGAAAAAAATATATCTCCTAGTAGAGCTTCTTTTCCTGACTCCCTGATGGTCCTTACCTACCAGTTCTAAGAAGAAGAAAGTAGGAGCAGAACAGGTTTGAAATGTCTGATTAAGTGTAGGGGAAGTAGCAAAGCTCAGATTTTCAAGGAGCTTAAAATGCAGGACTGAGTTTGGGATCTATTCTGTGCAAGAAAGCAGGAAGGCATTCATGATGACCAGGTGAGGAAGCACAGGGGAATACACTTGTGGGCTCTTATCACCATAAAATAATGTGCTTAAGTCCTAAGAGCAGGTTTACAATGGCAGGGGAGCATCTTCTAATGGACCCTTTGATCAGGGGAGGCTGTGAGAGGCTGAGGGAAACCCAGATGCACATCTAGAACAACGATCTTTTGCCTGGCTACACCATTCCCTTCTTGGGAAACAGGAAGCAAGTTCAAGGATGGCTGAGGCTCTTAAATATACCACAGTACTTTTATCTAAGCAAGGCATGTCCTCTGCCCATCCCATGGGCACAATCAGGTACTAAGTTTCCCAGAAGTCATGTAGCATCAGTCATTCTTAGTACTCAGTGAATTTTTCTAGTGGGCCTTTTGATCCTTTTCAAGCACTTTAAAGTAAGACTCAGCTTTTTGTTGCAGTCTGACATCTCTTCCAACCATTTCTAGGATTTATCTCATGTGTACTGCAGACGTGCTGTAGGCTTTGCTCCAAATCATGTTTCAAGGACCATTTATTTTAGTCATTTTTGTGTTAGTCTGTACCTACCAGCACAGCCTAGTCCAGGCACTTGTTCTCCCAACACAGAAGTGACTCACTGTCTTCTCCACCCCTTCTCTCCTGGGTAAACTCACTGTCCCCAGTCATTTACTCTTCCCACTTTGCTTGTATCATAGCAGCTGCCTCTTCCAGTGAACCTAAAGCCACTGGCAACCAGACCTTCATTTCTGAGAGAAACACCAAGAACAGTCCATCTGTTTCTTGATTTGTTGAGGCTGTTTCTTCCAGTCAGAGGCAGAAGATCAAAGGAAATGTGTTCTTCATTCATAGGAAATTCAAGGGGCAGACTTGAGCAGAGGGGAAATAACTCTGTGAGGGAAACAATAAAATATGAAATAATGAAATAAAATAAATAAATTGAAATATTCAATGTCAGAATCTGAGTGGCATTTATGAATGTACAGGAAAATACTAGCATCCATGTGGTCTCAATGTTTTGTAAGAGCAGTAAAGCTAACGTGGATTCAGTCCAATCTCTAAAATTCTGACACAGCATGTTATTGCTAATTCTTGAAGATTAAAGCAGCCTCTGGCTCTCCCTCAGTGGCCCAATATGTATTACAGGCTGCCAGAAAATAAACAAGCTGTATTAATTGCCCTCTGTCCTGGTGTTTCTTCCAAGAATGGTTGGCACTATTTCTGCAGCCATTGCAAGTTCTTGCCAATGGCCACAACTAAGAAGTGGATGGGTAATTGTGGCCCCTTTTTTCTGTTTTCCGACATTCACCACAGGTATATGACACCACTGTGAATTTGCTGTTAAAGATATTGAGACTACGCAGTATCAAATATTTCTTCTCAGGCATTCGTTATCGACTAGAAAAGTGTTGAACAAAGCATCCAAAGGTTAAACTTTCCCAGTAACTGGTGGGGATTTAAATTCATTAAACAGTGGAATTCACACTGGAACTGTGACAGTGTTTTCCTTTCTTGGGCAAAATTTTGATGGATGACAGGGTTTTCCAGTAAAGAAACTCAATGGACATTCAATCATTTCAGTTGAAGACTTTCTTAATTGTGAGTCAACTACTTAGAACTGCATTCCATGGAACTATGGAACTGAAGAGACAAATAAACACAATCATCCATTCCACTCCATTTTAAGAGTTTGCTTTTTTCCCTTTTTTTTTTTTTTAATCAGCGCAGATAGTTTCTCAGATTCAAATTTTCAGCTTTCTCAGTGTTCTCCATGTTCTCTATAATACCTCTCTTACAGGAAAACCCTAATGAGGTCTTAAATTCAGACTTTTTTATGATTCTTCTCTTTTCAATACTCAGGGAAAACAACACATTGCCAAAGCTCCTTCAATATTTGTATGTTAGAGGCAACATCTGGTGTGTGAGATCATTGCACACACTCAGGCTTTTAACTTTGAGATAATTCTTGTAACTTACAATAAAGAAAATATGTTTTGCAAACTGTATTGTTTCCAGGCCCAACACACTTTGGCTAGTACTTTATCTATGTTTTCTCTGTTCTTTGGATAAAATGGCAAGAGGATGCATCAGGTGGTGTGGAATATTGACATAATATTTCTGGTGACAGAAGAAGGGAGGCTTGCATCTGAGAAATGATGTGGGTAAAAGGAAGAACATAGATCAGAGTATTAAATCTACATTGCATTTTATTTAAAATTTAAGGAAGAAAAAAGAAACTGCTAAGATGTGTAAGCTGCTAATCATTGCTGACTACAGCATTTGCAAACATATAAACCCACTGCTTTGCATTAAAGAAGAGGTATTGCATTTCTCCAGTGTAATCGATAAGTTGAATAAATAACTGTTCAGTATAGTCAAGAAGCTAGTGTTCAACAGGTTCTGTGAGAACAAGCAGCATTAAGCTATTATATTCCACTTATGAGACATCAGTACACTGGGAAATAGTGAATCAGGCCCTGTCCCTGGGAATTTCCGCCTAATAATATTTAATAGCTTCCTTAGAGGGTCAAGAGGGGACAAGAGATCTGATCAGCTCATTTCCTGGTCCTTAGGTGCTGGCTTTGACTGTGCTAGTTTCAACTGGAACTTGGATTTAAGCGGAGGGAATTTCTGGAATTTAGTGTTCATGAGTTACTTACACACTCTCTTTGCTTCTTGGTAGTATGTCTCTTTTTCCTGATTCATGAGTTGAGACCAGTCATTGAAGCAGAGACAAGAAAAAAAGGAGGGTGTCATTCCAGCCTGAGCAGGAGCTGCTCCCTCCTACAAACACAGCAAACACATACACGGTGTCTAGCAGGAAAATTTTATGGTTTAAAAAGTAAAGCCTTTGAACGAATCACAAATCCTTTGCAGCAAAAGTGGGAAGAATTTTTTGTGTTCAGCACAGGAAATACTTTACGCGTTTTTCCTTAGTGGAAGCAGCACAAAGAATAATTCATACTAAATTAAAGTTTTGTGGTGTCTCAACTTTGTTTAAAACTCTTTGGAGAGTCCAACTCTACACTGTCTGGTAAAATAAAAATCCATTTTTTCAATCATTTAGCTGACACAGTGTGGTCTCCTCTGAAGGATGCAGAGCAGCCAGAGCAAAGAGCAATTGCCTGTAAGATAAGAATAGGTTTGATTCTTTCTTGAAAGATCTCATCCCTTTTTCATTAAAATACAGAACATTCTTGCTCACTTAGCTGAACCCTGGGCCTCAGAAGTCCTGTAAATAGTTTTGTGTTTTAATAGCAATTAAAATACTAAAATGCAATTAAATGATGAGGAAAACTGCATTTAATCCATACCTGTGGCTGGATGAGCACCTCCAGTTATTACTTCTGCTCACAAGAACTGTTACCTTGCCAGAGCTCAGCATTCAGAAGCCATTCTCCTGCCCAAGGCTGTTTGGGATTCATACAAAAAGAAACTGCAGCCATAAGCTGCTTGATTCATTGAGTGTGCTCACAACACGAGGGGAGAGCACTGAGACCTGCAGCCACAGCCATCTTCATTTAAAGATGGTGGGAAGAGGCGAGCTACACAAGTAACCCTGAGGTTATGGTACTTGCTCAAGTAGGAGAGCTGGCATTTGGACCTTTTAGGGTGACAGAGCCCAAGGCCATGGCTCTTGCTTCACAGGAGAGAGCCTAAGCATGAGGTTAGGGACACTCTGAGCAAGGATTACAGTATTGCTTCTTGTTGAGATCAGGACACTGTAATTTGAATTAGAGATCCACGAGTCCAGAGAGACAGCAATGAGGAGACCTATAGTTGGTAGCTCAGCAGTGAGAGAGCTCTGCTTCTGAAGTAGGGATTACCTTTAAACTATTCAGTATCAAAACACTCAAAATTTTTTTGTCTTTTGACCTTTTACCTCATGAAAGAGAGCAAATCTTCTGGGAGTTCTGCTTCTTTATAACAGAGACCAAAATGTGCAGAGTGGAAATGAATTGAAGAGCCATGACAAAGCTTTAAATGAAACATAGTTAGGCTCATAAAATTACTCTTTACCCCAAAAAAGTTTCCTTTCCACCTCCTTCCCACAAAAAGACTTACGTTTCCCTTTACTTTTGTTGGGGGTACTTAAAAAAGTCTTAGTGATGGCTGCAGACCACCTACGTGATTTTCCTGCACTGGGTAGTTTCAAATAAGCCACAGAACTAAGTCACCATGAAGTGTTTAAGAATATAAATATATAAAATTCATGGATGCATTGTTCGCTTACCATATAACATAGCCAAGCATTCTTTCCTGTTATTGCCATCTTATTATTGGGAAAATGCCCAGTCCTGCTCATTCTTACAACTCAGCAGGTTCTTTTAAGTCAAAACAGTGTTTCAGTGAGAGATGAGCTGGCAACTTCACTTTCAAGTTTTTATTAAATGATTTCATGTGACCTTGGCAACAAGATACCTGTTAAATAATTTCATATGACTATGATGATCAATGCAGAACCAAGATTTGCAGACAGAGAGTTTGTAAAAATTTCTGGACCTAAGGTTGAAACAAAGAAGCTTATTCTTCCAGGGCAAAAAAAAGGGATACTGCTTTGCCATCCCTCTGGTTTTGCAATAAACTTTTCCATTTCTGCTGTGTTGTTTGTGTCTCTGCACTGGTGAGGAGTTAAATTCAACAGACAACAACAACAACATCCTGAACATTTCAAGAAATATTTTATTTTGGTTTAAATCTACTGCAGTAGATAGCAATAAAGTTGAATGGATGGAAATGAACACAATACGCTGAAGAATCAAGTCCTTTGAAAGCAGTGAAGAAACAGAAATTGCCATTAGAAGCACTTTAGCCGCAGGCTGGAAGAAGCATTACGTAGACACACAGAATAAATGGAGAGCTCATTAGAGACTGGCTGCAGTGAGCCAAGCAGATAGGTTAGTTGGGTATTTCCACCTCCAGCTCCGGAACTTTAGTCATTCAAGTTACCAGAAGAGTGACTTTTCTGAAGTTGTGTCTATTTTGCTAAAGGATCAGCAAGCCAAGCTGAAGTAGCAGATCCTAAGTCCACAAATAAATTCACATTACATTGGCTCAACTAATGACCTACTCAATACAAACTGCCTTCACAAAAAAGTGATACCACGTCTGCTGTACAGATTTGACCAGAACAAGTGTGACTACTTCATTTGACTTTGCATCAGTAGTTTCTCATTGTGTTTATGTTCACAGATATCTACATATTGCAATTTCCAACAAGACAGCAGTGACAGAGATATTCTTTCTAGTCCTAGGGATGTTTCCAAGAGGGGAATAGTGAGGAACTGTTCCACACTCCCTTGACAAAATTTGGCTTGGGAAATAGCTTACAGGTTTGGGTGATCTATAAGGAAAAAATTTCCTTTTGGCATCAAGTTTATTTACTTTACTGGTCATTCAGGAAAGGTTATAGATTAGAATCACTGATTTATTCCTCAGTTAGCTCCTCTTAACAGAAGCTGTTGTTTCTCAGCTTACATATGAAGTGAGCTTTCATGATAGAACTGATGCAGCTTGTTTTAGTTTCACACTGCTGCATTTCTCAGGGCTCAGCGAGGGACTGCAGGGTGTCCAGCAATAGCTCTCCTTCAGCAGTGAGAATAAGAGAAGCCTTGGCACTAAAACATCCATCAAAACAGAATTCAGTGATGACAACATAAAGGGATCCATTATCTGTTTTCCTGTACATATTACAGACCTTGGACCTCTCTGGTTTTCAAGATCAGAGAGACTAAAATATGTGGCAGGATATGAGGCCGTAAGTACTACTCAGATTCTCCATGTAACACTGACGTAGGGCTGAGACAGTACCGAGTTTTACGCTGGCTTCCTGGGCAGGTGTGCTTTTCACCCTGGCGAAGGGACATAACATTTGCTTAACTCCTGACAATTGTGGAATGCATTACTAACCTCACCACAGCCTGCCACAAATGCAAACGACAACCTACAGCAGCATGACAAACCCATCCCCATGTCTAGCTTAGAGCTGCCTTCTCCTTCCAGCCACATGTAGCCTGGCAATCATTCAGGCCCTTACTGTCCCTCACCTGCTTTTTGTGAAAACAATGTCATTTCCATTACTGGCATCCAAACCCCGACGTTATAAATATAAAAATCAGACGGCTATTCCCTCTTTCTTTATGGGATTTTCCAAGATTGTCTTGGATATATTTAGTATTCATGTGTAATGAGTCAGAGTGTCCACCTGTGGTCTCCATAAACCGATTTTGTAAATAGCATTGACTGATGTGACTCAAAAAAAAAAAAAAAAAGGCCAGTTTCTGTTTTCCAGTTTTAGTCTGAATTCAAACACTGTTTGCAGTTCCAAGAACTCTGTGGGTTTCATGCTCTGGGTCAGTGGGTGGGGAATACTGGAAAAGGCACACTCCATCCTGTCCCCTTGTTCCAGTGGGCTGTAGGTCTGCAGAAAGATGACTTTATTTTATAGCACAGCAAACAATTTTTTCATTTAGAAACTGTTTAATATGCAACTTGTAGATGAGGCCCTGGCATACATATTTTCCTGTGTCCCTTCTTCACTTGGAGGTAGCTTTTGAAAAATATTGAATTTTTATCAAGCACAAATGAATGCAGAAAATGAGCTGAGGTCTGTTTTTTAGAGGTGTTGAAGAGCATTGAGGGATGCAAGTCTCATTGACTTTCAGTAACACTTTGAAGAATATGGGAGAACAACTTCAGTGTTCTGTTACCTAAGCTCAATTTAGCCTCCTGCTAGTGGAAGTGGCCACACTGTGAAGTGACACCTAAACTACTTAGTTTGGACTGGAGTCACTTGTATGTGGTGTAAAGCCTTTTGGAGCTGCAGTGGAATCACAGAATCGTTAAGGTTGGAAATGACCTCTAAGATCATTGATTCCAACCATTAACCCAGCACCACTGGGTTCACTGCTAAACCATGCACCCAAGTGCCACCCCAACACACACCTTCTGAGCACTTCCAGGGATGGTAATTTCATCATTTCCTTGGGCAGCCTATTCAAATGCCTGACCACTGTTTCAGCAAAGAAATTTTTCCTAATATCCAATCTAACCCTCTCAGTGCAACTTGAGGACATTTCCTCTTGTCTTGTCACTTATTACCTGGGAGAAGAGAACAAACTCTACCTCACTACAACCTCCTCTCAGGTAGTTGTAGAGCAATAATGTCCCCCTGAGCCTCCTTTTCTCCAGGCTAAACAACCCCAGCTCCCCCAGCTGCTCCTCATAAGACTTGTGCTCCAGACCCTTCACCAGCTGCATTGCCCTTCTCTGGATATGTTTCCCTTCTTTGGACAGCACTTGTCCTCAGTCTTTGAATAGCTTCAATGTGGGTCTGAAATGCTGCTTTGTGAATTGAGAGGTAACCTCCAGACCCTTATAGTTCAATAGAGAAGTTTTGGACAGGCATTTAAAGACTAAGAGCAAAGAAGATGAGGCATCCTGTTAATAACTGAAGAGTTGTGTTAGCTGAAGCTTAGATTAACCTCTCTGGCAGATCAATATTTCAAGTTAAAAGCATCATCATGCATAATGTAGAGGTATACAGATTTGGGTTTAAAGTCAACTCTAAAAGGATAACTGAAATCACCTCTGGAATGAGGGCAAGCCACACCTCCAGAAAAGATATACGTGAAATATACCTGAAACTCAGGTTTCATTTTAAAATTTGGCATTTCTTGATACATTCTTAAGGTTTTAATCAAGTCCTTTCTTTAAGGTCTACTTTCATCTGCTTCCTTTGTAATCTTTGCACAAATCAAGCAACTAGACAGCTGTTCAATAGTTGCCAAAGGACACTATAAAACCAGTTCAGGTTAAGGTATTAAGAGGACACATATAAGTACCTAAGTACATGCATAAGAAGGCTGTTAATATTCAAAAATAACTAAGGAAAAAAGCAAGAGAATATACTTGCTGAGTGTTTAAATAGTCTGTTGTTTTTAGTGGAAATTCTGGAGAAAGCTAAGGGCAGACTAGTCCCTTACTTAACAACTGAATAAAATAATTGCTGATTATGGCAATATCAGCTGGGTTTCTTTTAGTTTTTACATTAAATGCCTTGTGTTTGGGGCTTAGAAATAGACCTCTAACTCAGCAGCATGTGTATTAAAAGGTCCATTAAGACTCATAGAGATTTTGAACATGCCTGGAGTTGCAACCTTAATAACACTGCTTCATTTTCCTTCACCACAATCTTGTGAAATTTTCAGTTAGCATGTTTTCATTTTAAAAGTCAAGAAATGTGGTACCTTGAAGGATTTTTACATTAATTCTTCAAAAACACTTGAATCTGGAGCTTAAAGCAAACTTCAAGGCCTGCAAAACCACTTGGATTGGAATGTATAATGCAATAAAAGGCAATATCTACATGACTCCTTGACAACTGAAACCAGCAAGCACCACACAGATTGATTAGGACATGATTCTGCCAGGTGCCAATGCATCTTGTGAGTCACTGTGTACTCTCAGCTCTTTGAAATTAACAGAACCAAGTAAAAACACAGTATCTACTGAGATCCGGTTTCTAACAGATAAGTAAAAGAGTATTTTCTGCTATATGCTTTGAATAGAAGAAAAACCCCAAAGCATCCACTTGCAGACATCAAAATTACTAAAATGACCAAGGGACCCGCATTTCGCATATTGTAATGAATGCAAAGCAAGTAGCTGAGCTAGCAGATAACGTAAGGCATGTTAATTTGGAATTATAGCAGCTTTTGATAGCAAGGCAATGGCTAAAGTTCTATCAGCATTTCCATTATAAGCCACCATAAAAATCTACTGAAACCAGATATTTTGTGTGTGGTTTCTGAGCCTCAGAGTTATTCCGATATTTGCATTTGATTAAGTAGTTTCCACTGAAAAGAAATCAAATCAGTTATTATTATGGCATTCTAGATAACAATTCAACTGAAGTTCAGGAGAATTAAGTTTATTTGTGCTTCTATTACCTAGTTTGGTCCTTAACATTATTTGCAATGCTTATTATTCCGTAAGTGTAAGAAAGAACTTCCTTATTTTAAAAATAACCTTTAAGAGTAGAATAATTGCTCATTCTTTATAAATATGTTCTAAGTGTTTCTGGTGTAGATACATGTGGCTGACAATTTCCTCCTAGTGTTAAAATATGCACTAGAAATAAAATATAACTGACTCAAGTTCAGTATGTCTGCTGTGTGGGAATAGAGTCTTCTCCCTATGTACTTTGTGCTTTTTGGTGCCTGTGATGCTATGTCAAGATTATTTTTATTTACTGGCATAGCACAAATTTCCAGTCTTCCTCGGGTTAGCAGTAGTCTTACTTGGATAGGAATCCTAGTAGGCTGGGCACTTTCCAAATAGGAAAGGCAGCTCAGCTTTTGTTTCAATAGTGTCACAAGCTAAAAAGGCATGACAGAAGCAGCAACTCAGCAATCAGTGAAATCTAGCCAGGTCCTCTTGGGCATAAAGCAAAGCCAGTCACCCCTGGAAACACAGCAGCAATTATAACAGTGCCAGCAGCATGACACAGACCAAAGGAAAGGAAGTATAGAAAAAAGAACCATAGGCAATTAAAGCAACCAGAACTTTAAAGTAATTACCCAGTCTGTAACATAGCCAAAAGCCAGGATAGATGTTGCTATTCTTGTGACAAGTGTCATCCAATATTTTACGGCCTGCAGTGGTCAGTACTCAGAGCCTCAGTGCTGGAATTTACCTGCAGGAGAGAACCCCAGCAGGGCCCAAGTGACTCAGGCTGAAGAATGTCATCCTCTGAATCACAATGCCACTTCCTGTGGCACTTTGTTTTATGTCCAGGGTTTCCCTGGCTGTTTGATACTAGGTAGACTGTAAGATCCTTGGAAAACTGCATTTATCTAAGGTCTTGGATCAAGTTTGTGCAATACAGTCAGCATTGCTGCTTTAAGGTTTCATTGAATTTCCTCTAGTCCTTATAAAGGTAAAAATGGTAGGCTTAATTTTAAAATATGCCCTTGTTTTTGTTGAGTGTTGCCAAGCCTTCTGGTTCCATGATCATTTAAAGAGCAGTCAGAGTTTCCATTACAAACTCCTCTTTCGGGGATTTATCATTGCAATAAAAACATATCCTCACAGCACATATATACTCTGCACAAATTCTCTGGTGTAGGAAGCTGAGTTCAAGAATCCAAAAATTGCTACACTAGAGCAGGATACGAGGAAAAAGACTAAGAACTTGATTCTGAAATGATGCAAAATGCTTGCTTTTAAGCACCTGATGAATTCCATTGAGCTCCAAAGCTTTGTTTACATTGTTAAGAAGCAAGTACAGGGACCAGAGTAATTAATAGTTGTTAAAAACAATTAATCAGCTAAATAAATACATAAACAGACACCATAAATATGCCTTGCATTCATGCAAGGAAAAGCCACATCTGCCCATAGATGGAAGGACAAAGATCAAAATCCTAATACAGAAAATAGTGACATCTCAGATGTGTAGTGAATTTCAGGTGTGTTTTTTACCTCAGCTCTTGTTCAATTTAACTATAAGAAACTCATGATGTTAAAAGAGGTTTGCCTCCTACCTTCTGAAGGAGATAGTTTTGATAATGCAGTGAGTCATTACCCTCTTCCTTCTACCTGCTTATAATATCTATCTTACATCAATACAATAGGAAAAATTAATATTTATTGCAGCTGTTGAAGGACATAATATGTCACATATTGTGTGACATAGAGTAGCTGAATAACGTTTCTTTAGATAACCAATCCTTCTGCTGGGCCCAGAACTCTAATCCAGCATTTCAGCAATGGAAACTGTTCCTTCTCTCATAAACACACTGACAGAATGGTTTCTCTATTGTCAAAAGTATTTCCCTACTCAAATCTTACAGAACCACATCTGCATGATCCCATGGTAGGCATGATCCTGCAGGTATAGGCAGACCTAAAATAAAGCCTGAAACCGTTGTTTTCTGATACAGAGAGCTACTTAATAGCGCAAATGTTACTGTGCATATAGTATGTTAAAGGTAACACTGAAACTTACTTATTAAGAAGATACTTGCAATCCTAATTATGTATCTCATGAGTACAGTAAAATATTGATATTTCCTACCGTAGGAACAAAGATTGTATAAGACATACAACCAAAATTTAGGCATAACAGCTGCACAAAATTACTTCAAGATGAAACTAAGAGATGGAATACAGAACAGATAGTGAAAGAATAATTTCTGAATTTTAACATCATAACTATAGACCTTGCAAAAAGTAGAGATCGAGAGAAATATATGGAAAAGTCAAGGGAAGCCTACAAAGAATGGAAGATGTCTAGACATTTTGAACATATTTGTAGAGTTTATGCCTCTTAATTAAATTCTGTACTGCAGTTACCACAAACCCACATAAAATATTCAAAGAAACTGCCATACCCAACAGATTTAGTGAGCTGTAGACCAAAAGCATATGTCTGTGGAAATGAAAGAAAAAGGTTTTTGACACTTAAGTGTACGAACATTCTATCTCCTCTGCTGTTGGATTGAGCTGTAAGTACTGATAAACAATGGCAATCATATTGGCAAATGAAAATCCCACAGCATTCCTTAAAGCACATTTTGACAATTATTTTCTTTATTTCCTTTTTTTTTTTTTTTAGTTTTGGTGGAATCCATTTTGTCTGTAGAAATATCAGAATAAGGACACCCCCAGCATTTTAAAATACTACACACATTTTAATTACTTACTCAGGTAGTTTTAATATTTACTTTCTAATTGAAATGAGGTGAAGTGACTGCAGAGAGACCTGCTCCTTTCAGCCCTGCTCATAACACTGGATCTATCAGCTCTTATGCTTTAATGTCGTTCCATGAATTATAATTGAAGTGCTTATTTTTAACATAAGATCACTTGATAATGTGGCAAAACCATTACATAATATGCCATGCTGAAACTTAGCTTTTTTTTGTTTGTTTTTCTTTTTATCCCCAAGAGAGATACTCCACTTCATATACTGGAATGACAGGTTTCTGGGAAAAGTAAAGAGTTTTCTCCAACTTAGCTCCTGACCAAACTGCTCAACAAGTTCAACTGTAGCAGGTTTTAATCAAACTTACTGAGACCTTACTGAAACACTACTTTTCATATGTTTGGCCTGAAAGGTTTGAATTATCACCAAAGTTTAGTCATAGTAGTTACTGACAAATAATTTTAATTAAACTTATGAAAGAAAATAATATGCTACAAATAACAGAGGTGGCCCCATGGATGTAAAATTGTTGGGTCAGGGTATGAAGAAGCTGGCTGGGCCCAAAGACTGTGGGGCTGTGTTTTAGCTGTATCAGGATTGACTCATATTTTTTGCTTAATCTATAAGCTTCAGAGGCTGAAGAGTGTTAAGTTGATCTCAACCTGCTCTTGTTTCCCCTCAGTCTCCTAGATCACTGGAAAGTCTACAAGAGGTATTCAGGGAAGTACAAGTCACCTTAGAAATTTTTATAGGATCTCTCCAAGACAGAAAAAGACGTCTTAATAACTAAGCAGTTTTTAATTTTTATTTTTTTTTCCCCAGTTAAGGGAAAATTGAAAGTAAAAGCAAAACATAATAAAGCTGACAAGGAAGGGTTGTTAAGGCAGAACACTCAAACCCATATTTGACAGTCTGTGAAATCAGCCAGCTGTGATACTTGACTAATAATTAAAAGATTCTATTTCCCTCAGTTTGGTAGAATGAAGGTGTCACAGGCTGCCCACCTGCAGTTCCTAAGGGGATTTCATTTCAGAGCCAGCTTCACTTTAAATGCTGGTTTAGTTTACTAAAAGTCACATAGAAATTTTAGGCATGTGGTAGCTGTTACATGCACTGGAAGCAGTGCTACCTCTCTTGCCATGTTGTATATTTCTCCAAGTAAGGGAACTACCTACTTTTATCTTATACCACACATACCTGCTGAAGGGACTAAAGACACAATTTGGAAGAGTTGCTTTGAAGGATAAGGGAAGAATCTGGGTAAAGTCACATGTGTGTATTCTGTACTCAGTCCCAGGATTAGTTGTATTCCCAAAATAACACAGGGGGGCAATCATTTTGCTGAACAGCAAGTAAAACAGCTGAGGATAATCTGGTGAACAAAGAAAAAAAATAGTCAACATCCAAAACCGAAAACCAAACAACCAAACAAAAAACCCTTTTAACAATTTTTCCCATGGAGGTACTAAGCTGTTTCTTTAATATTCAAATACATCAAAATGGTGCTTAGACACATTTAGTCTAAAAATGCTGTCAAGTGCATGCTGTTTCAGACAAGGAAATACTTTACAGTAAAATCTTCTCAAAACTCAAGTCAGTTTTAACCAGTAGTTTACAGTTATAAACAACTGGAACTCACATGCTTTTGGGCACTTGTGTCAAAAAGCTTTTACTGAGAAGGGGTCAACACACTCAGACCCAGCGCTGCTGATGCAGAAAACTTTGTCATATTTAGTAAGCATGTTACAATGAACAAGAGCCATCTGGGAAGGGCTCTGTCATAACAATTCAACTACATTTTGTGCAAGGGTTCTGTCTTAACAATTCAACTGCATCTGTTCACCTCCACTGGCATCACAATGCGTAAAAGAAAGAAAAAGATTCTTTGTGAAATAGAAAAATTAATTAGGGCTGAAAATTATAATATATTGTTACTATTTAATTAGTCTTAGGTATAGACATCCACATGAAGAAAAAGTCATAAGAAAGAGACAATTTGTCATAAGCACCTACTTGGTTACTAAGCAAAACACTAAATGTCCGGGCCTGCTTGTGTTAGGCAGCAGGTCAGTGACAAATGACACCATGGAGATGTTTAAGAGGCATCTGGATCTGGCACTGGGTGGTGTGGGTTAAAGGCCTAGGGGTTACAGTGGTAGTGCTGGGTCAACAGTTGAACTTGAAGATCTTAAAAGTCTCTTCAAACCTTGACAATTATATGATTCTCTGAAAATCAAAAACAAGCTTCAGCTCAAGACTCAATAATAAAAAAAGTCTGTAATATTTAGTCTTCTTTATGGTTGAAGGTTTTTTTTAAAGCGTTTTCATAATTTGTTTTGGGGGCTGGAGGGGTTATCTTCCTAGTAATTTTAAATATCTGCCAGTTTTCTTACAATTCTGTTCTACTGTTAAGTACAAAGGCTGAATTCTGCTTATAGCCCACACATTATTTGTTTTTCTCCTTCCCATGTCTTGGAGTTTATACTCACCTTTGGTTTTGATTCTTGAAAAGTGATAGGTACACATAAATGGATGAGCTGATCCATTAAGTGCAGTAATGCTGTATTGGTACACACAGTTCATGCACATCATTGAGACTTTCAGGTTATTGCACTCAATGGGAGTTTTTCTACACTGTGACGCTTTGTGTTCAGTTCAGGCAAAACTAAATGGAGAATGGCAAGTATGCAATGTTTCAGAAGGAAGGATATTTGGGAAACCCCAGGTTTGATAGTTCCTAATTTCAAAGTGTTGATTTTGTAACCAGATCTAACTTCATATGAATCAGGGCCCAGGAGAAGAGAGTCCGTGGCAAAGGCAACTAAAGATCATAACAGGGCACACAAACACGAGGCTGAATTTGGGTTGGCCAGACAGACAAATATCTGGCATTTCCCAACTTTAGAGGACTTCATATTCCACCTAAAAGAAGTGTGAGTTTCTCATGTGTGTTGCTAATTTATTTTTTTAAGAAAGTCTACTCCATTCGCATACAACCACCTCTTCATCATCCATGGGACATCAACACCAACTGCTTGCGAGAGTCACACAGAAGCTTTAATCTGTCTGAGCAACCCTTAACACACAGCTACCAGCCACACCACACACACATTTTTCCCTGTGGAGAAAACTGATGGGAGTGGGGGTGGAGAGGGCTTCTAGAGTAGGCCAAAAGAGGAAGCCTCTCCCAGCCTCTTTTTCCCAGAGAGTAGCTCCAGCATCCCTGTAATCTCTCCTGCTGTGCTGGCTGCAGTGGAACTACACTGGCATCAGCTTGTGGTGCTGGCAAGCTGCCACAGCTTTCCTGAGCTCTTGTAGGGAGAAGTGGGAACATCTTTGGAAAAATAATTTTGCGAGACAAAAGTATTTCTTTCTACACTAAAAGCTCCTTCCTTTTTGTCCTGCCACATACGTATGTGCGCACTCCTCACAGAGCCATATTTCAAAGCCCTGGTGGAAGCACCAAAGGTGTTAAAACTTCTCAGGATGAAGTAACAAGAACCCTTTATGCTGAAATGGGTCAAGGCTCCCAGGTGTGCAGGCAGGCCAACTGCCACCCCAGCAATTAAAGCAATATAAGCTACAGCATCCCACAGGATGGAGGAAAACTTGCTCCTTTCCTCCAGTGCATATCCACCTAAGAGATGCATGTTGCAGGTCCACATTATCCCAATAAAAGTGCTATCACTGACAACAGGATGAGAGGAACCCTCAGCAGGTTTCTTCCTGAATGATTTCAAATTTTAAATGCACAGAGCAAATGCTGAGTGCCTGACGCAGCTATTACAGGAAGAAAAAAGAATAATGTGGAATAATAGCACATTTCTCTCTCAAGAAGCTTTGATGTCAGGAAACAGAATACCCAAGTACAACTATTTTTCTAACTTATTCATCTTTGGGGGTTGCCAGAGGAAGGTCTTTTTTGCCTCCCAGACCACCACAAGGTTGAGACATGAGGAACAAGGGATCATCCACATGACTCTTCTGTGAAAGTTCTGGATTTTCCGAAGGGCCGTTTACAGTTACATGTTTATTCATTTTTCCAGTCAGTGAGCATTACAAAAAATAAAGGACAGAAAAACAGAGGTTATGCTGATAGTTCCCAAGTGACTATCAAGAGCATGCACTTTTAGTCTCTGATGCAGATGATAGCAGATTTTCTCAGGAAGCTAAGGGAAGACACAGCCCAGCTTTGTAAAATTGCACAGAAGCTAAGAGTTTGTAAAATTTGTATCTACAAACCCATATCAACAATCAATTTTTAGGTTATTCTTTGAATTACTGCTAACATTTATCACATTCTCCAACAGACACCAACTGTAATCATTCTAGTAAGGTAGTGAGGAATTTTCCATCACAGCTGAAAAGCCCTTAGGTGAGCAAATACATCTAGAACTTAAAAAAAAAATCTTTCAATTGAGGAAACAGTACTAAATTTCTGGTCTTCTGACACTCAGAAGTATTCTGCAGTTGCAATCTGACATTTAGACTGGTTTGATTTTTATTAGATTTTCTGCCTTAAAAAAAATCAAGTCAAATGAGAAAAATTCTGTGTACTTAACTAAATACTAAGAATGATGGCCCATTTTACCGCTCTTCAGCATTATTCATTGAGTAATCCAATATGAAGTCTCACGCCAGTAGTACTGAAGTAGATCATACCTTGTTTCCTCTTTGGGATGTTGATAACAGATAAGCTGTTCATCTATATTAAATGTAATAACCCTTCTTTGTGATTTCTCCTTTTTGCAAACATCTGAAACTTCTGAAGGAAAGAAGCCATGCCAGATTGATAAGCCCTGCCAAAATGAAAACAGTCATGAACAAAAAGTTATATTGTTGGGTAAAAGTACAGAATTGTCTTCAGAGAAACCTCTCTGCATAATTTCACTATCTTTCTCATTTGTCATGTGATTTCCCCCTGTATTTTTTCTGCTTTCCAAAGCAAGCGAAAAACAGTCACTTGGAATTGAAAGGCCTTTGATAGGTCCATTCTTATGTTCTTCCACATATACCTGTTCCCATTGTGAGTTTACATCATTCTGTTGAAATGAAGAGGTGGGCTGGGCTCTTCATATTTAAATACTTCTTTTTCCATGGTATATAGTTTGCGAAGGATTTGGTCCAAAACTTGGGGAAGTTTGCGAATTTTTCCATTTCTCCATGGTTTTTCATTCATTTGCATTCAAAGACACGCTGGAGTTGCACATTCTGTATCTGTAGCTTCCGTGTATTTTTTCTCTTTACACTATTTCTTCTTTCCACAGAGAATTAGGATATTCTCTGTTATTCCCATCTTTTTCCTGATCACATCATTCATCCTTCCCAACCCCTTGTTACATGTCTATCAGGTGTAACAAGGTGAGTCTGAAAGAGCTGCCTGGCTTTGTCACTCTCATTTAGGGTGGAATTTGTTTCTCCCACATGTAGGAACAAAGTCAAATGCATTGTGGAAATCTAATAGAATCAACTCTCTACCCTTGAGTTATGAGATACCACAGCCAAAGGAAAAATACAGGCACAACTTCTGGACCTGAACTGTTCTTGGGAACAAATGCTTAAGCAATACTGTGGCATTGTGCCTAAACTCCTTAGCCTTGCTGGACCTAGATTGACTCACACAGTATCATCTTAGCTTTCTCTGTAACCACTGCACTGGTTGATCTGGAAACCAAACTGTCTTCCCCTGCACAAAGCAGGGATGAGTCTTCACTTCATCAAGGAAACTGACTGTCTTATCTCAAAGGTTACTCAGGCAAAATGTTGAGGTTTTATTGCAAGCCACATCCGTGCGTGAAAGACAAACGTAAGACTAAAGCCTCCAACTTAAATAACTGTGGAATTCATCAAGAACACTATATGCTGCAACAAGCTAAAACAGTGGGCCTTGGGACTGTTATCCAATGGAAGCAAACAAAGAAACACGTATTGCTGTGGGCTGCAAAATTTCATTGGTAAGAAGTGTAACACTTCGGGATCATATGATAAATCAATTTTTAGGATATAGCATGTAGAAAAGGTTGGCATTTGGGCCTAAAATTGAGAGAAAGTTATAAATACTTCAAATATAATTGTACGTTTAAACAGGGACACATATTAAATATAACTTACTAAATATGTTACAAAACAATGTTAAGTAGCCACTGGAACATTGTAGTGTGTTTTCACTCACTTGAAGTAGTTAAATAGAGATGACACATCTTCCCATCATCACCAGCAACTCTGAGCAGTAATCATTCAGTGAAATTCCAATGCTTATGGTTTTCATTGGGGTAGAGTTAATTTTCTTCACAGTGGCTAGTATGGGGCTGTGTTTTGGATTTGTGCTGAACACTGGGTTGATAATACAGTGATGTTTTTGTTATTGCTGAGCAGGGCTTACACAGAGCCAATGCCTCTTCTGCTTTTTGTACTGCCACGCTGGCCAAGGAAGTTGGTGGAGGTGCATGGGAGGCTGGGAGGAGACACAGCCAGGACAGGTGACCCAAGCTGACTAAAGGGATATTCCAGACCATATGACATCACGCTCAGGATATAAAGCTTGGAAGCAGTGGGGGGACATTCAGAGTGATGACATTTGTCTTCCCAAGTCACCATTATGTGTGATGGGGCCCTGCACTCCTGGCTGAACACCTGCCTCCCCATGGGAAGCAGTGAATTAATTCCTTGCTTTATTTTGCTTGTGTGTGCTGCTTTTGCTTTCTTTATTAAACTGTCTTTATGTCAACCCACAAGTTTTCTGGCTTTTACCTTTTCGATTCCTCAGTCCTGCAGGTGGGAGAGTGAGCAAGGGGCTGCTGTCTGGAGTTAAACCACGGCAATAGGTGTGCTGGTTTTGACTGGGATAGAGGTAATTTTCTTCACAAGAACTAGTATGAGGCTGCATTTTGGATTTCTACCGGAAACCATGCTGATAGATCAGAGATGTTTTAGTTACTGTCAAGGCCTTCTCTGCCTCTCACATCACCCCCATCACAACAGTAGGAAGCCAGCTGAGATCATCATAATGACCCCTTCTGGTTTTAAAAGCTCTGAATACTATATGTAATCCTTGTAATTAATCTAGCTCCATAGGCTTCTGTTTACAAGTCAGTTATTTTGGCTGTCTGTATCAGGACAGGAGAAATAACTAGTTGCAGACAGTCAGGGTTTATTAAAGGCAGGGAATTACTATTTGGAGCAAAGTCTGTTTCTAAAAAGCCTTCTGTATAAGCCTATATTCATTGGAAACACCGAAGTTGATCTCGATGACACATCCTATTTGCCGAAAGTTTACGGTAGATTGACTCATGCAGTTTTATGTCGTGCTCTGTTTAAAATACATTTTTTTTTTTTTGGTTGAGTGGTAGCTGTTTCAGTGGTTACCTTTTGGTTTGATGGTTTGTTTTTATAGGGCAGAGAAAGTTTACCCAAATTACGGGCAGTTGCTAGTACTGCCTGAAGAAAAATGTCATTCTGACATTGATTTCTTCGGGGAATGAATCATGCAGCTATATAACTTTTAGCAGTGCTGTCTGTCTAGATTTGTGATCTTTCTTCTTTCTTTTAGAACAAAGTTCGTCACTTAATGTGTGATGTCTCATCTTAAGCATATTTATAGCTTTCCCTCTGTTTACTAACAGTTCTGTTCTGTGTGTCATTCGTGTCCAGGATGAGCACCATCGGTAGTTTCATTTCAGTATAGAAACCCATAATTTCACTTTATATTTTGTCCATATGCATCATTTTTGTGGCTATGTTTTATCCATGATGGGGCCTTCTTAATGATAGAAACCATAATGTGTCCCAAATATATCACAGCTTGGATAATTGCAGACAGGAGCTTAGGGATATTTTTGGTTGTGACAATTAATGACTGCCTGCATAGAAGTTTTAATGCATTGCATCACATAAAAAAACACAAACAGAAAACCAATGGCACATTCCTTTGGAGAGTTCCCTTGAGCTCAGCTAATCCAAAGAAAATCAAAACAGCCAAATCTTTAAATCAGCACAAACAGAAAACCTAAGTAATGAATATAGATTTATGGATTTCTTCAGGCCAGTTCCTGCTCACTTGAAATCTTCCACTTAGGAGGAAAGGACTGAGGAATCCCAGGAGCAGCAAAATCAAAGCAGCAGATGTTTCTGGTTTGGTTATAATCTCATGTAATTAGAAAAACAGATAAATCATAACTTCTCATTTTCTCATCCCTGCTTACTTTTTAAGGTTCCTTGATTCCTTTATTTCCTTGCTCTATTACTCTGGGCCCCTGTTACTTAGTATTTATTAAGTGCTGGATGATGCAAATCTTTGGAGGTATAAAGCCATAATGTTTGCCATGATGTTTAGGGGCTCTAGTTAATAAATCTCAGCTCTTGCCCTTTGTCTCCTTGAGAAAGGGCAGCTCAGCATTCAGTTTCTGTCTCCATTGCTCTCCCCACCATGGAGTGGCACTCACTGAACCTGCTCCAGCCTGTATGGCACAGCCTGAGGGCAGGTACAGTCATCACATCCCAGGGGACACAATAGCCTCTGCACATAGGGACAGACTTACACTTACTGACTCATTCCCCACCACAAATTCTCCTGAAAGGAAAACATGTGCATCTCTTACTAATGCTAAATGGCAGTAATTCACTTTCAGATTGATTAAACTTAGAATTTTTTTATTTTATTTTCAAAGTTATCATTGAAAATAAGGCAGTTCCAGCTGGGGAATTGGCATAGGCAGCATTGAGCAGGATGCCAGTCTGAATCCGCTTCCAGTGCTCATCTGTACCCTTGTGAAATTGCCTTCCCACTTCTGTGAGCAGGCACCGCGCCATCGCACTGCATGGGTACTGGGGTGGGCAGCCAAGCAGTCATGTGCACACACTGACTGTGGGCAGGAAGGGCACAAATCCAAGCCCAGGGATGTCGAGGCAACAGCATGGCTGGAGTCTGCACAGATTCAACAGTTAATGGACCGTGTCAACAGCATGAAGCTGGAATTGCCTCTGATATCAGCCAAACAGCCTCCTCCACTGTGTGAAGTACTTTTCATCGCCAAGGAATCAAGACATATGTTGCACCAGAAAAGAAAAAGGAGAAGAAGATGGAGGAGAGCAATCAGGTTTCTTAATGATGGGTTGTGCATTCACACTCTGCCTAGCCTTTCCATAGCCTTTATTCTTTTGATTAGGTTGCTGTTCTTTGGAAAGGGAATAACTGATCTGTGATGCAGCACTGTGGATGCTTTGCATGGCAAATCTCTTCTGTGCTATAAAGCCAAGCACCAGTTAAGATTAGAGAAAATCTCTTACCATTAATCTGACACCTCATAAGTTCAGGTTTACTCTTAACTGCTTCTGGCTAGTAAGAACTTAAGGAAGTACTTTGAACTTCCCAAGGGGTAAGACCTCTTTGCCACAGCACGGGACAAGAACCTGCCAGGATCTACTGTTTCCACCCAGCACATGCTACTCTGACCAAATTGCAAGCACCTTGCAGATTGTGGCAATTTCCTGTTCCTTAGACTGAAAGTGGCTGTGAATCCCATGAGAATAAAGTTGGAATCTCCAAAACCCTTGGAGAAATAACAATGCTATATAATATTTTACTGACAGTGTTGGACATAGTCCGACATTGTCTTTGGAACTGATTTAATCTTGCTTGTAAACTCATAAATTCTTTTGAATGCTGTCATAAAATTCCACATATTAAACAAAACCATGCGCTAGTTTTCAGTGGGGAGAAATACTGCACTGACTTATGAGTCTTTCTTCTGTATCTATACTTACATTGCTGCAGCTAGAGAGCAAGTAGATTAAAAAGCAAAGCATCTAAGTAGGTGTCACTTCCTATGAGATAAAAAACCCCTGAAGTTTAGGAGAATCCTGCATTGGAGAAAAGTGCAGAAAGCTCTTTAGTTCTCAACAGTTCCCACCAATGGCAAAGTCATTACCATTCAGAAATCTTTTTATAAGCCCTGTAGCTCATTTTTTCCTTGCCAGAGGTAGCTCTGCAGTAGTTCCAAGTCATGTGATTTACTCCAAATGGTGGAAGTCACAGCAGTCCTTTTATCCAGTCTGTGCTAGTGCTGTAATTTATATGTTAAACTAAAAACCAGACATAATGACACCATATTGTACACCTAAGCGAGTATCCACAATTCAGAGGACTGGCAATCACCAACCTTAAGAATTTCAACAAGGGAAAGTGCCAGAATCTGCACCTGGGATGGGGCAACCCAGACTGGGCAACAAAGTGCTGGAAAGCAGTGCCATGGAAAGGGACCTGGGGGGTCCTGATCAATGGCAAGTTGAATATGAGTCAGCAGTGCCCTGGCAGCCAGGAGAGCCAACTGTGTCCTGGGGGGCATCAGGTAAAGCATCACCAGCTGGTTGAGGGAGGGGATTGTCCTGCCCTGCTCTGCTCTGCACTGGGGCAGCCTCAGCTTGAATATTGTGTCCAGTTCTGGGCAAAGCAATATAAGAAAGATACTAAGCTATTGGAGAGCATCCAAAGGAGGGCAACAAAGATGGTGAAGGGCCTTGAGGGGAAGCCTTGAGGAACATCTGAGAGCACTTGGTCTGTTCAGCCTGGAGAAGAGGAGACTGAGGTAAGACCTCATTGCAGTTACAACTTCCTCGTGAGGGGAAGAGGAGGGGCAGGCACTGATCTCTTCTCTGTGGCAACCAGTGACAGAACCTGAGGAAATGGCCTGAAGTTGTGTCAGGACAAGTTTAGGTTGGATATTAGAAGAAGGTTCTTCCCCCAGAGGGTGTTTGGGCACTGGAAGAGTCTTCCCAGGGAAGTGGTCACAGCACCAAGCCTGACAGATTTTAAGAAGCGTTTGGATGATACTGTCAGGCACTTGGTATGACTCCTGAGGGTGGTCCTGTGCAGGACCAGGAGTTGGACTCAGTGATCTTTGTGGGTCCCTTCCGACTTGGCATATTCTGTGATTCTGTAATTCTGTGTAATTCAGAGGCATGCATATGAAGTGGGAGGGGAATCCAGCCTTCTGGTGTCCAAATCACAGGTCAAAAGCTCCAGAAGTACCAGCAATAATCGGAATTAAGCAGGAAAACCCCATCACTTTAAAGTCTTTCTTTATTACACAAAATTTGAAGTTGTAAAAAGACTAATTTATCAGCAGGTTAAAAGAAAACCCCAAACCAAACACAACAAAACAACCAACTTTCTGAGTATGAACTGAGTAAAGGTTTTTTTTCCTTTAGTTTTGTGATGCTGTCAAGTGCAAAATAAGCCAGCACCATCAGCCTGCCTCCCCATGACTACCAAACAGTCTGGCAGACAATAACTAGGAAGGTGGGAGAATAAGGTTTAAATTTTCTTTTTCTTGCCAAAAAGACACCCACATATACATAAAACCAGTGTTACAATACATATTACACAACACTGTGAGTCCCCAAGCACCAGGGAAGCAACTCAGGATGCAAGATAGAGTTCACTGAGCAGTGCAGACATCTTGAGACACATTTAGTAACAGGGTTAAGTCAGTCACCAAGGCCAGGAGACTATGAGCTAGGAGGGAGGTCTTTAAGCTTTCTCTGGTTTCCTGTGGACCCTTCCTTGTTCAGTGTGTCTCCCACTCTCATCTTCCTCACATCCTTGTTCTTTCATTTTTGCTGGATGAGCTCATAAATCTTCTGGGGCAGGTAGCTGCCTCCTGGTTTGTTGGTGTTTCTTTTGCAAAATGCTGAGGCAAGTGATAAAAGCTGTTTGGCTGTGGGTCTATTTGGAAAACATGCAGCACTGTTTGAACTGAAAAGGAAGAAAAAAAGATAAACTAAATAATTACAAATTTAGATGTTCTGTATAATAATAACCTATAAAGTCAAACAGGTAATGCAAAGCACAGCATCTGAATTCTAGGACCAGGGGACTAAGATCCTGTAGGACTGGCAGAGCTTGTGTTTTGAAGTTTTGTCATTGCTCTGCATGATAAACAGGTTTCATATAAAATCCACAGGTCACACATCCCCTAGGTACCACTTATTCATTTATGTATTTTATCCTGGACACAAACTCAACATCTGCCATCTCCCGTGACTATGTCTGCTACCTGTCACATGGCTTTTTCCAGAGCACCCCACACAGTTCACCACTTCATGAAAGGGTTGTGATCATGTTGGAAAGCAAAGCTCAGCTTTGCTCTAATACAAGACTTTGTACAAGGTTCTGTCAGTCTGTGGTTTTTGTGTCAGTGTTTTTTCTGTTCTCTTAAAAAATGAAAGAGCAGAATCAATCTTTTTCAGTTTGTCGTAGTGGGCATTTTACCTGTTCTCTTGGTGAAACTTGTGCACAACTTTGCCACTAGTCTGTATTATAAATTTAGAAAGCAAACACAAAAGACTGCACACAACTGCTATTTCAGTTCACAGCCATGTGTACAGGTCTGTTTCTAAATGGAAATACTTTCACTAGCCATGCAACCCTCTGTTTCATTGCTTACATGATTATTTTTCCTCAAACCAGAATGGGAACGACATAACTATGCAGGACGGAACTGTGATTCCAGATAGAACATTAAATTTAATTCTTATTTCTGCAGCCCAAAATAACAACTCTCCAAAGAGCATCAGGGATGTTCAAATTCCAGAGCCAGAATTAAGCTACATGGCTCAAGACATTATTCAATTTCTAGGAGGAGACTGAAGGACAACTCTAAAAGACAGAAATGCCTGAGATAAGAATGTAAAAGTCTAAGGCTGGGTAGATGCGCATAATCTCTCATGTGTAAACAAATAGTTAAATCTATGTCAGAGAGCAGCATGTTCAGATTTCTGAAGAAGACATGTTTCCCAGAAGAAATTACATAAATATTTATGAAAATGAAGCAGGAAATATTTTCCCAGGGTAGGACACTGTTCAGCACTGCATCAGGTCAGTAGAAGCTGGGGTTTATTTTGTCAGTCTTCCCCTGGAACTGAATCATTGCCCTCTTGTTTGCAAAAATCTGTTCTGACACAGGAAGAGGCTGCACTTATATAAACACAATTACAAACCACACTGAGTATTTCACTTTCTATCACATCTCTGAATGCATATGTGAATGACTTACATTTTTGGACAGCTTCTCTGAGTGATTGCATGGAAAACAATAGCAATACATATCTGTCTTAGGCCTCTCTGGAAGGCTGGTGCCGTAAGTCAAAGGTGTCTTCAAGAGAACTGAAAGCCTGCATGCTAACTGACACAGAAATATTCTTAATCCAAGTGTTCGCAATATAAGTGCTTATAACACCTTGCCTGTAAGCCAGGACATTTTGGCTAGGGGCAAAAGTTAGAAATGCAAAGTTGTAATTCCGTGTTACCTGAGTGAGCAGAAGTCACACACAGCTGAGGTCTATTTAAAAAAGGAGGTACAGGGTTCAGTACTGCACCTCATACAGCATCCAGCAGCTCTCTGAATCTGTGGTCTGCAACCCAAGTTCCCTCTGAAATTTCAGTGCTGAACAGCCATTCTTCTCCCTGGACAAAAGCTGTCTCCAAATTCCTCCTGCCTCAGAGCAGACACTTACAGCTAGAATCTGGGTCAGCATTTCTGTTTATGGGCTAAAAGCTGAGAGGGACAGGAATGTGAAAGGAGAGGTAGGAACATCCCAAGAAGGGGTTGTAAGCTCTAATGCAGATCTAAAGATCTCCCAGAGCACCATGCCTGTGTCAGAACAGAAAAAGCCCACATCTATCCCTCAAGACATCCAATTCAACAGAGAGTAAAACTCACCAACAGAAAACCAGGGAGATTATGGTTTCATAATCAAACATCCAACAAGAATTATCTATAACCATTACGAGTCCTAGAAGCTCTGTTTACTAAACATATAAGCAAGGAGATTTTGGAGAATTTTGTCCTTAGTTTGGTTCTTTTTGTCAGTTATTTTCAGGCATATCAAGATCTAGTAATTGTTTATATCTTACTCAGAGGAACAACAACTGGTGGAGACTCTGTTTACAGGCTCAAGTGGTCATTGAAGGGTGTCAAAACCAAAAATGAGGTTTTACAAAATAGCCCTAGGATTACTTTCCTCCCTACATTTTGCAAACCATGTGTTACTGCTCTTCCTTTTCCATTTTCTCTAAGCTTTGCCACTGCAATTGATGTATACTGTATGACAGACTGAAACATCTTATATGACCATGACCTCTGATACCAGGAGAACTGAAACCATCTAGGATCCCAAAGTGGAGAAATACTCTGAATTTTTTTTTCCTTCAGATGCTCCCAAATTTATTCAGTACAGTAAGGTACAGAAGAGGAAAGTTCTCCTTAATACTCAATTTGAGTTAGAAAGGATGCCATCAGACTCTCAAAACTGATGGCTGAATCAGCCCATGGTTACAAGCAGGATGTATTAACCTGGAGTCCAACCACAGGATCTGGGACTCTACAAATTATTACAATTGGCTTTTTATGAACACTATTTCAGGATGTTATCTGTATTCCTTATAGTCTGTTGACATTTAACTACTAGCATCTGAAGAATACGCAAATGAAGGAATTACAGATTTCCAAGGAAGTTACTTGGACTCCAAATAGGCACTGCATAACACAAAGGTTACCTGACTAGTGCTCATCTCAAAAAACAGAATCTTTCAAGATATTCTTTTGTGTCTTCTTAGAGTTTTCTTATAAAATATTCATGCCCTTTGAAGTACTTGCTTTATGTCTTTTATGTCTGGACAATGTTGTTTGGTTTTCTCTTTTGCCTACAGACATTTCTTTAAGCCTGATTCAATGAGAATTAACATGCACAATAGACACTTTGCCTCATTAAATCTCCATCAGCAATGAAGCTGCTTGAAAATTTTTCAGTGAAACTGGTTTGATAAATACTGATTTGCCAAAACCCAAGCTTTTCAGGCTAGTATATCAATTTTGATGGATTGCCTGTTAAGGGAGGTTTTCTAGCTCCAGGGCAGTGTTTCTGGTCCAACATACAGTAAGACATAACTGATTAGCATACAGCCTTGTAATAAGGCAATATAACCCTAAGGCTCTAGTGCAAACATTGGTTTGAATTAGACAGAGAAATAAGCTGAATCTGGAGCTCCTACATTTTAAGTATCTTCGTTACCAAGTTTTTAGATACATTAATTTCTCACTGTGTGTTCAGGATGTTTGTGACTGTCATGGAAGGCCGGGAGGGGTGGGAAAGTAGGGTCTTGATTTATTTTCTAATGTGGAATGAGAACATTTGTAAATGATCACAGCACTATTAGAAAAATGTTCCCTGCTTAGTCCTGGACAGTGACTCAAGTGGCTAAACAAATGGTTTCCTCTCTCACTTACATTTACCCCTCTTTATCCCTGATAAATAACAAAGAAGTCACTGTAAGTCTCTCAGTACTGTGGAACAGATAGCATCATTCATGTCAGTTTGGCAACATTTCCCAAAATGCCTCCTCCGAAGCTGAGTACACTAGCTTCCCACTCCTACGCTCTCTATTCTTGCTCTTACATTGACCTTCTGCTCACAAAATGGAAAGTGAAGGGAAGAAAAAGATAAATAAAACAGATTTACAGTGTACAAGTCAGAGGCACAGTGCCCAACGCAAATCACAGAGGAACAAGTTTATTCCTGGTATGACTCTACTCAACTATAATCCCAGCTTTCTCTTTCCTCCCCCTCTTGCTGTGTGTACCCATTATCAAGTGCACATTTGATGGGGTTAGTTAAATGACATTCCTTAGGACAGAGACCACTATTTATTTATTTCTGAAGTACTGTATATATTCTAACAAAAAAGAAAAGTGTTTTGAAAAGGCAGGCAGTCTGTGACCAGCCTAGAAAAAAGAGGGAGAGGAGTGTCTTGATGCCTCTTGGGTCTTAGGCCAATATTTTATCCCAGATGAAAGCCTGAAACCGAAGTTTTCCTTCAACCTTTACGAAAAGGTATTCACTTTTACATCAGTACTGCTACTTATTCTGTCTGCTCAAAGGCTGAAACATTGTAGGACTAGGGAACTAATACTCTCTTAAATAATGAGGAAAACCTCTGAAAAGCTACTATCACAGGGAATGCATTTTTTGCCTAGAATGGAAAACAAACATGCTCTCACATACTACACAGTTCAAAAGCATAGTTTGGCTTTTAGAGGAGCTATCTCCTTCACTGTGGGAGAAACCAGAAGTTAACAAAGTTACTGGAAATATTACAAATACTCATCTCCCCTTTCTTTCCTGCCAAGCTATGTCAAACAGCCTTCTGTCCCTGGTTACTGTGCTCTCCTTAAGAGAAAGCTAGAGTTTTTTCTAGGAAGGGATTGCACGCAGAGTGGTATCTGTCACAGCTCCTTTCAAAAGGAAGGATGCACACTACCTATTCCTGCATCCAAGAGGCCTCCTACACCTATTTTCAAAGTCCCAGCAGCCAACTGAAAACCTGGTAGCTGCCTCACGTAGGTTTGAACCAGCCGCAGCTTCCTGGACAACCCAAACATAATATTCTCTTGGGACATATGCTACACCACTGTCCCAATATATGGCCTCTCCCAGTGCATGGAAAAAGTGTTACAGGAGGAGGTGCTTCAGTCATTCCAAGCTCATCCTGTTCTGTGTCTTCAGTTCTGAAGTGTGCCCTTTCTGTACTGTGTCTACCAACATAATCTGGGCTTGAAGCAAGCATTGTGGAGCTATCTGTAAGCATAAAACCACCACTTGTGGGTTTGGGGCTAAAATACCCATTGATCTCATCAACTTTTCATTTGCGCCTCTGAGGATTGTGGATACATGGCACCCAAAGGGTGTGAAATAGCACCGGTGATTTCTACCCACAGAGAACTGGCAGCTCATCCGTTGTCACTAACAGACCCCTTGGAGGAAAGCTTTTGTGGAAAAGTATCTCTACATGTTATATGGAGTCTTCATTACTTTCAGCACACAACCAGCCAAAAGTATCCTATAAATAATTAGTACACACTTGGATACAATACCAAAGTCTTTTGTCTCTTGAGTAAGTGTAAAGCTGGGCATGAGAAGTCAGTGCTGAAAGGAAAAAAATTACAAAAGAGATATTCCCACATGTTGAAGAAATTTTCCACAGCAAATGCAGCTAAACATCTCACAGATAAGAGATAAATTGGAATAAACAGCTGTCAGTGTTAAATAAATATCCTGGATAATGTGCAGGACAGAAATAACTACAGCATCGTCAAACTCCTTTCTTCACTTTATTTAGCTGTTCTTGCATGTAGCTCCCAATCTTTCCACTGCTCCAGTTAGTGAAGCATTTATTTTTGAGTCAGCTGCATTTCTTAAGACAGTAACAACGAAAGGCATTTCCTGAGAAGCTGCAAGGATGAGCAGCAAGAAAGAACAACAGCTAAGGAAATACGGGACCCTTGCAGTGCTTTTTATCTTCCAAGTTCAGATTTTTGGTTTTGATGTTGATAATCGACCTACAACAGATGTCTGCTCAACACACACAATTTTGCCTGGACCAAAAGGTGAGGAATTATCAGGTTGCTAATGCTGAGACCAGTACTGATAAAGGCTGATTTTTTAAAAAATAGAGACATGGAGGGCTTTGGCATGGGCTGGGCACGAAAGATGTGAATTATTGTGGAGTGTACAAACATCTAGGAAAGTGGAACTGTAATGGGGGAAAATGATGAAGCAAGGATATTTAAATTTGCTTTTCTTCAGTTTCAGGAACAGTGTAACATATTTTAATATAAGTTAGAGGTGTCCTTTTGCATCTTTCTCCAGCCACGTAAATCTTCTCTTAACTTTTTGTGTTCATCACACAACCAGTACAGCTACAAACTGAGGAACTGTCTAAAAGTTAGTACCTATTGTGAACTGCTAACGGTCTGCTTTGCACTTACAGATAGGGAGAGGTATGCAATATTTAAAATGACTGAACCATCTTTATTTCCTAATGTTTACTTGTGAACACATCTCTGCTGCATTCATCAGATCTGATCCAGTAGCTCTTGTTGAATTAAATAGGACCTTGGCTACAGATTTCAACAAGAACTGGATCAGCCCTGGCATATACAGGTCTTTTAACTTCAAAACCCTTTGCAAATATGAGAAACCAAATTTTCTGCATTAACTTACCTTTTCTGTAACATAGGTGATGTTGCTGGAATTGCCTGGAGGGCAATTCTGGTCCATGACATACAAATCTATCTTGCAGTAACAGATCTAAAATGTATATTCCACACCATGGCTATTGCAGTTCAAACTGTTGCTTTCTTCTTAGTAATTCATTGTATTTTTCTATGGGCTACAGACTGAGTGAAAAAAAAATGCAACTGATGTAAATTTAAAGCAGAAAAAAGATTATCGAATCGAGAGCACGGCTATAGACTCATTTGTTTTTATGATGGATTATTCAAATGCATGTTGCTTAAAGGACCATTTTTAATCGGCAAGTTAATTTCTTTATGATTACAATCCAAGCTTAAACTTTTGCTGCCACAGCATAAATGCAGAGAGATTTAATGATCCCCAAGGGAACTAATGGGAGTTGGTTTAGTTAGTATCTAAATAATGGCAGGCTAGAGAACAAAGTTTGACAGGATTGTGTTTAATAAGTCTCAAGGCTAATGAGATGGTCTCGTGACAACACAGAGGAGCTGGGACTCTGGCTGGTTTCTGTGGTCTAGCTTCTATAGGGAGCATTTGAAGGTTAGGTGTTATGGTTCTTTGCAGAGAAAGTCAGGATTCAGTCATTAGCAGTCCTACTGCCTCCTGGCTGACACCAAGACACAAGATGAGACAACCAACATATTGTCATAGCCCACACTACTACTTTAGATTACTATGCCAAAGACCCATGACTGGTAGAAGGAGTAGCAAATAAATCATCTCCAAATTACTGGCTCTCATCCATTGCAGGTCAACAAATACTATTTTGCAGACAATGTGATGTAATCCTAAAGATTAATTTCAGTTCCTACCAGAGCTGAGCTCATCCAGGACAGTTACAAGCAGCTCTCAATGGCACTAGTTGTTTTAACTAGCAGTCATCTAGGCAACTAAAGACCAAGCAGGCTGAGTGTATGAACTACCCTGTTACTCCTCAGGCTCCCCTTGTAGTCAAGTATGAAACATAGTGACCTAATATGGCAGAAAAAAGTCTGTCCTGCTGCCTGTTTTCTTCCATCCATCTTACGTCTATGGACTCAGAGCACATGATCCAAGCTTATGACCACAGCCACAGGCAGCATTTTGCTGCTTAAACTCCAACCTCAGTAGTGGACAAGCCTCTGACTTTTGCTGCTGTAGGTTTTATTTCCTGTGCTACATCTGTTGTGTCCCTTTGTCCACTGTTCTCACAAAAATGGGTTTTGACCCACCTGGCACAAGTTTCACCCCCTCACCTCTCTCTGCTCAGCATCCCAGCTATGGTAAAACATGGTGGTGCTCCCACAAGACAAAGGTGCTGAGGTCACTCGGTATATTGGCCAGCTTTTTCTACCACCACAGGCCAGATTTCTGTTGTTGCAACTTCCTCCTTCCATGACAACCTGGTCCAAAGCAACCAGAAGTCAAAGGAATTAAAAGGTATTCAGTAGCTGTTAAGACTTCCTACACTGTTCCACCTCACCTATCCCAGTGCAAGGTACGAATTGTCCTGTAGGCTAGATCCAGTCTGTGTGCTACAAGTGGGATGGCCCCTGGTTCTACGCAACTGCAATACTGCCGTTTCCATCACACAGCCCAGAGGAGAGCAGAAAGCTGAGGGAGAAGTGAGCTTGTTTGAAGAGGCTCAGAATTTATAACCCTTTATTGCTTGCATCATTAGGGGCTGCATTTCTCACTTCATCATCTAGGCATTCACAGCTGCTACAGGAGCAAGCTCCCAACCTCTCCACTTGCTCACCCTGAAAATCACCTGTTTAAGAAGGGCCATTAGTGTTGTGAAAATAGGCCACTTTGTCCACGTGTAAGCCACATGTAACTTGTCCAAGTTACTTTATGTAAGCCATATTCTTCCTCTTCATAAATATACTATTCGGTATGCTTATACGTGAGCTGTCACAAGATGTCACGTGAGATGACATGAGTGATGGGATGAAAAAAAAAACAAAAAAAGAGTAATTCCAGGCTAGTTATCAGGAAAGCCTTTCAAACCACTTATGACATTCCCACCAGCTCCCAAAAAGCATAAGGCAAAACCAGAGGCCGTTGTGTATAACACTAAGAGCTAGAAAATACTCTCGAAGACTGCAGTCTCGCAGCAACAAAAGGAATGCAGTAAATGTCCTGTCAGCCTTTGCACTTTGTGTGACAGAAAGTGGGTCCGACTTAAACTGCTCGGCGTGAAAAACCATCAGGAGTTTCAGCCTGACCTCTGGTGGTTCACGCAATGATCACCAGGTGACTGCAGTCCCCGCCATCCATTTGCTGTTTTCCATCGCTGGTGCAAGCAAATGAAAATTGAAGTCTGTTTGCAAAGAATTATGCAAAGAAAGTTGCTAAATAGGTACTTCAGAAAAACAGAAAATTTAAAAAAAGAATAAGAGAAAGGCAAAGGTTGGCAATCTTCACACTTTCCTTTTCTAGGCAACACTCAGATCTCTTCTCAAAAAGAGGGGATTATTTTCAATGACAATAGCCCCACTGCAATGGCTGTCTAGTGCTGCCTTCCTGGAAAAGCTTTTGAGGTACACAGCAATCTGGCTTACATGGCAGTGTGAGGCATTTTCTAGGATTCTTACTGAAATACCCAAGGAACAAAACAAACAAACAAAAAGTACACATTTTCAGTATTCCTAACTAGTGATTTTTGGTGTTTGATCTGAGATGTTAGGAACAACTTGGTCCTAGCTGGGTTGTTGTGGCACAGTACTGGGCTGAAAACTTACACTAAGTAATGCTGATCCAGGGCTGAGTAACTGGGACAATAAAGGCCAAGTTCTGTACTTCGTCCACTTCTTGGGTCCAAGGAGAACAAGATCAAGCACAAACAAAACAATGAAATTTCCAGAGCAGCCAGGTGCTTGGCCTAGCAAAACTAGTCATGGCCCTATTGCTTGCTTTCTACCCTTCCAAGCCTGGAAGCAGGCTGGCTGTTCCCACTGCTGAGAAGGGATCTGGGACTGTGGGGAGGCAGCAGCTCTCACGCAGTGAGAACAAAGGCACCAGTTGTTGGTCCATGTGCTGGCAGCATCAGGAACACCAGGTTCTGCTCCCCTGGGCTCTGCCTTCAATGGGTGTCCCAGTTCTGTCCTTTCTTCCAGCTTGCTCTTGCCTAGAGACTCAAGCTCAGTTTTGTCTAATCTGCAAAGGAAATTTTAAGTGGGCTGACATAGATGAGATGGGATTTGACCTTTTCTGAGTAAATATGTAAGCAAGAACATGAGGGTAAAAATAAGCAAAGAACCCAAAGCTTTGACTCCTAAACTCCCATTAAAAACGTGAGCAAGGGGAGAAGATGACTGGGGCAGAGGCTGGGTCTGTGGAAGCTGATTTCATGTGGATTCACGGAAGCTCAGTGCTTCAGAAGGCTGGCTCTAGATCTGGCTATCTGTCCCAGGTCCCAGCTCATTTCCTTTGAAATCCAGACACAGGAACTTTGAAGGTCTTGAACCAGATCCAGGTTGAGAAACTGGAATGAGATGAAGAGTACTGGGAGTTTCCCATTGCAATTTAGATGTTTCCTTATCATTATTTCTAGCAAATGATGCTTATAAACTCTTTGACATTGGCTGGTGCCTCAAAATAGCATTTACTGTGGTCTCCAGTATAGCTGTCCATCTCTCAGCTTTAATTGCACTTATGCTATTTCACTCCTGGAAAATCTCAAACTCTCTCAGAAACCAGATATGCTGTTATGCATATTTCCTTCCGAAAATATAAAATGCTTTACCACATCCTATAAGCTGTTCAAAAATATAGCTAAACTTCCCTCTTAGTGCCTCAAGTTTGATCTGAAGAGCCCTTTAATTTCAACACATAATTCTATTTTTCATGGCTTTAAAATTCCTCATTTTAGTGTACTTTAAATTTCTGACGTTTATCAGCCTGAGCTACAAAGCATGTATATGGGGGCTTAAAAACATAAATTCAAAAGATAGTGGGTCTGTATTTCTTACCAATGGCAGTCTGATTCCTCCCTGAAGCCAAAATAATTCATGGGTCTCCAAGACCATGCCAGAATGAGAGGGAAACAGGCTGGGAAAATGAAATCAAGCAGATCAGGTAAAAGGAGAATCAAAGATAATTTAAATTATTTCTGTGTTATTAAAGATATAATGTATGTTCCATTCATGCACAAAACCCCCTGGTTTCAAATAATACAAGTCAGCAGAGGTTCACTGAGCCTGTTGAAGGTTTGGGTATGACTCATGCAATGCAATAGCGGTGGAGGGAATTCGTACTGAAGTCAACGGATGTTTACAAGTAGAAAAGTAAGCAGATAATTCAGTTTTTTCTTGAAGATTCTATTTCACAAGGGAAGGGATCCTGTTGTTTAGTTTGGACCTGGGTGAAAAAACACTACATGCCTAAGAATGGAGGAATATGTGGGAGCCCTGTATGTTCCTGCAGGACACCTGGGCCATGGGTGCAGTTTCCCACTACAGCTGCACTCAACTTTCAGGCTTTCTACAAAAAAGGGAAGCCAAATATCATTTTCTTCTTACACTCTGACCATGTGGCCCCACCTTCACCTTGTGCTGGCTCAGCTATTTACTCACCATACTTTTCACTGGGCTGATTCAGCTCACTCACTAAAAATGTGTATTTGCCTTACTGATATTCCTCTGTTAAGGGAGTTGAATTCCTTCAACACAGGATCAGAATAGTGCTCAACATCAGGCAGAGGGGAGGGAGGTGTGCAGGACAGTGCTGGGAGTTGAAGCAAGGAGGAAGGACAGGGAAGAGGATATCATGTTAGATAGGCAGATGATATCAAGAAATCCTGTCCTCACTAGCCATGTACAGTGTGAAAGCAAGAATGCACACTGCTATGGGAAATTTGCTAAGGATCTAAAAGACACTGAAAGTGAAATTAGAGGAAATCTTGAGTCTTTCCGTTGATGTAACTGTGACACACTCATACATTGGAAATACAAACAGGGACATGTTTGCTTATTTCTTAAAATCTGTGACTCCCTCTGGTGACAAACTCTCTCAGGAGTTATTGTGCATGTGCAAGTGCTGCAAAGGTTCTCCCTGCTCAGGGTCAGTCAGTGCCCCAGGCTGCAGAGCAAATCCTGTGGCTATCTGCAAGGTTCTTCCAGGAGAGAAAGGCATTCAGTTGCTCCTGCCAGGTTCTCAAGGCTTCAGAATTATGCACATCTCCTTATCCCTTTAAACACCCAGGACAGGCAGAAATGACCTGTACTCTTCACACTCTGGAGATGGGGAAGGTCTGTCCCACTGTCGCCTCTGGTGGGACTAAGAGCATGAAACATGTTGCTCAGCAGAACTGTGTCACACATGATCACAGGGTAAAACCGTGTAACAAATTACACACAAAACCTTTGTGATGGGACTATGCCCAGGAAAGCTGAATGCATCCAAGGCAAGCTGTGCAAAGCACTCATGTGGTATACTAATAGAGATGAACCATCCTTCCCCCCTCACAGCAGATTAGTCATGGCCCAGGGCTTCTCAAGGACTTTTTGGCTGGTAGTGGGCTTTTGTTTCATTTCAGAGTATCTGATGTAGGAGGACAACTGTCCTGTAGCCCAGCATAAGTGGTGTTTCATTTGGAAGAGTGGGCATGCCCTGGAGTGTTGAGGAAAATACAACTGCACAAGAGAGGATGAGAGAGCATTAACATTTCTGTAGTGTTTTTGCTCAGGAGACAGGCACTGGAACTGACCTGGGGCCGTGGCTTGCCAGCACACTTGACAAAGTGTCCCTGCATGGACCCAGGGAGTCTGAGCAGAGCTCCAAGAGAACAGACTATGTGCTGAGAGAGATACACATGCATAAGCCCACATAGGAGTCTCCTCCTGGTGTTAGTCCTTAGGCAGCCTGCAGATGTGCTCTCACACTGATGCAGTGCTGCCTCTGTTGAGAAACGTGGGCTCTGTAAACCCCAGGAATTACGCCCTGGTTCTTTAAAAACCAGGGTCAGCCCTTGATCACAAGATTTGGAGAGTCACCAGATATACGTGAACAATATAAATGAACCAGAAAACATCCTCAGTTCATGAATATAAACCAGGTAAATTGCCTACAAAAGATTCAGCAGGGAAATCTAAGCCACTTGAAGGTCAGTAAAATCTTACTGCCTAAATTCTTACCAAATGCAACCTCTCAATATTGTGTTCTTTAGTGAAAGTCCTAACAAAACAGAGCCCCTTTCAACTGCCTAAAACTCCTGCTGGTGATTAGACTTTTAGCATTTTCCTGAGCTTGTTTATAGGAGAGAGAAGGTCTGTTGTTCCCTCTCAACTATAATTAAACTTTTCTAATGGCTGCAAAAGTGACTTTCTATTTATAGCTTCTGCTTTTCTTTTGTCTTGCACAGTCCCAGGCTGGAAGAGTCGAGTAATTTACTGCTTCAGATGTTCATTTTAGTAATCTGGTATTTTAAATCTGTAACACAGAAGAAACAAATCAACTTCAGGGAATACTAACAAGGCTGAGAAATGGTCTTACTTCAGTTACTGATTTCAAGTGCTTCTTCACTCATGCTTCAAATGCCAGTGCAGTGCATTATCTGACATCCCTGCAACCACAGTTTTAAGGTGACAATCTGCTAACTAAATTTAAATTTAACTAGACACTGCCACGAGTGTAAAGCAGCACAAAGGAGTGGTCATTCTCTAGGTATAGATTACAAGCATACGAGGTCAGGGATCAGAAAACTCACGTTGCACAAAGCACAGTAGTATGAAATTCAAAAACCCAGGCCAGAGTACTAGCAGGACAGATTTTATTTTTTTTTTTCTTTTTTGGATAATCAAAAAAAAATCAGTGGCTAATACAGTGGGATGGCTTGTCCACGTGAAGCCCCAGAGGAAAGGGAGGGATAGTTATTATAAATTAGAAAAGAAGCCAACTCAGCCCCTACCCAAAACAGTCAGCCAACCTCTCACAACCCCTCCTACTTGGTTGCAAATCATAGCAAGACCACAAGAGGGGAGCACAACACAAGAGTTCACGTTTCATGCCAAAATTTGAGATCACTGGACACAACAATAGCTAAAGAAGGACACAGCACATTTTAACCCCATATTAGCAAGCACTGGGCTTAATCCAGTCTTAAATTAATAATGAGATGGTGCCACTAACTAATACTGGTTTGTGTCTACCCTTGTTTTGTAATGGCCTACCTATTCTCAGATGACGTGGGGAGAAAAGCAGGATTACTCTCCTTTACAGACAAATTATTTTCCTTCATTTTTTTCTGCATAGGGAAACTAAGACAAAATGTGGTAGGCTGCTTTATGCCAAGGTGATAGATCTTACTTCCCTCTCCCTTAGGCTTTTGGACAATTTAAGCAAAAATTTTAACTAGACAAGGTATAAACAATAAAAGTTGAGTCCCTCCATAACCTCTCAAAATCTCCAGAACAAACTTTCTAACACCTTTCATTCCTTTAACCTGTCAGCTCTCAATCTGACAGTCCATACAGGACAACCTTCATCTGCAGCAGTCCCATGTGTGAAAAGCTTACTCCAATGTCTCTCAGAAAAAATCACTGTAGCTTTCAGTGCCTTGAAATGTTGAAACTGAGATAGGAATAAAATATCTTTGGAAAGTAAGCCTCTCTGCTTTTATATTGACTTTCATTTTGGGGCTCTATTTCTAACATTAACTGTCTAAGCAAGGTTTCTGAAAAAAGAAAAAAAAAGGAAAAGGCATCTTGCACAGAGGTCTTCCTTCTGCAGCAAACAAGAGCCCCTCTGGAGCCTTTAACCTCCCAGAGCAGCCTGCAGGCTACAGGGAATGTAACCAGCCAGCCTGAGAGATGATGAGGACTGCCAGGGTGACAAGCCCTGGTTTTTGAAAGGTCAGCAGGAATTTGGTTTTCTTCGCACAGGCCAAAGAAACTCCAAAGAAACAAAGCTCTATACCAGACCCAGAATTACAGCCTATCTTACACAAAACAATTCATTGCACAGGGAAAGGTTGGACACGAAAAGCCTCCCAAAATTCTCTCTTGTCAGAGAACACAGTTCATTTGTTAAATATCCCCATATTGTATTTATAGTTGAGATTCACAGTTTTTCCAGTCTTTGAATCATGCCCTGCTTCCTTTCTATTATCACACAATTTTCCCCCTATATGGGTTTCATGACCATATTGGCTCTTAACCTCCTCCCAGAATTCCACTTCACAAGCTCTTTGTCAGCCTCTGGGAACCTTTTATGAATTTCTGAGCTACCGAGAAGTGACTTTTACACTTTTCTCGAGGGTTTCACAGATGGGTTTGGAAAGGACAATATCTCATCCACTGAGGTCAATAGCAAAATTAAACTGCACATTCTCTAGCTCTGCTGTTTGATGATCAGTAGAATCATAGAATGGCTTGGGTTGGAAGGGACCTTAAAGATGATCTAGTTCCAATCACCCTGCTGTAGGCAAAGACACTTTTTACTAGGTCATGTTGCTCAGAGCTCCAACCTGGCCTTGAACACTACCAGGGATGAGGCATCTACAGCTTCTCTGGGCAACCTGATCCAGTGCCTCACCACGCACACAGTACAGAATTTCTTCCTCAGATATGCTCTAAACCTACTATCCTTCAGTTTAAATTCATTTCCCCTTATCCTCTCACTACATGCTCTTGTAAATAGTCTCCTCCATCTTTCTTGTAGTCTTCCTTCAGGTACTGGCAGGCAGCAGCTAGGTCACTTAGAGCCTTCTCTTTTTCCAGCTGTACAAACCAAATTCTCTCAACATTTCTCATAGGATAGGTGCTCCATCCCTCTGATCGTCTTGGTGGCCCTCCTCTGGCTTGCTCCAACAGGTCCATGTCCCACCTGTGCTGGGGATCCCAGAGCTGGATGCAGTACCCAAGGTGGGGTCTCACCAGAGCAAAGTAGACGGTCAGAATCACCTCCCTCGCCCTACTGGTCATGCTGTCTTGGATGTACCCCAGGATACAGTTAGCTTTCTGGGCTGCAAGTGCACACTGACAGCTCATGTCCAGCCTCTCATTCATCAGGACCACAAAGTCCTTCTCAGCAGGACTGGAACCCAGTACAAGCAGGCTGATCCTTCCATCAGCTTCAGGCTCAGACTCACAGCTTCAGCTGAATATTTAAGCAGCTTGGCTTTTGGAAATACATACTGAGTTTTACAGTATTTTTAAGACCTAGTAAAAATAGAGATGTTTAAAATTTCTATTGCTGACTGTTTATAGCCTTTTCTTTTCCTACTTTGTCCCGTGGCAGCTGGTGTTAAAAACAAAGTGTCTGAGTGAGCCAGCCCACACATGCACATCATGTTTCCTCCTTGTCCATCCCTCTAGCAACTGCTTCCTCCCTCCAACATACATGAAATTCAGCCCTTTATCTTCCTCAGCTTGGACCACTGACCTTCTACCCCAAGGGGCATCCTGACCAACAGGGGAGTCTTCCCCCCACATAAGAGTCCCAACATTGAAGGTTTTTTTTGGCATAAAGGGACAGACTCAGCTCAGTCCATGTAACTGGCACGGAAAGGTGCCAAACATCTAAAACTACGTTTTATATGCTGCCACTAATATGCAGCACTTCTCATCTGGTATCACTTCACAGAACAGCCCATGGTATGCTACCTATGACTACAGAAGTAGAAGAAGGTAAATCAGGAATGAGTGGGAAGTATTTCTCAGAAGAAAAAACAAAAGACCAATGTAATGATCAGTCTTAAAGCAACCATGGGAAGGTACTTTCTCCCCAGCACGTAAAAAAATCACTGAGCTCTTTGCCACAGGATATTTATTATAAGGGCCAAAAGTATACACGGATCTAAAAGGCACAAGGCTATTCGGTGGAGGGAAGAATCACTAGTTCATGAGAGGTCTGGATGCAGCACTTGGCTCAGGTGAGCCTTTAAACCACTGCTTGTGAAACTCTGGAAATGGCTGTCTAGGTCATAGTCACCCTCAGTACACCCAGTTCCCTGAACACCTCCTGCCAGGCCCTGGGGGCACCATCCTCGGTGAGACAGACTATTGGTCTTGTCACATACTGCTGTTCTGTCCTCACTTCTCATGTGCTGACATCCTGGCAGACTTCCCTCCCCTGGCTCTCCATACGCTAAACTGCAGCCTCTTCTTCCCTTATGGGCTGCAAGCATGTGAGTAACATGTGAGATCCTGGCTGAGCCAAGAGACTGTGGCACTGGTTCCCACTGCATGGCAAGGCTTATTGCCAACAAGGGCAGGGAACAGGGGGAGAGGCTTTGGAAGGCTGCCTGTATTCATTGCCATTGTTTAGTGCAGGTGAGTTGTGTCCCCTGCCCGCATCTCCTGGGGGAGGGCAGGGGGGAAACGAGAGAGAGAGCAAATCTCTTCTTGGGATCTGGCTCAAAACTAAGAAGTAAAAAATAAGAAAATCAACTTCAGTTGTGCCTCAAATTTCCTGCATAATGAGAAGAAACATTGTATACTACTCATGGAAGGAGATAACGTTTTCTGACTAATTGCTGCCTTGCACCTTTGGACTGTAAGCTGCACAGAGAGAGACTGTCTGTCACAATTGTAAAAGTGCTTGTACAGTACTACACAGGAACCTCTGTAAGAGGGTCTTGATCTCATTTGGAGAAATCTCTGCATTACTGTAATAAATGCAATGATTTTGTGTCTTACAGATACTCTGTGTATGACTTTTTCAAAATAAAGCATTGGAGTAACGGCAAAACAAGTTTGTTGTATCATCATACAAATGTCATCTGTCAAAAACTGAAGGCAAGAATTCTGTCATATTAAATGCCAAGGTCTATGTTAAGAAATATTTCAACATATTTACATTCCTCCTATTCTGAAAGCATCTGCATACCTTGAACACAGAGTCACTAGGAAGAGAATCACTAGGAACAATAAATAAACACCTATTGCCTCCCCTGGCAGTTTGTGTGTTCACAAGTTTCCCAACAGAGAAAAATTGGCTTGTTTATCTGTTTTATAGCTAATAAGGTTTAAAGCGTAGGAGTAGAAATTGGTATTGTAGTATTCTCAGGTTGTAACAGCCTCTCTGAAAGAGAAAGTTAATAGCTTTTCCTAATGATGATCAGATTCATCATGTCTTCTCTGGAAATTTATCCCATGGCTACTGTGCCTTCAATGTGAAATAGAAAGAAATTAGTAGGAAAAAAACCCTGTGAACTTTGCTTTCTGAGTGTATACAGTTGTACTTACTGCACTGAGAGAAACGTACCATGTTGGTTTATTTTCTGTTTTTTTGGAAGGGGATGAAGGTGAAAAAGGAGACAGAGGAGAACTAGGTAAACAAGGAAAGGTTGGACCAAAAGGACCAAAAGGTATTTATAACATTTTCTCGGCTATTACTGATATATGAATATCATTATACACAACTGTACTGGTGCATATGATTGGTGATGTTTAATACTTTTCATTCCTGTTGCACCAGTGGATTTCACAATCCTGTCAAACATTAATCAGAGAACCTAACAATACTAAGAGATCTTGGTGCAATTCCTACCAATACTTAAAACAACCATATATGGCTGTCGTGAGTGTGATTCAGAAGACTCAGATGACATGTATAATCAGAAAGATTACTGATCCTTACTCAAATGATCCTTTAGTTGAAGCTGAATTTTGAAAGTTATTTCCTAGTAATACATCAGGATGCTCAATGAAATTGGGTCTCAGTTGTCTCTATTCTGCAGAAGAGCAAACAAAGCCATACACTGAGAATAGAAGTTCCTCTGATCAAACAGCATCTGAGATGAGAACAAAGAGTCACAGATGTTTCAGAACTCGACTCAATTAAACATATCCCATATCCACAGTGTGACCTGTGGAGGGCATTTGGAGACATCAAATGTGATGGTGTCAGCCTTGTTTGCATACTGCAATTCAAAAGTTTAATTTATCTTTAAAGTTTGACAATAATGCATATCCATGATCTTTATTCCTTGGTAGTGGTGTAAGACTAATCAGGAAAGTTTTTACTTTTATAGAACCTTTAAAATCACCCTGTTATTATTGCTATAATAAAAAACTTTTTCCATTTTTAAATGCATTCTTCTGATTTTGATTCTTACTTTAAAATGAACATCAGGTAAGATACAAGGGAATCAGCTAACCAACCATTTACAAAGCATCTTACTGATGTTAAATTCAGTGTGCAAACTGAGATTTCCTAGATTGGCCTGTCATCATTAGACAGCTATTTTAGAACTTGAACTACTAATCAATTAAAAAGTACATCCGTTATTTTGGTGCTCTGGAGACAGGGAAAGCACATACAGCAAAACCAGCTCCCTACTTGCAATCCTGCTTTGAGAAGGATTCCCAGCAAAGCTGCAAGAACTTTAGCTCAAGAAAGAAGGAAAGACTTTTGTCTGGGGTGGAGAAAAATGAAAACAAATAAAACTGCTGTCAGCTTGGTTTGACTGTGTGAAGTAAGATCAACATTTGAATATTCACTAGTAGTTTTAGCTTGTATTTTCTGTAAGAAAATATGATATTTCTGGGCATTTGAACAGGCAGTTCTACTAAGGTGCCTTGCAATGTCCTACTGTCATATCCTACAGCAGCAGAGATCTGTGCTGTACTCCTCCAAACATCCTCAGGGCTGCATTCAATTCTGACTTTGCCACACATACAAACTGGCCACAGTCAGGAAAAATAGCAGCAGTAGGTACCTAAACAGTGCCTTGGAAAAGAAATTACAGAAACCATCCATACTCATTTCCTTTTCATTTCTTCTCTTAGGAAACAAAGGACCAGTGGGGGATGCTGGTGACCAGGGAATGCTTGGGAAAATTGGCCCAATTGGTGGCAAGGGTAAGCTCTGGTCTGGGAGTTTTCTTGGTTTTTTCCCTCAAGGTAAAGATATGTTTTGTGAGAGTTCCAGAGATGGAGTAATATCAGATAATGGCTGTGACCAGTGCTCTCCAAATAAAGTTATGCATAAAAATTGCTAATGACAGCTAATTCTTGTATTATTTCCCATGTGCACTATATCTGACTTACTTGGATAAAATAATCTGGTATATGAGTTAAAAAACCAATTCTCTGATGGATCTAGAAGGTGTCTCTGCTCATTGCAGGAGGGTTGGAGTAGACAATCTCTAGACGTCCTCTCCAACCCAAATTATTTTGTGATTCTATGGTAAAAGAGGAAAGGAGAAATCCAGCCCCTGTGAGGTAAATCCTCTGAATGTTCTAAAAGAGAAAGACAAATTTTTGCCTCTGATTTGGACACTGAATGCCTAAGTCAATGTTCTGCTTCTGTTCAGGATGCCACACCTGGTCACCCGCACTGTTCTGGGTCACGTGAGCACAGGACAGCTTGGTAAGGAAGGGATTTAGGAGTTTTAAGAAGACACTCACATAAGCAGGGATGACAACTACTTGCAAATCAAGGTAGACTCCAAGTCTGCCTAGACAATAATTTAATGAAATTATGCTCTGTTTATCTTATGAAGAAGCTTGGGCATTTCTTTCTGGTATTTCTAAAGAGCTACTTAAGAAGGAGTATCAATTCTGCCACAAGGAGACCTGCCTTGAAAGCTGATCAGGGACTCCACCATCCCCAGGGGAACTCTGTGATCTCTAACCAGTGCCTCAACCCAGGTATGCTGGTGAATGGGCCGAACAATCTCTCCAGGGAGCTTCTCAAACCAGTGTTTTTAATAAACCTTTGGTGGCCTCTAGCCAGCCTCAGTATCAGAGAAAAGAATTTTGTCTGAGGGACTAATTTTCAGAAGTACCTAGACAGCTGAAAACTCAGAGAGTTATCTCCTAAGATGTTTTCAATCATCAAGGAAACAAAAAATTAAGTATCTCACAAATTGCTTTTCTTTATTTGAAAATAAACCAATGCTCTGAGCCTTTAAATCTCTTAAGGCTCTCTCAATCTGAATGCACAATTTTCCCCTTACAGTTTTTCTCATTTTCTTTATTTGCAGAAGCAAAGGTCACTAAGTCACTCTTTAAATCTACAATTAAACATTCTAGTTCTTAATGAAGAAACCCTGAAATTCCAGCTTGCAAGTGTGCAGTGTCAAGCAATGCTAATTAAAATGACAGCCAACATGTAAATTCTTTTAAAAATCACAACCATATAAAGTAAAAAGTTCATCAAAACATGGCTATCAATAAGGCAGAGCAAGTAGTATTTTTTCACTTCTAAAGGTTTAATTCATAAAAGAAGAGCTGACATGAATTCCAGATAAAATCCAGCTGCTCCTGATCCAAATTACAGCTGAGATCTTCTAAAAAGCTAGTCACCTCCACTTATATAGTAGGAGAGCATTGTAAATCTTTTTTATGATTTACAAAAGAAGAGGAAAGCAGTTGGATGGAAATAATTCACATTTCCATAAACTGCAACTGAAATTAAATGCTGCTCCTTACTGGCCTCCCTCTGTGCAGGTGCAGGTGCCAACTGCTGCCCACGATGGAGCTACTGAACTCAGGGAAGGGCTCTGTCCTGCAGACCATGAGAGAACACAGATCTCACCTCTCCAAGATTTCTGGAGTGCTTTCAGCCTCTCAGGATTGTTTTGCAGTTTATATTTAAAGTATGTAGTACCAGGAACCAGCAGCACACAAGATGCCTGTGTTATCAGCAAGTTAGCTATTAAAGGGTTCTCATTTCCATACACCAGAATTACTCATGGTTTGTTTAACTTGGCATGTCTTCCAGTACAGTACATCAGAGCTTCCTATCAGAAGCACGCTATTAATATATTATTAAACAGGTTTTCAAATACACTCCCCTGACATGTGCACTGTCTGAGATCTGAGAGTATATTTTCCTCTTTATTCAGGTGACAAAGGAGCCAAGGGCTTATCAGGGGTTCCTGGAAAAAAAGGAAAAGCAGGTATGCTATGCATCCTTCTCTACAGAATGGTCAAGTCTGCTGGATTTTTGATTTCAGGGTTGGTTTGTCTGGAGTTTCAGGAAATTTTGAGGCCCATGGGAAAACATGAGAATAAACAGGAAGAGATTGAAAATGTTTTGTTGCATGAAATGAAGACTAGGGTAGGGATATGACTGATGCTTATGAATACACCAACACACACACTATATGAAGAGCCGCCCAAATTAATGGGCAATGTTTGTTATCACAAAAACTAACACACAGACAGGCCAGCAGTTTACATTTATACTGGATTCTAGAAGAAAGTTTCTTAATAGCAAAGGAATTAAGTCCATTAACAGTTTCCTAATAGGAATATGGGGATGAAAAAATAAGATAGAGCATAACCTGTTGTCAAATGAATAAAATGCATTTGCCTACAGGAGGAGAATTTGAGTCTGATGAGTTAGAAAGTTCTTCTGAGTCCTAATAACCTTGAATGGTTACCCACCTTGAACTTACACTTGTGTTTATTTTTAAGAGATCTCATATGCAATGCCAGTTTGGTTCTTAATGGGAAACCATTAACAACTTATTTTCTTTTGAGAGAAACAGAAGAACAAACTAAACCTATATCAAGCAAAATTTCAGTTTTGAAGAACAAAACAACCCAACCCCCCAAAAAACAATATAACTGAGACTTCAGTGCTTGCAAAATATTGATTGTTTGAGTTGGTGCTGACTTACTGCTATACCACAGCTGCATGTAGCAATTCACTAACAGTCCTTCTACCAAAGTTTTGCCAATCCCACCTCTATGCATACTCACAAAACTCTTTCACTGAGAAAGCAGCAGTTCCCTATTTCATGGATGCTGTTGTTTCTATTAGAAGGCTGGGGAACCTGTGCTGATTACAGATACAAAGGTAGATCTTTGATATTCAGGCTGTAGTGATCCTCATGATGAGCCACATCTCTGGAGCTAGATGGAATCAATAATGAGAGGGGCAGAGGATGTACAAATCCCACACTGATATGGGCCAAAAGAAGATGGCAAACTCTTCTATCCACATCTTTAAAAGCAGGGATTCTTAAGCCAGTTAGCAAGGGATTACACAGAGCCAAAATATTTAGCCCTTTGATCAACAGAAGTATAGCCAGTGGATCAAGGTGAGACTGGCTGTCCACAAGTGGAGCTTGGGTCTTCAGAAGCTTTGGAACTGGGCTATGGGTGACTCTCCATGTACACACACAAATGCTTCTAAAGAGATAAATCCTCTACCCTTTGTATTGCATCAGGCACGGTCTGTGACTGTGGAAGATACCGCAGATTTGTTGGACAACTGAATATCAATGTTGCTCGTCTTAATACATCCATCAAGTTTCTAAAGAATGGTAAGGATCTTTATGTATTTGATGGGCTTTATTTGGCTCCAATAACAGTTATCATTGCTATTCTTCTACCATTGCCTATCTATGGCAGAATCCACAGATGACCCAGAGAGAGGGTCCTGCTGTGCCAGGCACTCTAAAAACCTGCAAAAGAGAGACAGTCTTATACCTATAAGAATAAAAGGACCAGATGACTAAAAGCAAAACCAATAAAGAATAATCAACAGAATGAATAATGAAAACCACAAGGCACGGTTTGCTAACCACCTCTGCACTGTCAGTGTGCTCAGGCTCACTGTCCAGTCAGGCAATGTAAGGAAAAAGTTTGTGTCAATCTGCTCCAAAGAGGCAGGAAGAGCAATAGGAACCTCTTGATCTTTCTGCTACCCAGGAAGGCTGCAGACACTTATTCCTAGTGCTCCCCTCAGTGCAAGCATCATTTTCCTGTAACAGGGGACCAACACTCAAAGACACGGGTTATAAGAAGCCACATTTGCAGGCAGTGCTGTCTGGTGGACAGTTCGAACTGTCCCACTGAAAGGAAAGCAGGGAGTTTCCTGGCACATCAGAGATTTTGAGGCATCTCCACCACTGCTTCCAGGACTAGGCCTGCATCAGTAAATTAAATGCATTTGAGGCTGTTCTCTGTCACTGCAGGCATCCAGCACAGAACTCATCTGTATTATAAATCCTACAAAACTGAACAACATACTATCAAGGCGTATCTCTCTACTAACTCCTAAACTGTGCCTGGGGTAACTCCTGAATTATCTGATGAGAGAGTTAATTGTCCAAGGCCAAACACTGCTCAGGACCATTCCAGCAATCCATCAGCAGAGACTACCAACTTCCAGTTGCCCAAGCATGCTCCTTGTCACTGCTTAATTCACCAGGTTATACACTGGTTGAGACGTCTGCCTTTTAAAGCTGCTGAGCAGCCACAATTTTCTTCCTAGTCAATGCCACATAGTGCTACAGCAGCTCTATATATCAGACTGTATTTAAAATGTCTTGTTTTAGCAGTCACATTCATTTTCCTCTACATGGATAGGGCCTGAAAAGCTATCTATATCACTGTGTTTCTATCCCTGGGCACTCTTTCACAATTTATATGCAAACACATACAGTGGGGGTGATCCAGAGTTAGACATTGCTGTTTGACCATTTAGCATGCCTTAATTTGGTTAGTACTAGATATCTATGAAGTAAAACTTAAGTGTCACAGGAGACACACCAACCAGGACTGAATAGTTTTTGTCTTAATGTGTGCAAGGTGCTTGTCAGTCCCATTAGTTGCATTGCTCTCTGATCATGTCCATTGCTCATCACAAATTCAGTGCTGGGAATACTTTTCCTCTTTCCCTTTTATTAATTCTAATGTAAAAATCATCTCACTGTCATGTTGGAATAGAAGCACCTTCAGCATCTGTTGACATGCCATTAAGCAATTTTTCTTCTCCTTCAAAGTAATAGCAGGTATCAGGGAGACAGATGAGAAATTCTATTACATCGTGAAAGAAGAGAAGAATTACAGAGAAGCCTTGATCCACTGCAGGGACAGAGGAGGAACACTGGCCATGCCTAAAGATGAGGCAACCAATGCCCTGATTGCCGACTACATCTCCAGCAGTGGTCTCTTCCGAGCCTTCATTGGGCTGAATGACATGGAAAAAGAAGGACAGTTTGTGTATGCAGACAACAGCCCACTGCAGAACTACAGTAACTGGAAACAAGGGGAGCCTCATGACCCAGCTGGCCACGAGGACTGTGTGGAAATGCTCAGCACAGGAGAGTGGAACGACTCTGAGTGCCAAGTCACCATCTACTTCGTATGTGAATTCCTCAAGAAGAGGAAATAAAAGTGCCAGAGAATGTGCCTGGCACCTGCTGTATATACAATAACCCATCCTCATTCAACTGCTGTAGGGAGAACAAACCAGGGATAGCAAACTAGGGATAGGACTCAATCCAGCCTTCACGTCACCAGGTTAAGCAAGAGTAGCTACTGTTTAGTCATCAGAGACGATACAGTCAGCAAAGGTCTGCAGAGGACATCCACCCAGTTGTGAATTTTTCATTTATTTATACATGCATTTTAGGGTGGGCATTTCTATGTGTAATTTAGGGGTAAATTTAGAGCATGCAGAGGTGAATAAAATTTCACCAATGCCAGAAATAGTAAGCTCATTGATATATTAATCACTGATGTGATTTGCAAAGTCCACAAAGTGGAAAAAAAGTGAGTATGATTTTCACTTATCTCTGACTTGTACAGGAAGTCCCAGTAATCTCCCTGGCGACTTCAGAGCTGGAGAACAGAGTTACAGCTTCTCCTGAAAAAAATCCTTCTTTTGTTAGAATCATAGAGTAATCTGAGGTGGAAGGGATCTCAGGAGGTAATCTGGTTGAATCATCCATGCAAAGCAGGGACAACTTCAAACTTAGAAGTTGGAATACTTCCATAATTTGTCTGTGCAATTATATTGCCTGATATGCATTTATCTGGAGTTCTGCAAAGCCTTTGACATGGATGCCCACAACATCCTTCTCTTTAAATTGGAGAGAGATGGATTCACTGGATGGACTATTAGATGAATAAAGAATTGGTTGGACTGTCACATCCAGATATTAATGGTTGATGGCTCTGAGTCCTGATGGTTATCAATGACAAATATTGTGTGTGTCCCTCAGGGGTCCGTTTTGGGACCGGTGTTATTTAATAGCTTCATTCATCACATGGACAAAAGGACTGAATGCACCCTCAGCAAATTTGCAGATGACACCGAGCTGAGTGGTGCAGTTGACAGACCTGAAGGACAGGATGCCTTCCAGAGGGGCCTGGACAAACTCGAGAAGTGGGCCCATTGGAATCTTATGAGGTTTAACAAGACCAGGTGGAAGGTGCTGCACCTTGGTCAGGGCAACCCCCAGTATCAAAACAGGCTGGGGATGAACTGATTGAGAGCAGCCCTGCCGAGAAGGACTTGGGGGTGCTGATGGATGAGGGGCTGGACATGATCCAGCCGTGTGGGCTCACAGCCCAGAAAGCCAATCGTGTCCTGAGCTGCATCCAAAGCAGGGTGGGCAGCAGGGTGAGGGAGAGGATTATGACCCACTACCCCACTCTTGTGAGGCCGCATCTGCAGTGCTGCATCCAGCTCTAGAGTCCCCAGCACAGAAAGGACATAGACCTGTTGGAGTGAGTCCAGAGGAGGGCCACCACGATGATCAGAGGGATGGAGCACCTCTCCTATGAGGAAAAGCTGAGAGAATGGGGTTTGTTCAGCCTAAAAAAGAGAAGGTTATGGGTGACCTAATTGCAGCCTTCCAGTACCTGAAAAGGGAGTCTAAAAGAAAGTTGGAGAGAGACTTTTTGCAAGGGCATGAAGTGACAGGATAAGGGGGAATGAGTTTAAACTGAAGGAGAGTAGGTTTATATTAGATATCAGGAAGAAATTATGTGTGATATCAGGAAGAACCACTCTGAGGATGGTGAGGCACTGGATCAGGTTGCCAGAGAAGTTGTGGATGCCACATCCCTGGAAGTATTCAAGGCCAGGTTGTATGGAGCTCTGAGCAATTTGGTCTAGTGAAAGGTGTCCCTGCCTATGGCATGGAGGTTGGAACTAGATCTTTAAGGTCACTTCCAACCCAAGCCAGTCTATGATTTTACACAGGAGAGGTCTTGCTTATCTTCTGCTTCCAACTCTGTCTTCCATCAGGCTGGTCTGAGTTGTGAGGAATTAATGGTACTTCTGCATACAAGCTTGCACAGCTTGTAGGAAACCTGAGAATAGGTGAAGAAGTTCTAGTCTCTGAAGTCTCCCAAAATCTATGAAAAACACAGAAAAATAAATCTAGTACAAAGAGAACAGCACAAAGGAAGCAACACCATTTCTGTAGGCTTTAAACAGGCACATGTGCACTGATGGTTTAACAAGTGATTCTAGAAACACACTAACTCTCTGTAGTGGTTTTGATTCTAGACCTTCCTTAATAACCAGGTTGTAACCGAGGAAGTGGTCATGTTCCCAGTATTCCATACGATTTTTTATGTAAACCAGGATATAAATAAAAAGGGGGAGAAGCCTCTGCCTCTCTTTCCTTTCCAGTGGATCCGGAAGCAAGTTCTCTGCTATCGGCTCTGCTCGTGTGGAGGAGTGAGGCCCAGTGAGGCCTTGTGGACCTTGGGAAGCAGAGAGTGCCGGCGGTCGCTTGATGCAATTCTGCTATCTCAAAGATGGTTGATGCACATGTCCTGAGAAAGGAACTGCAACCCCCAAGACACAAGAAGGCTGAGGTCTGCTTCCGTGATGACAAGAAGGCCTCTGGTGGGGCAAAGAGAAAATCTGACGATGAAGGTTTTGACCAAGACCAACAGAGGGGCCCTGCCTTCTGCCAGGAGAAGGAAGGAGACAAGGAAGACAATAGAGTTTACTGAACTGTGTGGGTTCGATGGCCTGGCACATCGGATCCTCAGAGATACCAAGCCTTAATAGATACTGGTGCCCAGTGTACTTTAATGCCATCAGACCATAAGAGCATGAAGACTGTTTCCATTTCTGGAGTGATGAGAGAGTCCCAAGAGTTGTCAGTAGTAGAGGCTGAAATGAGTTTGACTGGAGACCAGTGGGAGAAGCATCCCATTGTGACGGGGCCAGAAGCCCCTTGTATTCTTAATATTGATTACCTCAGAAGAGAATACTTCAAGGACCCAAAGGGGTACCGATAGGCTTTTGATGTAACCACGGTGACTGAAGAGAAATCCAAGCAATTATCTACCCTGCCCGGCCTCTCAGAAGACCCTTCCGCTGTGAGATTGTTACAAATCAAAGACCAGCAAACGCCAACAGCCACTACAACGATACACAGATGACAATACCGGACAAATCTAGAGACTGTGATACCCACCCATAAGTTAATTCAAAAGTTAAAAAACCAAGAAATAGTCAATAAAACTCATTCACTCTCTAACTCAGAAGGCAGTGACATGTGATGTCTAATGCTAAAATCACCCATGACTTTGCAACACAGGACACAGCTATGGAACAGGCTTTATCCCCCAAGAATTCAGGTGTTGTTGAGCAACTTAGTCATGCACTTCAGATGGACTCCCCAAAAATGATGAGCAGTGAACATGAAGGCTTTGCTGTCAGTGCCTGGCTGCTCACATCTGCATGTCAGAATGCCCACAAGGGATCACAGTTTCATGTCTTTGAGAACATTGACAGACCTTTCTTCTTCAGGCACAGCAACCACTTTGCCTTCAGAAGTGAGCCTGTTCTTAATCATGGTTCACCTTTCCTCACAGCAAGAGATTTCAAGAGAAATCCCAGGGCCATTGCAATGAAAGTTTTCTTTCCCACTTGACATTAAAAATTAAGGACTGATATCTGGAAGCTAAGGAGAATGCTAAACATTAGGCACCATGCAGCAAAATACCCTGAGTGACCCTGCAGGTCACTCTGAGCACCAGCTGCCCACAGTCTTCCTCTGGGTATATGAAGAGGTGGACATGCCATCAGCTGGTAATGTAGAGGATCAGCTCCAAGTCTCCTACTACTTTGCACAGCACTGCAAAGGCAAACAGACAGTAATCATACTTCCTCAACCTCACCCTCAACGGGAAAATCCTCCAAACCATTTAGCTGGTTGTTAGTTTGACTCCAGGTTCACCTCTGAGCAATAACCAATGTGGGAAGATCCCAGAAGACTCTGTGACTCAGAACCACTCTTGTAATCCAGTTTCTCTGATACTTGTTCCTCCAGAAAACCACTTGTTGCTACCAGCCGTAAATTATCTGTGTTGCTACACGCCCTCCAGAAAACTATTCAGATCCATGAATGAAGGGGTGGGACCACATTTGTTTTCATTGTTCCCCTAATGTGCTATGAGAGTATTTGGGCAAACAGGTTCACTTACCACAACATAACTCAAAATGAATTGTTCTCTCTCTGGGAATTGATATTCCCAAAATTAAGCAGAATTACATTTTTTAGGATCTATACTAATAAACTCATTAAGCTAAACATTTTTGGTTTAGAATCATTAATGAGTAATCATAAAGAGTTAATGACTAATTCAAGGCTAAGTTTCTTGAGTGAAAGTAATGCCTTTTAGAAGTTCAAGCCCAGAGCTGCTGGCTTCATTCACAGAAGATCAGTTCCTACCAGTCATGCAGAAGTGGCATAGTAACATCCCTGTGGGTAGGTACAATCCTTTCTCTCCGTCTCATCTTCTGACCCAAAAAGCCACCAAAACATGCTTGCCAGATTGGGGGCCATATTTTGAAACCCTCTAGCCATACTGAAACCACTGGATGACAAAATTTAGAGGTGTCCTTAATGCTACAACCATCAGGAACTGGACATTTTCCTGTTCTTTAGGAGGAAACTCAGAGCTGGGAGAAGGTGAAAGAGAAGCATTACTTTGCTGCAGGATCAAGTTCTTCCTCATATTAACCAGCTACTCTCCTACATGTTCAAAATCAGGGAATACATGACTAAATTGAAACTCTAGGGTTTTTTTTAGGTGACCATGAGTAATCCCAGAGTGTGCTCCACATATAGGAAGGAGTGACTGTCACAACCTCTGGCTGTATGGCTGAGGGAAGAGAGTGAGGACCTTGTGTCAGGTTTCTACAGTGGCAAGTCTGGAACTTCCCTCATCCTCTCCTACCACACCAGCTTCATCCTTTCTTAAACTGAAAAAAATAAAACCAATCCTTTTATACCCTGTGTAGTAATGTAACACTGGGCAAGGCTAGGCCAGCTGAAATAAGCAGACTTGGAGTCGCAGTTCCTTTGCTGACTACAGAAGAGAGACAGTAGAGGAGCTCAGCAGATGTTAAAGCCAGCCAGGCATAAGTGTGATTAGGCGCTTGTGCAACCCATTCCTGCAGCACTAGGTCCCAACTAATAAGTTCTTCCAAGAAGCCTAACCCATAGGCCAGGCCAAATAAATAAAGCTATCCCATAGAGGAGAACTGGCAGGCAGGTACATACAGCCCTGCACCATGCTATGCAGACACTGGCTTGAGCCCTCACTAACTGCAATAGTATAGCTGTGTTTTGCAGAAAAAAATATGCTTGTTATAATTAAGAATATGGAATATATCAAAGGTTTCATTGCTAGCCAATGGAAATTCACTGTGGTGAGTAAAGTATCTTAGGTTTCTGTGCTAGGTGGATGGAGCCAGGAACACAGGAAATGGTGTCTACTATTCATGATTTATGGTCTGTTAGTGCTTGACACCTAAACCATTTTACTCAATCCCAATATTATTTTTTACATGTTTTTCTTTTCATTATTGCCATGCTGAACATTTCTTGTTTCAATTTATACCTGCTGTTTCTTGTCCTCCCACCAGTTACCCCTGTGAAAAGCCTGGCTTAGTCTTCTTGAACACTCCCTCATAGGTCCTGGCAGGCTGCTATCAGGTCCTCCTGAAGCTGCCTCTTCTTCAGGCTGAATAAGTCCAGTTCCTTTAGCTCCCCCTCCCACAGCTCTGACTCTATCCATCTTGATCTATATTCTGAAGAGTGTCACCTGCCTCAGTGCAAGCATTATCATCCTGTTCTTCACAGGCTCATAACACACATAAGGCACCCGTACCTATGGTAAATATGTTTTAAAAACTAGTTCTAATAAAAATGATCACAGAATCAATATACCCCATTAAGAATACATTTTCCTAATTTAAAACAATCTCACATGGCCATTCAGCAGTTCGAATTCTTTCCCTCTTTCCACTTCTTTCACTGCCTCTAATCACTTTTTTAAAAAAACAAATTAGCACCTAGAGCATTCTTGACCATAGCCACAAGAATATGTATGCATCTCTATTTAGTGTCACATACAGTCTTAAATAGTATATTAGTTCAGCTGACTGAAATGGTTAATGAGATGCGATTTGACACCACATATGATGATAAAAATAGTAAATGTCTCACAGAGAGAGAGATTAACGTAGTTATTTGGAAAGCATTGCTCTAGATTGTCTTGATTTTAAAAGTTTGCACAGGTACAGAAGCTGTCAATTGCTATTTCTTTTTTTCCTCTCTCCTTTGTCATTTATTGAAGTCACATGTAACCTACTCACATGGGGAAAAAAGAATGAGCAAGATCAAAGCAGTAGCTTAATCTGGATTTCTTTTATGCTTGTGTGGTAAGTGAGAACAGCAAATTGTAAAAGAATTCTCTGCCTACCTTCTGCGTGCAGTGCGCCCGACTGCAGACCCGGAGCCCCACCCGCTCCTGGCCTGGAAAGGTTTCTCCATGCGGATCTTTCAACATAGGGAGGAAAAGTTTCAGTTGATTGTCGTTAGGTGGGTGGGACCAATAACTCACGTCACCCTGTTTTGCAGGCAGTAGCAGCAGCCTGACGAACTACAGTGGCTAACCACACAAAACTCTCCATGCCTGGGAAGTGTATGTGGACATGTGCGTTTCTGAGTTCTGAATCCCTAAGGCCCTTAGTGCTATATGTCAGCGCCCTTAGTGCTATATGTCAGCACCCTCAGTGCTATACCAATGCTTAAATCTCATGAAGTCCTGTGCCTAATCAAGTGCAGATCTGCAGATGCTGGAGCTGTAAAGGGACTGTAGCTTCTCACTGGTACGATGCAGTACATCATCGGTGCATCTGCAGAGCCATGACCTTCACAGACAAGGCAATTTCATTATATATCTTCTCTCCTGTCACATGTCTTTTCTCATGTGCTTTACAAAATAGACATTACTTTATAAAAGTAGCCAGATGCCAATCATCACTTTGATTTTATTGATGCAGACGTAGTTTAATCCTTAAGAGTACAACAAATAAAAGTAATGTCTTTTTGGAAACAGATTTCAGTCATTAATCCCCTTTTCATTTTCTTCCCTTACTAGATGTTTCAAGCTTTTGCTATGTTACTAACCCCTCAGCAGTGAACTGTCCAGCAAGAGATGCTAATTTTCCCAACTTCATACAAAAGAAGTCTTTATATCAGTTGCCCAATGACATTCCTTGAGCAAGTTGAGCACTCTACTCTGTGGAGGGTGGAAGTAGTAACAACGATGATCAGTCATTCAGTAGAAGGCTAAGTAAAACAGTGCAGAAAAATGTGAATACAGAGTTGGCAGATGCTTAGCATGTGAACTGATCAATTTATTTCCCCCTGTGAGACAGTTTCTAGGTCTTGAAAATGCTTTAAAGTTTGTCAGAGGAAATCTAAAAGGTTGTCAGTAAGTCCAACAAGAAATTTCAATTCAACAGCTCAGGAATACCAAGAGCTTTCTGCAAGCTCAGATACGCAAGAGAGAGCTTGCTCAGTACCTGAAGAAGCAGAAATACATTTTCTGCAAAACCAAGGACAAAGCAGAACACGAATTATTCATATGATCTATTTCCAGATACGTACTTTAGTATGAAACAAATTGTTCCTCAAATGCAGCCATTTCTATCCTGTTTGCAGAGGGGGTTCTAGCCAGGTAACTAGAGATATACAGAGGCTCTTGGTCAGCTGAATCCCAGCATGCTTTCTTTTACTGTGCATCAGAAAAGGATTCAAGCAAGTTAAATATTTCTTTTCAAGTACAGCTAGATGTAGAAATGTATGAACAAAACATTAGTCCTGTACAACAGATTACATCTTCAAAGTACCCTATAAACACTAACTACACAGCGGTTAGACTATGCTATTAGTAAAATAAGGCACAGAATACTGACCTATTTATTCTTTTGCTATTATGTAAAATTAATGAGCTGTGTTTTTTGACCACTGATTCATCCTTCTTCCAAATACCTGTGGATTAAAATTTAAGCTACTTAAATAGCTCTACAAAACTACTGGTAGGCAGAAAATGGCAAGGCAATTCAAGTATTTGAAATGCACTGCTACAGACTGCAAACACTCCAAAGAATATGTGAACATAAGGTCCCATTCCAAATCAGATTCCAGGGTAGAAGAATAATCTCATTTAAAGGTGAAGGAAAGCTGCTGTTTAAAGTTTGTTTAGTTTTATTTATTAATTAGTGCCTTACAAATAAATTACTGGTAGCCAGTCCACCATCCCTTTCTTTCCCCTCATCCAGCACCTCTGAGAACGAGTCCACAGTGAGAAGTTATTTATTGTAGTGAATGAAAACACCCTCTACATAAGAACAGCATGTACAAGAAGTGCAAAGATGTCAAGAAACAAAGCACAAAGACATTAATGAATACAAGAAACAATCAGCAACTGTGAATGAAATAAAATATTCATTTTCTGTTTGAGTAAATTCTGTGGTTGTCTCATTTAAAATTATGGAGGGAAAGTGAGACAGTTGATCTTTAACTTATTTTTCATAGTCTAAATCACATCTTAGCAGACTGTGTCTCAGTGTGAGGACAACATGAACCACCTCATTTTCCTTGATGATTAGTAAGCTAAACCTGCTAGTAGAACCACGGTTTGTTTTCTATCCACAAATTGCATACATACTGTGTGTAACACTTATTTCTTCATGAAGGACGCCAGGCCAACAGGAATGCAGTTTAACTGGTTTAGGATTTATGAAAGAAAGGAAAGAAAAAAAAAATCAAACCTGTTTGCTTCCCTGTAAATCAGAACCTACTTGATCAAATGTTTAAACTTACCAAAACATTGTGAAAGAATCTGGGCTTGGTTTCAGTAGGAGCTAAGTAGCTGAGACAGGCCTAAGAAACATATTCAAAGTAACACCATGAAATAAAGATACTGTTCTCATGTGTTCTATTAATTTCTGATGTAGCTTCAGCACTTGGTGAATCAGAAACAGCTAGTATTTGGAACTTGCCATCAGTATCGGGGCTGTTTTTCAGAGGATGTAAGCACATCAGCAGGAAATATTTCTCAATCTGTTGTCAGAAGCATTAGAAACAGGGTTCCTGTTCTATAAGGGACATCCAGTTCCTGAAAACACCTGAATGTCCTAGGGAGTAATCATTGCAGAGGACAGGCAAACTCATAATAAGCTCATAATTCTAAAGTTCAAGGTTACAGAACAGGTATTTCTGCTTACTCTAAGTAAAGAAAATGAGAAAAATGCTAATATATTGTGACCCATTCATCTCAGTTGAGACTCCTGGAGTCCTCCGGGATGTAAAACACTGTAAACTTCACTCAAGAAACTTCACTCAAGAAACTTCACTCCAGATAGCATTTTCCCTAAAATCACCTATACATAAGAACATTTAAATACCTCTTTATGAACAATTTGGATTTCATAATGAAATCAATATTCTTCCACTAAAAACAAATAACTGTGATAATTTAATTTTTCCCTTTACTTAATATGGGCACAGCAGTAGAATGTCTAAAGATTCAGAAGCATGGCTCAGACCACCAGAAAGCTTCTAGAAGCTGCATCAGCATTTCTTATCTAAAAGAAAAATCCTAATAATGGCTTTCCATCTATCATCTTAAAAGAGAAAAAACATCCATGTACTGTACATTCCGTAAAGAAGATAGAACATGGCGGTGTAATTGATTTTGTGTTCATTTTTAAACTGTCCTTTTGTACTGAAATTAATTAATTTCAGCACAAACCTAATCAACCAAAAAGAAACAAGTAACAGTTTTGCCTTGGTCTGAACCACTCTGTACCCTGATCTTCATTGGCTGTGATGCAAAGGAGGCAGAGGGAAACCATGGCTGGGGGAATGGGATCTCTTCATTAGGCAGCAGCTCAGTTACACTGGCTTATTTGCAGTTTGAACTACCACAAGGAAGTTTGGGGACACCAGAGGCACTGGATGCTTGGAGGCTGGAGGCTTGGAGACAGTTTTGAAATGATGCATAATCAGTAAAAAGGTTACAGGTCTGTCAGTAGTTTGGTAGCTGAGGAGCTCCCCCTCAGCCTTATAACTCCAGTAGTTACTGTAACAACGTGTGTCAGTAGAATAAGACCCTGCTGTTTTAAGGAAACTGAAACTAACTACAAATATATATTATATATCCCTTAAAGATGCCCACACTTATATACATATAGCTCTTTACCATCCTACTAACAGTCATCAAATAAGTCCTTATTATGTGTATACATTTTAACGCTGATAAATCTTTCTTATTTATAACTAAGTAAATTCAGAGTGCTTTGAAATCTATGGATTCACTCCTTTTGCAGGAGCATTTTTATGCAATATTAAACCATTACAGTGCTTTTTTATACAACCCTATTTTAATGTCTCCCTGCTTCTCCTTCCTGAATTCATTCATCACAAAATAAAGTCACCATTGTCTTTTGCTTAATTATCCTTTGCCATCTATTGGATTTTTAGCCAGGAATTTGATCAATAAAACAAACAGTCCCCAAAAGGCAAACAAGCTGCAACTGAGGAAAAAGGTGACTTCCCGTCAGTACTGATAGTTCATCAAAACAATAGATACATACTCCTGAGCAACAACAGATAAGATCAGAAGCCAACACATTATGGATAAAGATTAGTACATCAAGCCTTGAGTGATGACAGAGTGAGAAGAGACCCACGCTACCACAGCAGTACCAATGGCATGGTGCTGTGCTGCATACTGCACTGGCAGCACTTAGCATGTCCTGCCTGTGCTGCTGAACATGAGTTCCTCTACAACCGGCTGGACTGGTCCTCTTTTACACCATGAAGCTGGAGGGGAACAGGGAAAAAAACAAAGCATTGAGTATTGTTGCTGTGCAGTCTGTCTGTTGGTTTCCCTGGGCAATTCTATCATAAACAATCAGTGCCATTTACTCATCTAAAAGAATGTTATGCTCTCAGTTTGTACCTCTGAGACTTCCCCATTCACTTCTGGGGATGATCCACGCAAAACGTTTTTCTTGCTGGGTCACCTAAAGCCAAGAGCAGCACATTGACTTCTTGAGACATTTTCCCATTAGGTAACTTTGCTCTGCTCTGCCATGTCCCTCTCTACGCACCCCGCCTCCTGCACCATGCCAGTTCAGGATCCTCCTCTCTGCTACGATGAGGTTTTGCATTTTTATTTTTGCTGCACCCTCACACATTTAAAAGGAAATCCTCAGAGTAAATTAAAGGAGAATCAGCCCTTTGACCACACGTTAAACTACACTGCTAGAGAACAGCAGTGCCACCAAGTCAAACAAATTAGGTGCTTGCAACCTTAGGAACATGGAAACGATAGAAAGACCTCAGTCCGTTCTCAGTAACACCCACTTACTCCACCAAGGAGGGTTGATGGCTCGACGCCAGACTCCCAGCTGTGTGGTGCCTGTGTGAAGGGACTCTCAAATGCCTTTAACCAGCCAGCTAAGGATTTAAAGGGCATCCTGAGACTGTGGAGGGCCAAAGTAGCCAGGTCAATGCCTTTCATCCCAAAGCTGTGGGCACAGAAGACACTTCTGCGGGAAGAGGCCATATCCAGAGTACCACCGCAGCCTTATGAGCCAGCCAGAAATTACTGCTTAGAGCAGCTCTGAGACTGCTTTAAGCTACTCTAGGGACTGGTTTGGTAACCAGCCATCCCTGGGACTGGTGGGCCAAACAGGTGGCACATTTATCTTAACCTGCCCTCTTCAGCACACATCCCAGGCTCAGCTTAACTGGATGAAGTGAGAGATTTCAACAATTATTTTTCCCTTAATGTAATGATGCAAAAAGGGGCATCATGCATGCACAAGCCTGGCCCTGCCTGCTAGAAATAAAAACTGTTGCACTGCCTCCCGAGAAACCTCAACAGTGTAGTGGTATTTGCACACTAATTCATAATAGGCATAGGTCCAACCATGACCCTGAAGTTCTGTTACCACTGAGCAAATACACTATACAAATGATGCGAAAGGGTTTCCTTATCACTCATCTTATGCAAACCGGTTTTATGCCTATTTAATTTCACTGGCTAAAGGGGAATGACTCCAGAGTTTGTACCAGTATGAGATCAGAATCCTGCATGCAATTTCATGGATCATGGTAAATTAATTAATCCATTAAAAAACCAGTCTGCATTTTATATGATCAGCTTCAGGCTTTCTATTTTTGATATGTAACTAATTATGGGATTAAGAGAGTCTGTGTTCTTTCTTAAGAAAGAACAGCTTTGCAAATCTAAAAGAAATACAGATGACTTTTAGGGGAAACTTCCTCCAGAACAAGAAAGTTTCTGAAATAAAGAAGCAGATCTTAATACTATCTAGTCCTAATACTTTGTTAGCTCTGCTTTGGCTTGTGGAAATCTGTTTGTCTGTAAACATAGCCACAGAAGAATAGGGCTACTGTCATTTATTGTTTTTTTATTTTCCATCCCTTTGGCCATTTTGGCAGACCACCCTTGTGCATACTGCAACATGGGACATGAGATTACATCTCTTCCTGAAGTGCTTTTGATAACATACTCAGATAAGGTGTCAAGGACCATGAATTCTTACATTGACATTAATTTCACCTATTACTCTAGTATCCTTACTAATATTGAGCTTTTCCATAAGTGTCATGCCACATATTACAAAAGGTAGCCTGAATTTTGCTGTATAGGACTGCTGTACAAGTAATTTTCATATCCTTACTGCATTTTTCTAATGGTTGATCACTTGAGGGAGGAGAATTACAGTATTCTGAAACAGATATTTTAATTTCTGTATGTAAGATATGTACATATTACATGACAGTATGTGGAACTTCAATCACCAATTAATTTTCATAATCTAAAATTGATAGCAACTGGTTTTGTAGTTCTATGACAATGCCAACCTTGTGTTAGGCTGCCATAAGCATAAGAACATGAAGGGGAAAGAGTTTGGACTTTACGTTATAGCCATTTAGGAGCAGTTTTTAGTCCTTGTGGTTGTACAGACAGACCTTCCTATGCACAGTGAATGAATATACTTCTGTCTACTTGTTGACTCTGGTAGACTTGAAGCAGCATTTTTAGTTTACCTTGTAACATGCCAAGATGCAATTAGTTACATAAAAATGCTATTAAAAAGCAGTCCAACACAAACATGTGCTTTTGACACAGAAATTTAAAAATGCAATCCTGACACTAATCCCTTAAAGAATCCAGATCTTTAAAGATTCAAACAGGTCATGAATCAGTATAAAAGCAACCCTTATGGCACTGTAGTGCATCCTGCCCGAACACAGTAAAAATATTTTAAACAGTCAATTTAATTTAAATTATTATGATTTAGGAAAACGCCCTGCCAAAAATCTACTCAGTATACCTATACCTCCTGGTGAAATTTAGACTTTATTGTAAAAACCTACTAAAATTCTAGAAAAGAAGTGTTAAAAGGAATGTGCGAACTAAAAGGAATGGTATTTATAAGCAAGAAAAAGTGAATGCACATGGTATGTAATCATTAGTAAAATCCAATGCTGCTGGAGTTCACATAGATTAATTGCACAGCTGGATACTAACACTGGAGATGTTTATAACCAGGTTTTATTTGTACTTGCTTTGTACAAGATAAGGACAATCACAGTTCTCATTCTGAATCATAAACTGATCAACCCAGCTTTCCGCCCACTCAGATTTCTCCCTCTGCAGAGCAGTCTCAACAGATTTAGGGCCAGACTGTGAAATTAATTGGACATATGGTCTCCAGAATGCAACCCCAAGAACAAACCACCTACACCTAATCACTTCGGCACAAGTCTGAATCCCATTCCTTTCCAAAACACACCCAAATCAGGTCCTGTAGGCATGCACCCCTAGAGCCTAAGTCCTTTCCTGAAGATAAATGGATGGGATACAAGGTTCACTTTTAAAATCGGTCTAGAGGAGAAATATTATCTTATTGAGTAACTGATGCAATAAAGCACTTAGAAAAGAGGGGAAGCTGGGCTCAGTGCCTTCCTCAGCCTAATGGGGATTCAATCCCACATGTACTTAAGAGTGCAAGAGGCATCTAGCTACAGGAGGCACAGGGACGAAGAGAGTACAAAAAACTATGCAAACTGTTGTTTCTTCCTCCTTTAGAAGCCATAATTTCAAAGCTTTTACTGCATTTGAAAAGCATCACAAACCTATTTATGTACTAGGTATGGTAGAAGCACGGATGAGTCATGTTTACTGGAGCCAACTGGTCTCCACCTAGAGCTTGGATTGGGGTGGGGAAGGCAGGCATCAGGCTGTGGCATTTCTTGCCATGACAGTGGCACATCCCAGAAACATCATGCATCTAAACGTAAAGGAATATAGTCCTAACACCCAAGCTGGTTCAACTTCCAGACCAGCTGCTACACGTGCATGAAACCTTCTTAAAATATAATCTTTAAAATCACAGCTATATGTGTTGAGGATAAACACCCAGTAACACTGCATGGTTTAACACAGGGGTGAAACAGTGCTCAGTCATCCCATAGTCAGGACATCTCATCCTAAACCAGACTGGAAGAAATAACAAAACTGCTGCATAGTGCCACATCCTTCATCTGGGGAAGATGTTTATACAAAGAAGCATAAGAAAAAATGCATTATAAGTGATCTAGTGAACTTGTGCCTTTCTAGACCCTTACCTACCCAAAACTTTTACAAACATTTTCTATTACTTTTAAGCAGCTGTGCATGGTGGAGCCAGACTGAACGAAAAGATACACATGAAATGTTTTCAGTATTTTGAATGGGCAAGGTTCCTTTTTTTAAAGGTTCCTTTTACTAAAAAAAAAAAAAATTGCAACCTCGAAGCCTCAAATATTGTAACCAGAAGGTGGATGACAACCTTTTGCAAACCGGCATTAGGAAATCACGGACTGATTCAGGAGTTGTGAATGCGGAGCGCTGCGCTCCCGGGGAAGCCGGACAAGCCCCGGGGGGGGCACGGCCCGGCCCCACGTCGGGTGCCCGGCACAGCGCGGCTGCCCTCCCAGCCCCGGGCGAGGCGGGGCGGTGCCGGCCCGGGGCGGGCGGGGGGCGGGAGGAG